>VXCM01001432.1:0-174905 GCA_014773175.1 Lucifuga dentata | reverse complement strand
GTTCATTTGTGGACTGACCTTCTGTTACCGACTCGGCCTGTTTTGGACTATTCTGCTCGTCGCCCCAGATGGGTCACCCCATCTGCCTTCTGTCCCCGACTCCGATTCCAGTCTCTGCGTTTGGACTCTTTGTTTGACTGTGTCTGTGTAGGCACTTTGTCCTGCCAGTTTTTCTGCCTGCCTCTGTGTTGGACTGAGAACTCTATTAAAGAACTTTACTTGTCGGAGTTGTACTGTGTGCTGCATTTTGGTCCAAACCCCACCCGTCACAAAATTAGGTGAGTAGTAGGCACTATTTCATGCAAGTGGAACGTCAGTGAGAGTTTCTGCTTGTCAGGAGTAGGATGTTGGTGCTTCATGCGGTAATGATTTATTGATGACAACATGCTATAAATAGCAGCTTTAAGCATGTGTGTGTGAGTGCATGAGAGAGAGAGTGAGTGTACCTGTATAAGGGCTGCAGGAGACTCCGGCATCCTCCATGTGGTCACAGTTGTGCTTCTCCCAGTCGCCATGGGGACACTGTTCCAGCAAGAGCTCATTTCCTGTGCACTTCACAGCATCCAGCAGGATCGGACCTGAGCCCTGACCAAAGTGAGCCCAAGACCAGGCCTTGGCCACGCCCCTGGAACACACATACAGTGATGTGGAATTACCAAACAACTGGGGATTCTACTGGAGGTTTAGAAATGGAGTGATGAAAGGGAGAAAATAAGAGGTTTGTTGATATAGAAGATACCTCTTTGTTTGATACGTACATTTTGCTACACAGAATTCTTTTTCCCCTTCATTTTGTCTTATCAAACACTAGCAGTGCTTCTGTGTAGCTGTGTGAGAAGGTGCTTGTCAGTGTGAAGATCTATTATTCATAGGAGATCTGCTGCACAAACAGACAGTGCGGCGTCTCTGGCGTTTGAAGAGATTAAAAGCAACCGAACACGAAACACAGAAGGAATTCTCTCTTCATGGTTACAACTTCATCAGTGTTAGACATTTGTGTCTGACAGTAACTAGGATGCTACACCTCCTTATGTCTATGTAATGAATGAACACTTTCTTTCTTTCTTTCCAGTTTCCCCCATCTTTTACATTTCGACCGCTGTTTGCCTGCCTCATCCCCTTGAATTACCTATACTGTTTTACCCTTAACCTGCTGTTCAGTCTACTTCTTGATTCTACCTCTTTGAGTTTATTTACTCCTTTGCCTCTCTTTCTTTCTGTCCTTCCTCCTTTCCTTATTTGTTTCCTTTCCTCTTTACTGCATAATTTCTCTATAAAGGGAAGGAGCACCAACTCAGATTCTGTCAAAGTGTTGACAATGAACTCTAACAAGTCACTCAAGAGAACTGGGTTGATAACTAAAATGTATTTTCTATTTTGAAATGATTATGTAGTCTATCCTGTTTTAGTAGAATGAAAATACTCCGGTGGGGGTCAGAGGTGTGAGGAACTGTCACTGTTAACGCCTACATACCCGAAACCCAGCTGTCTGCACACCACCTCAGCATCTCTGTCGTCCCATTGGTCATCACAGACAGAGCCCCACCTCCCTCCATGAAACACTTCCACTCGACCTTCAAAGTCTTCCTCACCTCCAACCAATCGCAGCGGAGGGCCACTTCCTAAGAGAGGACACATGAGGGACGTCAAGCACATAAGGGACATCTCTCTCTCTCTCAGAGGTCAGTGACACTATGAAAGTCACACTGACCTTCGGGCAGTGCGCACACCACCCCTGCCTCGTTTCCATGGTTACAGTCACCAGTGACAAATGTTCTACTCCGGCACTTGCTCAGGGTGTTCTCATCACCACGGCAACCCAAACGTTCATAGTGAAAGAGGCCAGAGCCTGATCCGAACTGTGAGTGCTGCAACGCTGTACCAATCTCACTGAAAAATACCAGAAGGTACATGTTGACTGTTACAGCAATATGTCAGTACAAAACACACACTGACTGGTGACTTGCTTGTTTTTTATTCTTACCCCAGGCCCAGCTGTCTGCAGATCACACTGGCATCCCTGTCTGTCCAGTGGAAGTCACATATCGCCCCCCACTGGCCATTCAGGTAGACCTCAACACGCCCGCTGCCAGAGGACGACCTGCCAACCAGTCGTGCAGCTCCTGAAAGCCAAAGACAGATGGGTTTAATACTAAAATAAAACATAAAAGATAAATCAGTCAGAGTCGAATCTAAAGGTTCTGATTGTGCCTTTAAGTCTTCGTTGGACTTTTCAGTAAGTTTTTCTATTTGCTCTTACAACTTTATGAGGGCGTTCATATGCCCTCATCTGGTAATTACAATAATTCCAGTATGCCCTGAAGGCATCACAAAGTTCTGCTTTATCCTGGGCCACACAAATCTCAGTATTACATAGTCATACCCTGGTGGCAGTCGCAGTAGGCCCATCCGATGGCCCCAGAGTTCTGCCTGAAGAAGCACCAGGGGTTGGACTCTCGGTCTGGGTTCCTGCAGTAGTTGTGGTCACCCAGTCCTCTGCCTGGATACTGCAGGACGTAGTCTGGAAACTCTGTCCACTTCAGACAGGGGGCGCCAGAGTCTGTCTGGGACACCGTGCCGTTGTAGTAGCCCAGTTCTGTGAATCCCTCAGAGCAGGAGAGAGGAACTGTGCAGAGAGACAAAATAAGTGGATCAGGAGATATTGAGGAAAATGGGAGAATAAGGTGTTTTGGAAGAGTGAGGAGAGGGTGGACGAAGAGGAGGAGGATGAGCGGGAAGGATTTTGAGTAGAGGATAATGTACAGAAATGGAGTGAAATAAGGAATGTTTGGGTGAAAGAGAGGAAAGAGGAGTGGAACTGCTCCTATTAAAATTACATTATCCCCATACCCATATTTCATGCAAACATAAAGGCTTACATGGCTGAGTCTCACATTGCAGCAGAGTCCCTGACTAATGCATTCAGCCTCACCAATCCATGTTGAACAATGAAATTTCCATAACCTCAAACCAGCCTGACCAGACCTCTGCAGTAATCTTCTGTGTGAAGGATGTGAATGAAGCTTAGAGGAGCTGAATGAAAGGAGCATGCTGACGTGAAAATGTAGAAAATTAGGGCAAAAACTAGAGCAGGGTATTAAAAACATACATCACACTTTCATAAGAGAATATTATGGTACCCATAGTGAAAGAAGTATTAATTTACTTAAAGGATCATACCTATCGTTTTGCATGTTTGAGCCTAATATTTTCAATTTTCATACATGTAACGTTACTGACAATCATTTCCCAAAGCATACTACTGGAACGGTGAATTAAGAATTTTTTTTCCTACCTTCCAGACCGCCATTGGTTTCAGTTCATTCTGGTACGTTATTAAAATCAACTTATTGATACTTGAAACGTTCATGGGTTAGATCATCGTGAACAACACGTGTATTCAGATTTTTTTTTTTTCCAAATTCTTGTAATTTCAGCATTTAAGTGCAATAAAAAGTGTGGAGTGAAAGTATGTCTCCACCGGGGAATATAAAAACAGAAAGAAGACCTGCATTTGTCAAAAAATTTAAATGACTGTGACTTCATAAGGCTGTGTAACTATTAGCAGGCAAAACATCATTTTTAAGGTGGGTGTATCGCTTGAATATTTGATTTTGAAAGATTAAGAGATTTTGCATAATATCAGGATACAGTTTTATCCTTTGGGAAATGATTATCAGTAACATAATGTATAAAAATTGAATATATTAGGCTCAAATATGAAAAATGGACAGTATGGTCCTTTACATTAAAGAGCAACTAACATGAAATCCACTTTTTTGAGTTATTAGGTTATATATAAAGCCACTTACATGCTATCAATTGATTCTGGTGCTAATCTGGAGTGTCCGGCCCCCCTTTTGAGGGTTTTAAAGTAGTTTTTCAATTTTTGAAGGGGTGTGGTCAAGTTAAAACAATAAAGCTGCATTTCAGTCAAACTGATATGCAGTGGAAAAACAATGTTTCTTATATTTTGATGATTTTTTTTTTTAAACTTTCCTCTACAGTTTAAATAAATTCTCCAACTACTTTCTAAAACTCTTTAGATAATGCCTAAAAAGTTAAACAATGGAAAGATACAAGACTTTACAACAGCAATATTGCATTAATTTATTTTTTTGTTAACTCACTAACTGATGTTGACTGCAATATTTCCCTCTGAAATGTAGAAGAAATTAAATAAAGTATCAGTAGCTTAAAGTTGTACTATAAAAAAATCTTTTTATTTATTAAATGTACTCAGTTCCCACTTCTGACCATAACAAGCGCAGCTGTACACACAAACAAGTACGCACACACTCATACACACCACAAGCTGTAACGGGGATTTTTATTTTAGGCCAAATGGCTACTAAACTATGATTAATGGCAGAGGTACTTCAGTAGTCTTATCTCACACACACACTCACACACACACACACACACATTTGCTGCACTGGGACTGAGACAAAAATAAAACACAAACAGATGCGCTCTCTCTCTCTCTCTCTCTCTCTGTGGTGCCAGTTGGTGGGAAGATAAGAGGAACAGCAGAAGAAAAGTGGTAAAAGTATGAAAGTGAAAGAAAAGGGGAATAAATAAGGCAAAAATGTACTAGACTAAAGCATAAATCTAGACTTACATAATACCTGAACCTCTATACATAAGTCAACCAAACCATAAAGACAGGATCAGGGCTTTAAAAAAACAAAAATGTGTGTGTCTCTTTAAGAACAAGTATGACGACAGCCAGGAAGAAATAAAAGTGGAAGTAAAGCTGACGTTGGAAAGTGTGCAAATTTTTCTTTCTCCTCTAAAGACCTTCAGCAGAACAAGTAAGAAGTCAAACCTTCGTAAGTATTTGTGACTTTAAACTTTAAACATTAAGCTTCCTGTTACTTAAAGCTGTTTGGTTAAAATGTTGCAAGCAGAGTTTCATTTGCATTTGTTTAGTTTCCTTTTTGTTCATCACTTTTAGTTCCATTTCCTTAAATATTGTATTGTAAAGTTTAGAGATACTTATACTTTCCTGGAGTATTTGCACTTTGCAACAACATTGTACTTTTTACTGCACTTTTCCCTTTCAGATCTTACATTTGTTATTATGAGGTTAAAAACTTTGTGTCTCAGTATTGTTTCAGCTTAATGATACAGTAAAGTTTTCTACTTTATGCAAAAATATTTTGGAAAATTTTGTAGTATATGTAATCCTTTCAATAATCTGAAAGCATAAAAATCCCCAAATTTATCCAGAAAGTCTTATCTTCAAATTGGAGAGTTTGGGGATTAAAATTTGAAATATTTTAAAATATTTTAAAAGGAAACAATGAAAAATTGTAGAATGAAATGGAGATTAATACCAGGTACATGTTAATGTTCATAATTCAACACTGTAAAAGGAATTATTCTTCAAAATGAGTACATTTTATTGCTAATATTTTCTTTTCTTTCTTTTGGAATTTTGAATGCAAAACTTTATTTATAATGGACTCTAGACTGTGCCTTAACCATGGTAAGTTTGTACAGAGAATAGATGGATGATACGGATCAGATTTCATGTTCTTCTTCCCCCTTTGTGTATTTCAGAAATGGCCTCATGCAGCACTTTCTTCTCTGACGATCAGTTTCTGTGTGCAGTCTGCCTGGATGTCTTCAAAGATCCAGTATCGACTCCATGTGGCCATAACTTCTGCTTGGCCTGTATCACAACCTACTGGGACGATGCAACCGTCTGGCAGTGTCCCCTCTGTAAGACAACCTTTGAAAGTAGACCAGATCTCAAGGTTAACACTTTCATTTCATTGCTCACTTCTCAGTTCATGTCACTTCAAATGATGGACGTCAGTGTCTGGAGCCCCGAACGCCATCAGGCTCTGTCTGCATGTATAGTACTGTGTGATATTTGTACCGACACCAAGCACCAGGCTGTAAAATCCTGTCTAGAGTGTCTTACTTCTTACTGCGACATTCATCTAGAACCCCATCACAGAGTTCCCGGTCTGAAGAGACACAAACTAGTTGATCCTTTGGAGAGCTTGGAGGAGAGGATCTGCAAGGAGCACAACAGGTTCCTGACGTTGTTTTGTAAAACAGATGAGCTTATGCTGTGTGATTTCTGCGTCACATCCCACAATCAAATCCATAACACTGTTCCTATCCAGCAAGCATACAGAGAGAAGAAGGCTTTGCTTGGGAAAATAGAGGCTAAAGCGCAGCAGATGATCCTGGAAAGGCTGCAGAAGGTCAGTAAGATAAAACAGACAACAAAAGTAAGCGAGAAAGACACAGAAGAGTTAACAGCGAGCATTGTGAAGGAGCTAACTGCTCTGGCGTCCGACATTCAGAAAAGCCAAGCCGAGCTTGTCAGGTTGATCGAGGAAAAGCAAAAAGCAGCAACAGAACAAGCAGAGGATTTCGTTAACAATATGGAAGATGAGATGGGTGAACTGCAGAGGACAAGCATGAAGTTGAGTGAGTTAATGGATATTGAGGACCATTTCTGTCTCCTGCGCATGTCTCCATCACAACCCGTCCTGCCACAGAACAGAGACTGGTCCACTGTTCGTTTTAACAGCCCCCTGGAAGTGGAGCGCATGAGGAAATCTCTAATTCAGTCTGTGTCTCAACTAAGAATGTTGCTGGATAAAATGAATGCAGAGATAATTCAGTCCTCCGATGACACGCAGGTGTCAAGTGATGCTGCTCTGAAAATGGCGCAGCAGTTTGAGGTGGACATTAGGTTCGATCCAAATACAGCACACCCGCTGCTCTTCCTGTCTAAGGATGGGAAACAGGTGAGTTATAGCACCATAATCCAAAGGCTCCCAACAAATCCAAACATCTTCACGGAACATCTGGCTGTTTTGGGACAGAGGGGCTTCTCCTCTGGAAAGTTCTACTTTGAGGTGCTTGTGGGTCAGAAGACTGAATGGTGTCTCGGTGTGGCCACGGCATCAGTCCAGAGGATAGGAGCCGTTCTTCGGCATCCTCACTGTGGACTCTGGGCCATCTGGTTCATACTGGATAAATTTGAAACCTTTGAATCCCCAAATGTTCCAGTACACCAGGGGAAAGTGGAGAGGGTCGGTGTGTTTGTGGATTATGAAGGAGGTGAAATCTGTTTCTATGATGTAACAACCGCAACTCTGATTTACGCGTTTACTGAATGCATCTTCGAGGAGAATCTCTATCCCTACTTTAATCCTTGCGATAATGAATATGGCTCAAACTTACAACCTCTGATCCTTGTTCCTGTCAGTTGCGCTGAGTGAGCAAAGTCACGGCAAGGCTGCAGGGCCGAAATAAGAATAACAAAATGCAACTGATGTGTTTGAGTAACTGAGAGAGATTTTTGTTGAAACAGCTCTTGAGGTGAGTGTTTAAAACGAATCCTAAGAATAGATTTATATAGGATAGAAGCTATATGAACCATCTGTAATTATCATTAATTTAACGTTTATGTTTTAAAGATAACACTAATGGCAGATTCAGGGAGCTAGAATTACAGAAATGTGTCAATTGTGCACAAGATAAAAGCAGAAATATAAAAAGCTTTAGAGAATATATAATAATATTTGTGTCTAGTGAAATTAGTATGGTGTAATGAAAGGATTTTTATGTTTGCAGATTAGAGCTGTAGAAATTACAACAATGCAAGATTTAAAACAATAATGCGTTTATAAATTGAGTATGAGGTTCATGTTTGTGTCAATATGACTAAAACTAGTTTGTTAAATGAATATTAATCTGAAAGCTACAGGAAGATACTAAATAAGTTCAGTGTAAAGTGATGTTTGAGAATATTTCTCAGTTCTCAGTCTGTCTTCATTGATAACATATAATATAAAAATCAAATGTATTCATGTAATTTCAATCCTATAATCTGCATTTCTTTGGATTGATTTTGTTCTAATCGTGTCACATTATATATATTTTGATGTCACTGGTTTTGCAGTTGTGCTGATGGGAGATTTCTCCTAAATCAGAACCTGTGTCCTAATATCCAGCAAAGTATGAATAAATAAACTAGAAGGTGCAGTTTCTGAAGAAACTGTGGGGTGATTGCATGCTGAACCCACTGCTTGAAGCGATTGCTTGAAACTGATTGAAACTTCCTTGAAAAGATGTGGAAGAAGAGGCAACTGAATAAATTTAAATTGTAGTACAATAGTATAAGAGCTACTATGTGAGCTGAAAGAGATTTGAAGTCATATTGAATGCTTCACATTCAGTTGAATGGGGAAATTTTAAATGAAAATTGAAAAAAATGTGCTGAAGTAAGGTTGAATATTTTGCATAGTATGAAAGATATGAAACTATTGTTGAAACTCCTTAAAGGATAGATCAAGTTGAACACTATGAAGTTGGTTTGAAGTTTCTACCTTGAAACATGTAGAAGTAAACAGGTTTCAAATATTGGAAAGTTTGAAAAATTTGAAAACCACTGAAATTTCCCTTTAATTTTCTCAGAAAGTATGAACATTAGAAAAAATCAAAATCCATTGAAAATAGTTGAAGGTTGGATGAATGTTTTAAAAGGGGAATGATAATTCTAAGTGAAAGTATGAAGATGTGAGAGGAGCTGAAAAATTGGAAATTTTGAAAAAATTGGAAAAATAGGAAAAATAAAGTTGAATATTTCGGAAAATTTGAAAGACTGGAAAATTCTGTTGTCACCCGCTAGAGAGACCATTGAGGTGAACATTTTGAAGGTGGTTTGAAGCTTCTACTCAAAGCATGCAGAATTAGATAGGTTTCAAAAATTGGAAAATTTGAAGAATTTGAAAACCACTGAAATTGCCCTTTAATTATCTCAGAAACTATGAAAGGTACAAAAAAAAAAAAAAAAAANAAAAAAAAAAAAAAAAAAAATGGTCCGAGGTTCAAAGATAGGGGAAGGTTAGATGAATATTTTAAATGTGGAATGACATTTCTTCGTTACTATATGAAGGAGTGAGAAGAGCTGAAAGATTGGAAATTTTGAAAAACGTGGAAAAATTGGTTTAAATAAAGTTTAATAATTCAAAAACTATGAATGATGGGAAAATTCTGTTGNGTGGAAAAATTGGTTTAAATAAAGTTTAATAATTCAAAAACTATGAATGATGGGAAAATTCTGTTGATACCCCCTAGGGAGATCATTAAGGTGAACATGTTGAAGGTGGTTTGAAGTTTCTATCTCAAAGCATGTAGGACTAGATAGGTTTCAAAAATTGGAAAATTTGAAGAATTTGAAAACCACTGAAATTGCCCTTTAATTTTCTCNGATAGGTTTCAAAAATTGGAAAATTTGAAGAATTTGAAAACCACTGAAATTGCCCTTTAATTTTCTCTGAAAGTATGAAAGTTAGAAAAATCAGAATCCGTTGGAAATAGTTGAAGGTTGGATGAATATTTGAAAAGTGGAATGAGAGTTCTAAGTGAAAGTATGAAGGAGTGGGAAGAGCTGAAAGATTGGAATGTTGAAGAATTTTCCCATTCATTTTGAACGGGAAAACTTTGGGAAGAAATGTGGAATATTCCGGAAAATTTGTAAAATATGAAAATATGGTTTGAAGTCCAATCGTCTCTGAAGGAGGATGAATCCCTGGAAGTTGGTTTGAAGTTTCTAGGTTGAAGTATGTGGAAGTAGTTGAATCCAAATAACAGGGTGGACAGATAATAATAAAGAATTTTGGTTGAAGAGAACATAGAGTTGATTGCTGTGCAATCACCCCAATAAATAAACCTAAAAAAAAAAAGAGTGTATATGTTTGGTACTCACAATGAAAATTTTATAGTCACCCTTATTCATTTTTAATAAAGTCAAAAAGCATTATGTAACAAACCAGGAGATATTCTTATCCCCTGGTTTCTTCACCAATGAAGAGTGGAACATGGGACAATTTTCAAATGTCTCTTTTTTCCTTTATTTTTCCTACTTTTAAAAATCCCTTTCTCTTTCCTGTGTGTCTCATCGTGACAGTATGTAACAAAGATCAAGCTCTTTAATTCATCCAAACACCCTCAGCGTTTAGAAAAACACACACAACAGCCTCCTTATTGCCACAACAACTGCACTCTGCCCATTGCCATGGGAACACTCAGCCTCCCTGCTCCTATAATCCTTTTCCCATCCACAATGAGTATCTGACATGGTTCACGCTTGGAGGCGAGCTGTATGGGGGGTGGGTGTGTGGCAACAGCGTCTTCTTCACATTACGCTCACACACACACACACACACACACACACACAAAACAAATAAATGCAAATTAGTCAACAGAAAATTAATCAATGTGAAGATTTGCAGCTTTTTTTATGTCATATAATTGTAAATTGAATTGCTTCTGGAATTTTTTTGAATAAATAAGCTTTTAGCATCCTGGGATGGGGGTTTCTTGTTATTTTTGACTGAGTAAAAAGTAATAAAAAAATAATCAATTATAAATCCTAAATGTTGGGGGCTAAAATTTTCAACACAGCCTTTCAGATGGTCCTCACAGATTTAGTTAAGTGGATTTGGTTATTATTATAGGTGTTTCATTTGTCTGTCAATGTATAACCACAAATATTTCAGCACTGGATAACCTGAATAGAAGGGAGTAGTTACTCCTCGCCAGCATGCAGAATAAGCCCCACCCCCATCATGCATCCATTACTCTCAGACACAGAAAGAGGAGAAAAAGGGGCTGAAATGCAAAGATGGAAAAAGAGTGTGGGAGCAGGATCGTGGCAGGTGGATAAAAGAAAGAAGTGGTAGGAGAGGAATTTGTGCCCGAGTCAGAATGTGGATTAACTGGAGGGGAAAAACAAGGGAAAGGATGAGTGAAGGAGGAGAGGTAGGGCAGAAGGAGAATACAAGTGATAGAGAGGTACTATAGGGGTGGGGGGGGGAATGCTTGTGGGATCACCTCCCACCTACCTGAGTTCTGCACCTCATTTAGGTAGTTATCTTCAGCCACCACCTGCACCTGTGAAAACACACAGAGTTTCATCCTTTAAGCCATTATCATCTGCTGCTGCACGAAGAAATTATTAATGATCATTCTGGATTGTAAAATTGATAGCTGGAAACACACAATCTGAGCGGTTGATCTGATTGGTTGATCATATACAAAGGTTAGCTAGCTATCAAACTCTTTCTATCAAATGTCTTGTTCACGATGATGGATTACCTATCCCAAGAATGTTTCAAGTATCAACAAGTTGATTTTAATAGCGTAGCAGAATGAACTGAAACCAATGGCGGTCTGGAAAGTAGGAAAAACAGTTTTTACCGTTCCAGTAGTATGCTTTGGGAAATGATTGTAACGTTACATGTATGAAAATTGAATATATNTTTTACCGTTCCAGTAGTATGCTTTGGGAAATGATTGTAACGTTACATGTATGAAAATTGAATATATTAGACTCAAACATGCAAAATGGACGGTATGGTCCTTTAAGCGTAAATCAGCCTTAAATCAACCCTGACTGGCACTGGAACACCTTTAAAACTACTTCTGATTTTGCTCAGCAATGTTAACAAATGCAGCGATGATGGAGATGCTACATTGAGTACCATCTCCATCATCGTCATCATCATCAGTACCACCATACTTGATCAGCTTCTCCTCAAAATGTGCAGCCATTTTTCAGGTTGTCGTTGTTGCGCTGCTGACATGACATTTACAGTTCTGGCTCCACTATTTTTGCAAGTATTGCATCTTGTGAACACATAACATTAATTCTGGGAGATGTGCACAACCAATGCTTCAAATTAATGCGTATGTTTATGCATTGTTAGCATTGTGTATAATCTTAGGCCTTAGTTGCCCTCATCAATCTCATTTCCAGCAGAAGAGAGCAGCTGTTTTTGTTAAAAATCCAGGTATGAGAGCACATAGAGTTTAAACAGAAAGATGCAGTACGAGCCAGTGTCAGGTGATATCTGACAGAGGAGAGAGTGTTACACTTTGAGAAATCAGGTCACACCGCCATACAGCGGGGCTTGTGACAGAGGAGGAGAGGACACACACACACACACACACACAGANACCGCCATACAGCGGGGCTTGTGACAGAGGAGGAGAGGACACACACACACACACACACACAGAAAGACAGAGAACAAGGGCAGCCAATACAGAACACCTTCAAACAGTTGATTTCTGCTCTCTGGTTCTCTCTGTCACCTTCCAACAACCCACTGCCAGTATCCTCATGTCACACACACACACACACACACACACACACACTCACAGAAATCAACATCCAAACACCTCCCAGAAGGCACTGCTCAGCCTAATGATATTAGATCAGGAACAGGCGACCTGTGGTACCTAACATGGGTGCTGATAAGTCCATTCATGTCAATCACACAGCTCAGTTACAGCAATAATCATTTATGAGGATCCCACAGCTGCGCCCAGTGCATCGCCATGCAAACACCAGACACACACACGCACACACACACACACACACACACACACACACACACACTCAGCCTGCACAGAGCTGGAAATGTAAGAATGGACAAGAAGATATTTCCTCCTAAGTGATGCATCTTAATGCTACACTGAGTTAATGTGGTTCAGGGTCATGGTTAGATGCTGGTTTATTCCATATCCACAATTACAATTTTTTCAGTGTTTTCCTTTCTGGTCTCATGACATAAACTGAAGCTGAAAGCCATGGAAGTCAGACTGAAGCACTTTGCAGGGTTTTTCTATTTTCTTGTCTCTATCATTTGGTATGTTTGTGTTTACCTGTGAAAGTCTTAAAGTTCTGCTCTGCTGCACTCTGGCCCAGCATTCTCCTGATAAAAAGATTTGTCTAATGAAGTTTAAATGAAAAAGCTGAGGCTTCTCTGCAGCGTGCCGTTTGGGCTATGCACAGCCAATTTCAGTGTTATTAGGTCTAATTAAATCCTGTAGCACATCATTGAAGTGTGGCCCACTAATGAGTTTTGACCAGGCTCAGACCCACCAGCGCACATTCTGCATATTACAGCAACATACGTAAGACTTCACATTTATCTAAGAAAAACAAATTAGAAAAATGAATGAATCTTATGATTAATTGATAGATCTCGTTAACTCAGCAAAAAAAGGACATGATAAGAAGAGTTTCAAAAATTATTATTAATATATGCAAATTATGTAATATAATTAACAAAGGTGAGGAAATGTATAGGCTATATATACTATACACATATGTAGCCCCAATAGGACTCTGGTGGTGTTGTTTCTGATGTGCCATTACAGAGTCCAGATGAAACTTTTTTTTTAGCTTGTTTGTTTTAATGAGCAGCTACTAAGTGTCAGCTCTGTGGTAAACAAGTCTCTCCCCTTTCTCCCTTCAAAAACATCCTTAATTTTCCAAAAATGCAACTTTCTGAGTATGAGGTTAAAGCTGGAGTAGCATGTTTGTGATATTGACCTAATGCACATCAGAAATTAGTCAAATTTAAAACAAAAATTACTCAAATACTCTTAAAACTTGGCATATAAAACCTTTTAATAGTAGAAAGTAAACTTCCTCCTTCAGGTCACTAACCCTACCAGAATCCTCTGAAAAAATAATGAGGGCAGGACCTCAATGTGTTCAGTTGTAGCTCCGGCCCTGGATACATCCAAATACCTGCATGAAATATAATCAGATGTAGCCCAATAAACCTGATGAGGAACTATTAATTACTTAATTACCTCTTTGTGATTTTGTCCTTTACATTAGAGAAGCTGGTTTTGAGAATCCAGATTTTGTCTGTTTCAAACTGCCTGAGTGACTGAATTACTGACAAGAGGCAACAGCCTGTACAAGTGTCTGTTCCTACAACACCGGGGGCAGCAAGAGGAAACGGCTGATTCCTCTCATGATACCCCGCCGAGGGGGCAGGAGGAGGAAGGAGACCNGAGGAAACGGCTGATTCCTCTCATGATACCCCGCCGAGGGGGCAGGAGGAGGAAGGAGACCATGTGTGTGTGTGTGTGTGTGCATGTGTGTTCGCGTGCACGACAGCACAATATGGGCTTAATTGGACAATGCACTTCCAGTATAAACAACAATGATGCATTAACTGATTTAAATGTGACTGGACTGCTTAGAGGGTTAGGAATTTTTTTTTTTTAAAGCTCAGTCTTGCTTTGTTGAAAGAAATCCTAAAACCACCACAAATATGAGCCCGATCTCACTACCCCGAATTCCTGTATTGGCTTATTATCAGTGATGATGATCAGATTTCAGGTTTTTGTAAATTACCGCACAGCTCCTTCTGGGTTCAAAAANTTGCACAAACATTCCCCATTATCATCATCAATATCTGCTTACCTCCGCCAGCAGCGGCAGCCAGAGGCAGGCGGTTCCGATCAAGCACAACATTTCCCGGCTGGTTAAACCCATCCTTCCCGCTGCGTTCGTGTCATAGCCAGAAAAGCCGCCGCTTCTCGCCCATCTCGGTTCAGACCTGTCCGTGAGATGAACCGTTATTCATCCCTCTGCTGGAGACGTGGATGTGGGAGGTTTTACGCACAGAATAATACAGGGTGCGGCACTGTAAACGCTTCACGGGATGGAACACACACACGCTCACACACACACACACACACACACACACACACACACAAATTATGGATGAAAGTGTTGAGCTCTGCAAAACCTTATGCCAAAAGCATCTCTCTCTCTCTCTCTCTCTCTCTCTCTCTCTCTCTCTCTCTCTCTCTCTCTGCATCTTTAGTGTAAAGCGTAATCTGTCTGAATATTAAAACACTTGAAACACTGAAGTTGACTTTGTTTACTGTTAACAGATTTGTTCATTTTGTGCACGTAAACAGTCGTTGTGGAATTTCAAACTTTTTGTCACGAATATCTACAAATGACCCAGTGACTAAATCCACTCACTCACATGCTCTAAAGTAATGGAAATACTGTGTATCAATTTGGCTATGCCAGTCAAGCCATTTAAAATGGATTCTAATTTATGAAAATCAATTCTTTGCTCTGGTGAATTGTTCAATAATCTGTTCAATAATCCAAATTGTTTTCATCACATCAAAAACACAAGAAATCTGTTAAACTATAACGTATAATATTTTCCGTAAGAGTACCATTTTTACCAAACATATTTGAATTACTTGCTTTCACAGATGCAAAGAGAAAGCTTACTATAGATCTGGAGTAGATCAGTCCAAACATATGACTCAGAGCATATGAGATCCACACAAATATTCCAAATACTCTGCAATAATAATCACCCAAGTTCAAAGTTCATAGTGGAACAGGATTTATTTTGCCTTAACTGAGCTAAAAAAAAAAAAAAAAAANAAAAAAAAAAAAAAAAAAAGGACCAAATATATATTCTTATATAGAAAAGCTGTATGTTCAATAATTTAAAATACTGTGTCACTTTGGAAAAACACTACCGATCTCCATTTTCCAGTGGTTCCTTGCTGAAACTGAAAATACATAAAGGACCATACCAGTAGTTTTGCATGTTTGAGCCCAATATGTACAACCTTCATACACGTTAGGGTACTGACAGCCATTTACTAAAATAATATACTGCTGGAACGATAAATACTAAAATATGATTTTATGTTTTGAAAAACGTTTGTCAGTAACAAAAAAAAAAAAAAAAAAAAAAGGTATGCAGGTCGTATTTATTGGGCTTAAACAAGCAAAATCACTGTTTTGCTCTCTTAAGCAGCTTTGTGAGACAGAAACTGGCTGTGAAGTAAAATCAGTGTGGGTAAGATTTTGGCAGGCAACGGCTCAAATTTTTCCAGAAAAATACACTGTTTGGTTATAGTTGTTGACAGAATTGCTTAAATATATTTCTTCAGAATGTTGCATCTGAAGCTGATCCAAGAAGAAACATTTCATATCAGCTCAGATAAAAACTCAGTCAGCTGCCAGGACATTTAGTCTTTGCTCAGCAGTTGGACTTCTGAGTAGAGCTGCAGAATGTGTGCGCTGTCAGAGAAGTGGTCATCTCAGCTTTTTGTAGCTTGTGTGTTTATTCATACAAAATGGATCTAACCTGAGAGGGACACTAGTTTGTGTTAAATACTACTGAGGCAAGAGTAAATTCATGCAAACTCTTGCTGTAAGTGGGTTCCAGACGAGGGCTCCACATGACCATATCCAGGATTTTAGAAATACTGAATCCACATCCTCCCAATGCAACCTGAAGTATCTTTAAAAAAAAAAAAAAAAAAAAAAAAAATGCACATTTTTGCTTTTTAACCAAGTATAATACTTGCTCCTCAAAATGTTATGTTAAATCACCAAAAGACTAATTTCACTCTGTCAACAGCTAGTTACCTTTAGCTTTACCTTCAAGGTCAGTAAAGCTTGGTGTTAGAAAACTAAGAGCTTTATGAATGTTGAATACTTGTATAAAATGAAGGCCAAGACTTAAAGGCGACAGTTTAGGCAACCATTGATCTGGAAGCAGGAAAGGCACATCAAAAAGACTGCTAAGTGGAGGCCTTTTTGTTGCTAAGAGAAATGCAGATCAAACTCATGAAACACAAATTTAGCACCCAAACTCTGTTCTTCACCTTCTTCATACGCACTATACAGTACCAGATGTATAAGATGTTTTCATTTCATAATATTTCAGCACCAGAGAAGCTGCTGGTGCAAATTTATATCCCAGCTCCTCTGTGATGGCCTGAAGCGGCATGAGAGAGATTAACTAAATTCATCTACTTCACAGAGTTTTTGTTTTACCCACAGGCCTCAGGCTGAGGGATTAGTTCTGAAATTAAACTAAAAAAAGTTTATCAGTTTGCCCTGACAACGATGTTTTTGATGTTGCTGTTTCAGTGATAACAATTTGCTATCTTTGATCCAAATCCAATTTATGGTATCATCTTTCTATCGCTGTCTTTTTTGCTTTCACCTATTTTTTTTTTTTTTTACACATTACATTGATTTACACTAATTCCCTGGAGGCTCATTGCAATGATAATCACTAAATGCTCAACATCAAAACTTATTTGAATCATAATTTATTCCCAGTTCTAACCTCAACCCTAAAACCACGTTCTAAACCCTAAAATAAATGGTTAATCTTATGCAAACTGGCTGATTGTTCCTATAATCTGAGGTGAGCCCCGACAATGTCCCCACAACATAATGAATACCTAATACACACACACACACACACACGCGCGCGCACACACACACACACACACACAGCATGTATGCTTGNTACACACACACACACACACACGCGCGCGCACACACACACACACACACACAGCATGTATGCTTGCCAGCGCCTTTGTCCCTTTTCCTTGCAGCCCATATGTGATCCTGGATGCGATTTGGCATCACACTGATTTTTTTTTTTGCAAACGCCTGGTTGTCATAGCAACACAGGGCTCTAAATGTGAATGGCTGACAAGTATACTACCTCCATCCTTGACTAAGAGTCCAGAACAATAGGCGAAGCTAAATAAATGTACAGTTGAGCCTTGCTGGAGATGAGAAGACTCAGTTTGATATTCATAATAAATCTGAATCTCTGAGAGCAAACTGCACCCTGTTGTCGTGGTAAATTGTTGAAAAAGAGAATAAATAATAAATAAAGGACTCACAGTGTGTTCAATTCACAGCACACAGTTTGAGGTTTTGTCATATACGTCTGCCTTGAAGCACTTCCTCAAATCCCATTACACCTCTCCCCAACTCTGCTCATCTTTGTCCCCCCAAACCCAAACGTCAAGAGGATCCAATCCCTCCAGATAAGAGAGTTGGTATGGAAACGGATCAGTAAAGCTCCATATCTCTTTTTTAACGACTCATTTCTGCTGCCTCCCATTAATGTGGCTGCTTCCATGCCAGGCAGTAAGACACACCATTACTAACCTAGAGCACTGCAGGGATGAGGAGGAATGTGTGAATGAGCTGCTGAGCACAATAGTAATCATCCTCTTCTTCTGTAATATTTCAGTTTCCTCCACTACTTCCTTTCACTTCAGTACTGCAGCAAATGAACTGTTTCATACTTGAAGATGCCTTTGCTGTCACAGAGAAAATATGATTCCCTCGGATGTGATTATCTGCATTTCAGAAGCGCTTTTATGACAAAGAGGGGTGCAAAGGGTTCCATTTCCCAGTTTGGTATCTAATAACCTACAAAACTGAACATGATAAAGCAATATGGCATCAATAAAACCAAAATGCCACAGGTGTAGAGTAGACAGGAGGGACACAAACACAATGTTGACACCACAAAAAAGATTACAGCTGTTCTATCCCTTTGAGAAGCTGACCCCCTGCTGAGCTCTCCTTCTTCCTTCTCTGCTTCTTCATCTTCTCTGACACTCACATAACGCAGATGGAGAAATGAGGAAGATTGTAGAGGAAGGACATGAAAAGAGGAAATCGCCAAGGGTGGAGCTACAGGTCACCTTAAGCTTCAAGCCTTCGTCCTCTGGAGTCGAAGGTCGTTTTTGCAGTTTTACTTTGCATTGAATTTGACTTTCATTTACAGCCCAAATGTTCCACTGTAAAAGTCCTTTACTAGACAGGATGACAAATTTTGGTTTGACATTTCTATCAGGCCTATAAAGACTTTTAATATCGACTTTTACTTATGACTTTTTAATGACAAATGACTCTGACCTTTAATGTCTCCAGAAAGGGTCAGACTTTCATGATATAAATGGATAACTGGATAAATGTGCAGAATCCAAAACTGCTGTGTCATTTCCATTTCTGGCTTGAGATTGAGGCTTTTTAGCCTTCGTAGCAACCTGGTTTGCTTCATCAATGCACCATCCTCCACTGAAAAAAATAAAATTGCAAGTACAGCAAATAGATGGGAGTGGATTCCAGTGGGGAACATGCTTTGGGGGCCAAATTGCAGTGGGAACCAGAAATAACTGTTGAGTGATTGTTGTTGATCATCACAGATAAAGGCTATTATAAATGTTTTCTGCTATTAGGCACTAAAATCATGTATACTCCACCTGTAATTGATAAATGTGACAAAGAAGAGAGCATGGGAGAAATTATTTAAATAATTATAGAAGGAAATGGTATTTTGTGCTCAAAATAAAAATAACAGACATAAACTTGTGCTGATGCCTAGAATCCTTTCAGCAACTAACTGAAGCATCCTTAGCATAAATTTATGAAAGGAAAGAGAGAGTGGAAAAAATAAATGGAGAAGTTGGTACTGTTCCCATCATCCTCTGGTTCCAGAGCAGCACATTTATCATCAGCGACAGGGATGTTTTTTTTTTTCATAGATAACATCCAGAGTGGAGTGTGTGTTCATATGTGTGTGTCTGTGTTCATCATCTCTGTGTTTCCAAGATGTCAATGTTATAGAAAATTTAAAAAAAAACAGCCTTGTTTTAACAATGCATTTTTAAGATAATTTCCTTTGTTTTAAAGCATTTTTTAATATATAAGAAGAAAATTCAGCCTGTTAAGGACCATGTAATTGTTCATCTAATCTGAAAACCAAAATCACATGATTTATTTACCATAATGAAACAAATCTGATTGCACGGCTGATGAAATGTTTTGTCATCGTTGAGGGATCTGAATGTGAATCAACACTCTGTGATATGTTAGAGGGCTGCAACAAATAATTATTGTCAGTCATAATCAATATTTTTTCAGTTAATTAATTTACTTTAATTATTCAGTATAAAATGTCAAAAAAAATGGTTGACAAATGTGCTAAGAAATCCAAAGCAATGTCTTCAGATATTTTACTTTTCATGTTTAAAAGCACAATGTTATTTACAATTTCATGAAACAAGGAAAACAACAAATAATCAGGCTGGGAAGCAAATATATGAACTTTTTACTTGATAAATAAGACTTAAAATTGTCTATTAGTCTTCTATCAAGTAACTAATTGAACAATCAATTAATCGTTTAAGCATCTGTCTGATCATAATGTAATCTTTCTGATTACATTATAAAAATTTAACATTTCTTCTTTGGATAAATGAACTTTCATGAGTTTCTCTCACACAGGCGCATTCATGTCGCTACACTGTCCCCATCTGGCCAAATGTAGAACATCATTTCTTTCGACAAATCATGTTTAAGGTGTGGCTTTTCTGACTGTCAAGATATTTTATGAAATTATATTCTTATTAACTCTATAAATACAGTAAATAATTATTAAGTCTATTAAATATCTTCCTCTAAGCAGTCATGATGATTCAAGCCTCTTGTCTCACAGCTTACTCGCTCCTCCTAAATAAAATTCCCATAGTAACAATTTAATTCTATCCTATGGCGTATTAGGGCCATATGAAGAAGAAAAAAAACGAGGGGACATTATTTCAAGTTTTTAAACTAGCAAATTTGCCACTTTTTAAACTCAGAAAAATAATAAAGGGGAATCACCGCCTTACATTGTGACTATGCCTGCAGTAATGACCTTATTAAATTATACCTTATTAAATTTGGAGTTTTTAAANCATTGTGACTATGCCTGCAGTAATGACCTTATTAAATTATACCTTATTAAATTTGGAGTTTTTAAAATTCAGAAAAATAAGGAGAAATAGGGAATCGGAATTAACCGCCTCACCTTGTGACTATGTCTGCACATATTACTTTTCCATCTGATTTAACAATAAGGAAATACTTGTGCTTGTAGCGCAAAATCTTGCATTATTATAAGCATACGGACTTTTAAAACATACAGCGTACGGACAGCATACTGACCTTTTTTTTTTTTTTTTTTAAGAATTTTTAAACTGACAATTTTGCGAGTTCAAAACCTCGAAATAATTCCCCTTCGTTTTTTTCTTCTTCAAATGGCCCTAGATTTTATAATTTTGTGAAACTTTGTGAAACCATTTCTTTTTTTAATTTGCACATATAAACTACCCGATCACCATATGAACTTTCTTGCGTGATAGTAATGACGACAATTTTTTTTTTTTTTTTTTTTGAAGTATTGCCGTCTTTTTTTCCCCTGCAGCGCCCCCTGCGGGCAGACAGACGCTATGTGCTGCGGTTTCCAGGGAAGAAACCAGCCAAACCCAGAGAGGCGGTGAGACAAGTAAAAAACAGGCAGAGACAGACATATACCGGAAGCTATGTGCTACGACTTTTAAAATAAAAACAGAATCGTCAAACAAATAGAAGTTTTATTTCATTATGCTGTCTTTAAATGATGACAGTGAAAGATTTCTAAACTTTAAAAATGGGCAGTGGTGCTTTTAGGCGTCCTGCCAAGCTCCATCTCATTATTTGTCTTATGCTTTAGCTTTAGCAATCATTTTACTTTAAAGTCTTTAAAATAAAAAGACTTGTGAGACCGAGAATTAGTAAAAGGAACAAACAGTGAACAGTTAAAGGCATTTAAAATTAATTGAAGAGGATAAAGGGATAATTAACTGGCACATTTAATAATATTTTTACTGATTAGTAGTTTTTAAAAGCAAGTGTGCATTTAATTTGCGTCTGATATTATATTTTTAACTAATTGAAAAGTATGATTATTCCAGCGGCTCACCGTGGAGCTTTTATTTTGAAAAAAAACGTATCTTCTCCCTTATTATTTGAGACTTTACTGTTCCTCCGGTTTGATCGGTGACTATCAGCTAATTAGTGAACACCGGTGCTGGCTGCAGGCGTACAAACAGAGGCGGAGACCCGGCAGAAAGACCGCAGACTGGAGGGATTTATTCATATTAAATTCTAAATGTGTGTCATGTAAGAAGACTGAAAGTGTATTTTGTGCTGAAGATGCTGACAGACATGATTGTGGAGGAAGAATTTGAGATGAAGGAGGAAGAACCCTGGTACGACAAACAAGACCTGGAACATGGTACATTTTCCTTTATTCTTTGTCCCTGAAACCTTATTAAAATAAATCCATCCCATCGAAGGCTTACACGGAAATATTAGGAAACAGTCATACTGAAGTAATTCAGTAGGATATTTATATCACATTGTAAAGTCACTAGTGGGTCCTGCAGGCAAATGAGTCAGAAAGGACATCATTTAATGGCTAATTCGTGATAAACAGTGTATTATGATTTGATTTCCCTTTTAGACAAATTAAACTTAATTGTTATGAATAATTTTTATGACCAACTATATTCAAGCCTGATCCTTTTAGTCAGGATGAAACTTTTGTAGTGGTGTGTGTCAAAATGTGCAGGAAAAAAAGCAACCTGTCATCTGGACACACACAGCAGACATACACACAGGCTTTATGCGGCAAAGTGAAAATGGAAATGCCCGTTCACGATTTATTTGGATCTTTAGTACTCTGAGAGAAACGAGAAGGGTTATAGTCTGAGGAAACAAACAGCCATGCGTGGTAAATGAAATAGCTAAGATGTGACCAGGCCTCATTTATTAAAAAGCCCTTTAATATCAGTTTCATGTGGATTGAAGATTATAATTTTATGTAAGTTTGATGGATAAACCATGTTGAACAAATCAACCAGAGATCCTTATTTTACCCCTTAAATAACAAGTTTAACCTCTTGACCCTGATTTTCTGCTTAAATTCAGCCTTAAGTAGCTTTAAAAAACATTTTCCCACATGCTCCTGTTGAACCTAAACTTTTGCCTACAATTTGTCTTTGTTTCAACATTTTGGTGAAATTCTATGATGCTTAAATATTGTAAATGTCTTTTCATTTGATACATATTTCCATAAAATTCAACCTGAGATATGTGATATCTGTGGAAACTTTTGGATCTGCACTACAATTTAAAATGAAGTCTGGCAGGTCTGAACAGCGTTCATCCACAAAACCTGCATTTGTCATGTTAGACCCACTGATGAAAAGGATAAAGAAAAGTAGGTAAACTGACTCCAGGTTGGGTTTACCCTCCACTGGATCCTTTCCAGCAACAAAACCAAATCCTCCTCCCCATAGCTGCATCAGTAACACCAAACAATGAACGCTAATGGAGTTGTGGGTCCACACACACCGTCATGGCATCTCCTTTCTGTCCTACAGACCTGCATCTGGCAGCTGAACTGGGGAAGACCCTGCTGGAGCGAAACAGGGATCTAGAGCAGGGCCTGCAGCAGATGTACTCCACCAACCAGGAGCAGCTGCAGGAGATCGAGGTAAAAAGCTAATCTGCCTGTCTGCTCATAAAAATACTCCAGGGGATTTCCTCTTAAACTCAGGTAGAGTTTAACAATGCAGGTTTTGAAAATAAAATTACAAAAGTCCTCTTCAAGTGTTTTTTCCTCTATTATTTTGTCCCGAATGTCTTCTTTTCTTAATATAAGTGAAAACAAATTACCAATATAATGAGATTATTTCAACTTGTTTCTGATACACCTGACCTTTTTTAAAGCATTTCCAAATTTTCATGAAATATCAAGTGTTATAACCTCATATCTGCCAATATCTGGAGGTTTTCACCAGATATATTAGAAACTTTGATGCTTTCAGCTGCTTGGTGGATTACATGGACAAAATTTAATAGAACTCTTAAACAATATCAAAAATCCAATGTGTCATAAAGCTGAAACAAGGCTGAGATAGGAGCTTTTTACTCAACAGCAGTGATATTTTAAGAATTTATCTGAATAACTAATAAAGAAAGCTGTTAAAGAAAGTGAAGTAAAATTTCCCTCTGAAATGTTTGGGAGTAAAAACATCCCATAATCCTGCAAAGTAAAGTATCTTAAGTAAAGTATCTATATTTGAAATTTGTGCCATAGTGCTTGATTTAATGTAAAATTGTCCATTCACTTTAAACAACCATACTGGTGATTTTGCATGTTTGATCCCAATAAATACCAACAATTTTCCAAAACGAAAACTGTATTTTAGTTTTCGTGTTATTTTGCAAAATCCAATGATTTGGAAAATGTTTGGCAATAATGTAATGTGTATGCTGCTTGTATTTATTGGACTCAGACATGCAAAAGCACTGGTCTGCTCCTTTAAAGTCAACGTATAAGCAGAATATGGTGAATATTTATCTTGAATGTAACTATATAGGCATTGTGTAGATTGATGTTGAGCTGCTATTGTATGAGTTGTGTTGACATTGTGTTTATTCAGCATCAGATTAGACCAAAGGTTCAAATGTCCTGCCAGCACAAACTGATAAGATAAAATGTCCTTGAAGAAAAGAAATGTGGGAAGAAGGAAGAAAACACTGTGGAGGCTTGTGTGGGTTCATTCAAGGAGGGTTCTGCTTGTGGGGGTTAATACGTAGATAGGAAGCTCTAATTTAAGGTGTTTTGGGTATTTATCACTTCCATTTTGTTTTTAGATATCTAAAAAAAAAAAAAAAAAAAAGGAGCAGACGGATTTTGGTGAAATTTTGTAGATTAGTGAGAGATTAAAGAAAGCTGGTTTGGTTTTGAGGCAGATAAGGATCTTAGTTTCTGCCTATTTGTCGAAAATAAAATAATAATCTTAATTTAATTCATTTTTATTGTTATTCAGGTGTACCCTATGATAGACAATCAATGGGTGTAATTTAGCTCACATCCATATATTGATCTGGATCTGATGGCTTTAAAGGATCATACTGTCCATTTTGCATGTTTGAGCCTAATATATTTAATTTTTATACGTTATGTTACTGATAACCATTTCCCAAAGGATAAAACTGTATTTCAGCTTTCTGATATTTTGCAAAATCTTTTAATCTTTCAAAATCAAATATTCAAGTGATACACCCACCTTAAAAATTGATGTTTCACCTGTTAATAGACAGACAGCCTTATGAAATCACGGTCATTTCAATTTTTCGATAAACGCAGGTCTTCTTTTGGTACTATATTCCCTGGTGGAGATGTACATTCACTCTGTGCTTTTTATTGCACTTAAATGCTAAAATACGAAAATTAAAAAAAAAAAAAAAACCTGAATACACGTCACGTGTTGCTCATGATGATGGATTACCTATCCCAAGAAGGTTTCAAGTATCAAGAAGTTGATTTTAATAGCGTACCAGAATAAACTGAACCCAATTGTGGTCTGGAAGGTAGGAAAAAAAATTCAATTAACTGTTCCAGTAGTATGCTTTGGGAAATGATTTTCAGACGTGTATGAAAATTGAATATATTAGGCCCAAACATGCAAAATGGGAGGTATGATCCTTTAATAGGTGGAGCTGACTAATAGGTCATAGCAACTTACTTTTCCCAGATAAATTCCCCAAAATTGGTTGTAATGGCCTGGTCTGATTAGTGAATATACATAAAACTCCCCTTTTTTATTCTGTCCTCAGTACCTGACGAAGCAGGTCGACCTGCTGAGGCACGTCAACGACCAGCACACCAAAGTGTACGAGCAGCTGGACTTATCGGCCCGCGAGCTGGAACAGAACAACCACAAGCTGGTTCAGGACAACAGGACGGCCCAGCAGAAGATCAAGGGGTGAGGCAGGAGATAATAAACCAACTGGAACAATGAGGGAAAGGCTTCTTGTTCTCGAAAAAGGATGCTTGGCAGACCAGCATCAAGGTTGCATTTCTGCTCTCCATGCAGGCTGACAGAAACAGTGGAGCTGCTGCAGACACAGGTGGAGGAGCTGCAGCATCAGGTGGAAGAGCTGAAGCTGAGTCCTTCTCAGTCTCACAAGCCTCCACATGGAGAGACGCGTCGCAGCACGCAGAGTCTGTCCTGCCTGAAGGAGCTGCAGAACACACTCCAGTGAGGATACACACACACACATCACACACACAACAAAATATGATTTCAGATATATACTGAAATATCCACATCCACATTGCATATATTTACAAAAACCAGACAGATTTAAAGACCAAAGGTGAGCGTATAAACTGTGTGAAATTACATATTAATGAGAGTAAACAGGTGTTTTCTAAGTGCTGAATCACCATCCATCTGTTTCTCAGGACTTTTGCTAAATAATGTAAAGTTAATTAACAACCTCATCAGTATACATTGCACAAAAATATCTGTTATTGCATTCCAAAGAAACTTTTTTTTGTCAATTTTATGTCCTTAAGCGACAGTTTAATCCAGCAATGTTCCTCTTTGGAAACGGAACTTTCATGCCCCCCTCATCCCTCTGTAAACCGTTTTTTTTTTTTAAGCAGTAATAATAATAAACAATTCAATACCTTTATGCCCCCCAGGAGGGTGTGCACCGCACAGTTTGAGAACCATTGGTTTAATCAGTTAATCATGTTAGAGCATCAGTGTTAGAGGAAACACAGTAGAGACAGTCCTGATAGGTTTAAAGCCTTTCGGGTCTCCATCGCCATGTATGAACACAAATCTGTTAAACATTTTTATTCTGGGAAAATTTAAAAATGGCGACATCACTGATCAGAAAGCTCTTTGACCTTTTTTCAAGATTCGTGCTATTTCAAGCTGTTTTCGCTTCCTCTTGGTCTGGCCCGTCCAATATCGTGAGTTCAGTCTCTGTAATCCTGTTTGAGCTGCTGTGTTATCCGGGTCAGAGCACGGAAATCACTGATAAACTCTCGACACGCCACGACACTCTCGAAACTCTCGACACGCCACTGTGGTTGGAAGGTTGAGGTCAGAGTCCAAATGTAGGGACGCAAACATGTTTCAGTGTCTGTCTGAAGCTGCTAATCTATTATCTCTTCAGACCTCCTGATAAATCCTTCATTCCTCTTTCACATCACCGCTTTATTCTGCTGTTGTGTCTGTTTTCAGTGGTTGATTCGCATATTTTAGCACTCAATTCTTTTGCTGAAAACTATTAATTTTAATATTTATTCAATCAATACCCTGAAGTATTTCATCATGGAGAAAATGTTTCATGAAAGTTTCTTTTTTGTGAAATTAGACTAGACTCAGAGAAGACTAAATGGCTTTTAATTTGATTTAAAAAAAAAATGTAATTCAGTACTTTCTCTCTTAAATAAAAAGTATTGAAAAATATAATTAAGAAACAGAAATCAAAGGTCAGAGTCCTGATATTTTTGAAAGATACTCAGATCTACTCAATATCCTGATGCAATATCATAAAGTTTAATCAGGATTATGAACTTTGATACAAGTTGTCATTCTCTCTCGCTCTCTTTCTCTCTGTCTTTCTCTCTCTTTCTCTCTCTCTTATAAATTGTATTTTCCCTTTCACTTTTACTATTTATTGCCTAATAAAGCAGATGTGCAAAAGCAAAAAGACACAGTGTCGGCTTATATGGTTAAATGAAAGTTACAAACGGTATGTGTGCGAATGTGTGGAAAATTAAAATTCCCAATTCTGGAAAATTATGAAACATGATATATTTGATACATTTTTGTGTTGTTTTTTTTTTTCTTTTTTTTTTCCCCCCCCACCCACCGTTTCTTTAGGACCCCTGTAAAATATGTATGCAAATATCATTTATAGATACATGGTTGGAGTAAAATGTGTAATATTTCTCTTTCTCAAATGCATTTCTGTCTGTCCCTCTGCGCAGGTACTTTGAGTATGACCTGGATGACCCCTCAGAAGACGTGGAGCCGTCTGATGTGACGTGGCGTGAGGAGGAGAAAGCGTCACTACGGCGATCTCTCCACACCCTTCAGACTCAGTTTGCCAGCGAGCGCGCTCGGAGGAAGGAGGCGGAGCAAGAGGCGGGGCTGCTTGCCAACGAAAACACAGTGCTAGAACAGCAGCTTGCAAGGATGGAGAGCTGTCAGGTATCTCACACACACACACACACACACACACACACAAGCAAAGACTCAGTCAATTTAAAGATATTTTGCTTTTCTTGAGTCAAGAAATTTCTCTATAAGGGTTTGGTGATACAACTAAGAGAAACATTCTTAATAGAGACACTTATATTAGCACTCTTAGCTCAAAATGTAAAACTTTTAAACGAAGTCAAAAGGAAAAGAGAAGGAAAGAGAGACAGATAAAAGACAGACTTCTGCAAAGAGAGAGACAAATGGTATGGCATGATCTTGATTGGTAGACAAATCATTACCGTTGTCACATCCACGTTTGAGCAAGCAAATCAAATCCTTCCTGAGATTCTGTTTCCTGTTTCCACGGAAATGCATCGGGGTGACACGGTGGCGCAGTGGTTAGCACTGTTGCCCCACAGCAAGAAGGTTCTGGATTCGACTCCTGGCCGGGGCTGGGCCTTTCTGTGTGGAGTTTGCATGTTCTCCCCGTGTTTGCGTGGGTTCCCTCCAGGTTCTCCGGCTTCCTCTCGCCTCCAAAGACATGCATGTCAGGTGAATTGGGAACTCTAAATTGCCCGTAGGTGTGAGTGAGAGTGTGAATGTGTTTGTCTGTCTCTGTCAGCCCTGCGATAGACTGGTGGGTGATCTGTCCAGGGTGTACCCCGCCTCTTGCCCTATGACCACTGGGGTAGGCTCCAGCTCCCCCGTGACCCTTAACAGGACAAACGGGTAAAGGGAATGGACGGAAATGCATCATTTTGCAGAAGCCAAAGGTGCTTTAACGACCCGTTCACTCCGTCTTTCACTAAAGTACTTGAGTAAATGTACTCAGTTACTTTCTACTCTGTTCAGGCACGACTATCTGAGCTGGAACATGAGGCTGAGGAGCTCCGTCAGTTCTGGAAATCAGAGACCTCCAGTCGGTCCATCGGCCTGGATGTCGCTCACAGCCTGCTGCCCGACTCTGGCCTCCTCAACCCAGAGGAGGAGAGTGATGGAGAGGTCACGGCGAGTAACAACTCCTGGATCCAGAAGCAGGGGGATAGTGAGAAACTGAGGCAGCTGCAGATTCCTGATGCTCCTGACAGGATTTCTGATCACGAATGCTCTTGTGTGCGGCGAGCTGAGGTGGTGAAGTACCGTGGGATCTCTCTGCTCAACGAGGTTGACGCCCAGTACAGTGCCTTGCAGGTGAAGTACGATGAGCTGCTGCAGCGCTGCCACCCAGGGGTGCAGGAGGAAGTCCAGGAGGGGCAGAGCCACAAGGCCGTCCAGACCGCCACAACGTCTTCCAACTTTCTGTCCGCCAGCCGAGCCACAAACATGGAGGACTGCGAGGACGACTGTCACCAGCCGGAGTACAAGGAACTTTTTAAAGAAATTTTCTTCCGCATCCAGAAAACCAAAGAGGACCTGATTGAAAACAGGGTGAGATCCTCAGCTGGTAAAGTGGTGCCTGTTTATCATTAGTTACTCCATATTGTTAGAAAGTAAAAGGATAAAAGACAAAACAGCAGTGCTGCTTTCTAATAAGGTTTACTTTTTAAAAGGTTGACTATAAATGTTAAGATTGACATTTCAAACTAAAAGCCTCCAGCAGTTTAGGTCATTGGTTCACAAACCTTTTGAACTAAGTATCACAACCACATTATCTAAGTACGACCTCACCAACAAGCCATCTATAAAAAAAAAATTACAGTAAAACAGCAAATTAACCAAAAAAATGAAATGTCTTACTAAAATGGATCAACTATAAAACTAGACTAGAAACAAAGGCCTGAATCTAATAATTGACTTTCAGAGTTCTTCTTCTCTCCTCAGAAGATAGTCTATTTGAGAATTTGTGGTACTGTCCTTCATAAAATCTGCTTCATTAGAAAATGATAACAAAAACAGATACTGTGTCCTGGAATGACCTTCACAGCAGCAAGAAGCTAAATAATTATGGACTTCAACTCTCTGGAGGCAAATGTAATTTTGCAGTTTAACTCTTGATTGAATTTCATTTGCCACTATAATCCTTTACTAAACAGAACAATAAATTTGGCTTGCGGAAATCATGACGCTTCTGCCAAAGCCTAATTTTCTATTCTTTCTAAAAAAAAAAAAAAAAANAAAAAAAAAAAAAAAAAAAATCAGTGAGGGAAGAACTTATACAAGTAAATCTTTGAAGCTTTGTAGAAAACAATTGTAGATTTTTTAAATACTCAAGAAAAATGCAGAATTAAAAAAAAAGATTCTAGAAAGTTATTGTCTGCTTGATTGTACTGCACGAAATTCTAGAAATTGAAAAAAGTCTTAAAAAAAAGAGAGGAAAAATAAAAACAAAAAATTACCCAAATTATTTTCTTTGACATTGACCCTGATCTCATGACAGGAAGTGTGGAAGAATTTTTTTGAATGTTTTTTTTTTTTTTTTTTTNTTTTTTTTTTTTTTTTTTTCCTGAGTGTTTCCTTATTTTTCAGACTCCAATGTAGTAGAATTGTTAGGGTTAGGGTTTTAAATTTAAATTTTAAAAGAAAAAAAATTCAACTTTTCAAGAATCAGTCAGTTGTAGCATTATTTCTAATGTTTTAGCAGACACTCCCTCCCCCCCCAAGACTTTTTTATTTTTAAGTTTTTTTCAGTTTTCAAGAATAAACAGGAAATTATGTCTGGAATTCCTCAGTTTAATTTTTAAATAAAAAAAAAAAAAATCAAAAACAAGTAAAAAACTGGCAGACCTAGCGGAAATATCAAGATTTTCACAAGCCAAAATTTGAAGTGCTGTTAAGTGAGGTATTTGGCTATTTTAGGTTAAAAGAAAAAAAAAAGCCAAATTCAATGAAAACTATAATAGCAACAACTTTAGATGCCTGACAGAGTTGTAGTCTAGGATTCTACTGTATGTTATTTGCCCAGAAATAATGATTTTCATACAAAGGGTTTAGAGATGAACACGAGTGATGCAGACAGAATAAGAAGCTATGAAATCTGATATGAAGATATGAAGTCTGGCTCATTTTGCACAGAAACAGCAGTGCCTCATGATCTCTCTACCTCACCGCTCAGCCCTGAGCAAATGCTCCAAGGAAAATGGATTTCTGGGTAATAGCACTTTACAAGAAATATGCTAATTTATTTAATAAGCTGCATTCGATATTTTTTATTTTTTTGTTTACTATGATGTAATATGAATTAATTTGCAAAAAAAAAAAAAAAAAANAAAAAAAAAAAAAAAAAGTATCCGAGTGATAGTTTTGTCTGCACGTCAAAGAGCAAATAATGCAAAAACAACCAATATATCTTCTGTTATATTGGTATTTATGTTTATAAGAACCAATATCTGCTGATTAGTGGTGCTTGAATAGAATTTTTGTAATTGTAAAATGTCAGCAATATGAGTTAGGTTAGGTGACTGAATGTAATCATGAAGGTAAATTCTGAGGTTTACCAAAATAATGTACTTGACAGCTTCCTGATAATGTTAGCCAGCCCTTTAAATTAATAAAGCCATGTATTATTATTGTTATATTAGGTTTTTTTAGTCTTTGCTGCCTATGTGTCCTTGTTATGCATCAGATTGTGCACAGTTTGTAGAAGCACTGTAAAATCAGATGCACTTTACAGTCATGCAGACATTGATTCTCCTCTGACACTTTATATTACAAACGTGATGTGCTACTGTTTAATTCATAATCTAAATAATCTGACATATGTACTGTATGTACACCGTGTTTACCTGCTACACATTTGGTCTCAAGCAATAAACATGCAGTGACCTGACGGGGCAAAGTTTTCTTTTTTCTCTTCAGTCAGTAAAATATTAAACTCATTAGACATTATTTATTGGGTTATGTTGATGCTTGTTGACATTATAAATCACTGAGAGTTATATAATGTTTTTTTTTTTTTTTTNTTTTTTTTTTTTTTTTATGCCAACAATTCAGATACTCCTGGACTTCAAATGAACTCATTTATGCTTAAAATCAAACTAATCAAAACGGAGCAGTTAATGATTAAGATTAGGCAACATGGATAATTCAATGATCTCTAATAAGAACAGAAATAACATAGTCATATACATGTCAGATTTTGGGTAGAAATACCTGATAAGTAATAGATTGAATAGAATCTGAGAGATGGGAATTAGGGGCAAAAAGTTTGGCTTGAATAATTATTATTGGATTATACATTGTTAAATGGATATGCAGGGGGGAAAAAATCTCCCATTAAATTCTTGAGTGCAAAACATCTAGAGAGGAAAAACTATAGGAAATATTAAGTCAACCATAAAAATATACTCAGAAAAAGATGAGGAAAAATCTAACAAAATTGCAGAAAAATTCTTGATTTTGCTGTTTTGCTGCTTTGTTGATTATAAGTTTGGAACAAATAGTCAAAATCTAATCATGTAAAGGATTAAAGTTTAAAGGATTTGTTTCTACAATGTTGCTTTTAGGGTGGTAAATAAAAACCAGGTTTAATAAAAATTGTAAAATTTGCAAAAATTTCTTTGGAAAACTTTAGGAATATATATATATATAAAACTAAGATATTCTCAACTTCTTAAATTTATAAAACTTTATCCAAAATTGAGAAAAAATGTCCACCGCTGCTCAAAAACAGATGAAAAAACTAGAAAAAATACTTAAAAGTAAAAACTGTAAAAATTTAGATTCGTGAAGATTAAATTTCAAATTATGCTGGAAAAAATCTTGAAGAAATCATTAGAAACAGTAATTTGTCTGACAGAAAATAACACATCAGAAACGTTAACATTACAATATTTATTGAGCAAATAAGAAAAAATAAAATATATATATACAGCTATGAGGAATTCTTAATTTAGCCTGAAATACTGGGAGATTTAGTTTGAATATTTATTTATATTATTTTTGTAATTTGAGGGAAGAAACACCAGCACAATAACGTCCCTTTAGGATGTTTCTCTGAATGTCTTGAGGCACTTACATGAGACTCATAGCAGCATGTGATGATAAACCAGTTTATCCAAAATTCCCATCAGACTAGAATCCAGTCTGACTCCAAATCATAACCATAACACACTTCAAATTGCCAGCAGAATCTGAAAAATGTAGAGCCAAGTATGAAGACAAAACCTGTTTATAATGCCATCTTTATTTCCTTTCATCAAATCAGTCACTCAAGTTTCTCTAAAAAGAAAAAACATCTGAAAGGAAAACAAAACCCATCGTTTCAGGCATTTTCACACGTTTTATATCATTATTCCATTTGAGTACATATCCACTGAATAATACAGAGTGGGAATGCCACAGCTGATGTAGAGTTCCAACAGTGTTTGGATGAGCAGCAAGGGATCATTTTTGTTGTGTGATTGCCATAAACATCGTCATTTTCATTTTATAACATTCTGAAAAAAAACCTTTTGCTTTGTTTCACTGTTTGTTGACTGAATCCTCCATTTTTCTCCCTTTCTGTTGTTATAAAGGGTGGAACAAATTGTAGATTTAGTTATTTTTTTGTTTTTAACTCAGATTTAAGAAAATCTGCAAAGTTAATGTCTGAAAAAAATAACAGTTTACTCCTTTTAAGGTTTTTTTTTTATCTACTTGTTGGTGACATGGTAAAGTAAAATGTAAGGTAATTTTTTTCTTTTGGTAAAATTAAATAAGTCAGGAGAAAAATGAAAGTATTGAGTCGAACTCAATTTTAACACTATCGTGATCAGATGAAGGCTTTTAGTTTAATTCAAAAATAATTAAACATCAGATTATAAAGGCAAAGTCTTGTCAAACCGTAATTATTTTGCTTTTTTCTTGCGTTTTCAGTCATGCTGCAGCTCTCCGTGCGCATATGAGGAGTCGCTGTCGCCACATTTGTATCAGAGTGCTCACGCTAACGTGAAATCACGCTAACAAGAAAAGCTTCGTTTCTCGGGCAGAGCAGATCGCTGACGGACGTCTCTGTCCTCCAATCTCCCGCCCTTCAGAGCTGAGCGAGCTGTGATTGGCTCTTTTCTCTGACTGCATTCCCACTGGGGTCCTGGGAGAGGATTTGATTGGCTGATAGAAAGTGTCCACGGGGGGTGTGTTCTTAGTGTCAGGACTGTATTGTTCCTTTGAGGTACCACATCCCACAGTGGCTGCTGCAGCACTCCTGAAACAACAGAACGAAAAAAAAGATGGATTCTGCAACCACAAAATCACAGGGACTTTAATTCTTTAGTTCAGTGCCATAAAAACTGTGAATATCAGGGATTTAAAGATTCATCGATTTTAAATATTGTTGATTTAATGCATCAATCTGCTGAAAAAAATTATCAAGTTACTCTGGTTTCAGCAACTAAATCAAAAATCTTTCGTCTGCAGAAAAACTGAAACTAGTATTGTTGCTATTAATAGTCCTGTGTTACTACTTTTATTAAGTACAGGAAATATTTAGATCTGTTTTAATTAAAAGTCTTTCAGTTTGAGAATGCTGTTTAACCATCTGCAGCCTAAACACACTTTTCCACTTTTACTTTTCATTGAATGACTTTCATTCCCCATTTTAAAAGCTACACTGAAAAAAAACCTTTACTAGAAAATTCTTACAGAAATTTTTGGAGAATATAGAAAAAAATCCAAATTAGAAAAAAATTCTAAAATAAATTTTAATTTTTTTTTTTTTTTTGAAAATTAAGCCTAAAAAAAGCCTAAATGAAAAAAAAAAACAGGGAAAAAGTTCTTGAAAACTACTTCAAAACAAAGTAAATGCTAAACAACTTCAATAAAATTGAAAAAAAAAACAGAAAATTGAAAATTCTCAAAAAAAGAGGGAAAAATCTAGAAAAATTCCAACAAAAATAGACAATTCTGGGAAAAATTAAAAATCACCAACTAAACACTTTCTAATGCAGTTCTGTGGTTTCTCACCTTGAGTAGCCGGTCTACATCTGCCTTTTGGACATCTCCCAACTCCTGTGCCAGTCTGGCTTGTATGATGTTCCTCCTGACCCGGTAGTTCTTAGTGAAGACTTCATACAGCAGCCGACGGTGCTGCAGGGACAAAAACATAACAAAAATATGAAACAGAAGAAGACTAAAGGTTTTCCAATGACCTTGATCTCATGTGAATTTACCTTCACTGTAATTTCTAAAACGAAAATTCCTCTGCGAATTACCCACCTTATTTCAGGAATCACACAGAGGTCAAACAATAATAAGATTCTGATAACATTTTCAGTAAAACCTCTAAACACATGTGGAGAAGAAGCAAGCTGAAATAAAGAAGATCTCCAAAGATCAAGAGATGGATGGATGGATGCTGCATTGGTGCAGTTGACAAAGAACGATTTCTGTATTTTAGCAGGTTTAATACAAACTCTTGGTGCCAAGTCAAAGTCATGAAACAGATGTTGGAGCCAATTTGTAAATCAGAGGAAGTCAACAGGAAATATTAGTCCCATGCAAATAGCGCTTAAACCTGTTCAAAGTACCAAACCTGCTGATCTGCATTCCTTACTTATTTCCATACTAATTTTAATATACTTTAGACTAAATGTGCATGCTGCCACTGTACAATATTGGAAAAAACAGAATAAAAATTGGATTGGAATTTCCATTAACAGATTTTCAAAGGAACTGGATGGCAGTCAAGGGTAATAACATTTGTTTACCTGGTCGAATGTCTCTCCAGTCTCCCAAAGACCAAACACCTTCTGTTCGTCAGAGGCTGCTGGGCTCTGAGCAGGAAACTACAGATAAGAGGAAAACAACATTACAAAAATACTTTTTACCAGAAGGTTATCAGTTCAATTTCCTAAATAAGCTTCATAAAGCTCTGCCCTCCCTAAACAAATACCCTGCTTTTGAGCAAGATGCTTAAAGGACCATACCGGCCATTTTGCATGTTTGAGCCTAATATATTCAATTTTCATGCATGTTTCGTTATTGACAATCATTTCCCAAAGGATAAAACCATATTTCAGCTTTCCTGATATTTTGCAAAATCTCTTAATCTTTCAAAATCAAATATTCAAGCAATACACCCACCTTAAAAATTGATGTTTGGCCTGCTAATAGTTATGCAAAACTATGAAGTCACAGTTGTTTAAATTTTTCGATAAGTGCATGTCTTCTTTTGGGACTATATTCCCCGTTGGAGACATACATTTACTCCATCCTTTATATTGGTGCTTAAACGCTAAAATTACATAACTTCTAAAAAAAAACCTGAATATACATCTTGTTCGCGATAATGGATAGGTAATTCCATTATTACCTACCCTGTCTATGATTACCTATCCCAAGAATGTTTCAAGTATCAACAAGTTGACTTTAATAGAGTACCAGAATGAACTGAAATCAATGGTGATCTGGAAGGTAGGAAAAACATTTTTAATTCACCGTTCCAGTAGTATGCTTTGGAGAATGATTGTCAGTAACGTTACGTGAATGAAAATTGAACTCAAACATGCAAAAATTGGCTCAAACATACAAAATGGCCAGTCTGGTCCTTAAAAGGATTTTATTTTTAATTGGCATAAGTTTGGATAAGTATAACTCCAAAGCAATTAAATAAGGAGAGAACAGTGTTTTCTTGTGTTTTTGTATCCTAATTAACAAATTACAGAAATGTAATCTGTGATCTTTATTATCTCAAACACCAAGCACCTAGCCAAAACCCAGAACAGGCCAAGAACCAGAGGGCTAAACAGAAGGACCAACACGCCAAACCAGGATTAACCCACCGACGCCAAACTCATCTATGCACAGTCACGCCATCGTCAAAGTCAGCCTGCGTCTACAAACCCCTCACTCAGCAGTAATCAGCTTTGCTTGCAGGCTAATAATAATACGATGCATAGCAAAGCTGGCGTCAACCGTCCCCTCCCCCAACCGCCTTACAAATCCTCCAACCTACAGAAAGGCTGAGACTTGAGGGTTAAGAAAACTAGAGGGTGTGTCGTAGACCACGCCGCTCCCTGCCCTCTATGCAAAGGCCACACCAAGAAAAACAATCATACAGCAATCTATTTTCTGTCTGCTTTTCATAGCAATGTGAAGTACACAATCCACAGACCAGCGCTGCAGACGCGGTGGGTATTAGGTTGCTTCTGGAACTTGCGTGGAACCTGAGAACATGAGGTTTCGCATCGCATCAGTGCAGCTACTCCTCAAACAACAAAGTGGGAAAGACCGTTAATGTTGTTATTTTGCTTGGAAAACCGATATATGCATGTAAGCTGCCAGCAACACAACACGGCGATAACCTCAGCAGCCGTGGGCGATTTGTAAGTAGTACACGCAGAGCAGATCTTCATTCATGACAAAGGAGATTCTAATCTGAGTAATTAGGAGGAAGAGACGGTTACTCACTTCTGCGTATACAAAGGAGGAGGTGAAACCAAACAAGTGAAATCAACACCAACTACTGTTGCGTGACACTGAGGGGAATATTCCCTTTAGTCTGTGAAAAGTCAACACAAAGTCAAAACAACCTCCTGAAGCTAAAACTGACACTGAATCGCTTATTGCTCTGAACAACAAGTTTTGAGGAGCTGGAACCAGCACATGTTTATCATTTTTACTTAAAGACTTAATTCAGTGGCTTTCAGTCCTGGTTCTGGAGTACCAGGGTTCATTTTAGAGTTAGAGCCGCCCAGATCTTAATAGGTTAAACACATCTGATTGAGCTGTGAGCTGTGAGCTTTAGGTGTGGGTGGAGCAGGGAGAGATGGAAAGAGCTGCCGAACTAATCATTTGGAGATGTTAAAGAGAAATCTGCAGTTCAGCAAAAGAGTATTATCATTATCAGAGCATCAGGCAATGTATCAAGGTTCCAATGATAAGATTATGTTTTTCACTTAACTGTTGGACTTGTGATTAGATAAGAACGAAAGAAGGGAAAATGACAACAGCCACTGTGAATGAATGCCTGAATACTCACAGGCACTGGGATCTGTTTGCATCGGCTGAGCAGTATGGTGTCCTGCAGCATGCGGTCTGAGATGGCGTGGAACAGACCGTGGCCCGCCGGCATGGACGCCAGGTGGAGGTTCAGCAGCCTCTTAAACTCGTTCAGCGTCAGCACAAAATGCTTCCTGAAAGTCTTTGTCACAAAGTCCTGCAGCTCCGGGGAAGGCGTGGGACTCGCTCCGTTGCCATTAGTATGGTCATACACGGGGGAGGTGGTGTCAGGGTAACCATTGACTGAACCGTTAAGAACTGAGGAGGAGGACAGAGGAGAGGAAGTATCCATCAGTTCATCCTCCCTATCACTCATAGGCTCCTGTTTGATGTAGAAGCTGCCTTCTGCTTGAGCACTTTGTCTTTTGCCTTCCAGGTCCTTTTTTAGAGATGACTGGTTTTCTTGCACACGCTGCTGGGCCATTTTTAGCCGCTGCTCCCCGCTGATGTGGATGGGCTCTGAAAAACAAGATACAAGCGTTTCCACAATACTCACATTTCCAACTTTAATTAAAAAAAACCAAAAAAAAAACCACTTTGTCCACTGCTACATACCCGACTGAGAGGCATTCTTTGACATGAAGTCTTCTTTAGAGAAGTTAAAGACCTTTTCCAACCTTCAGGAGAAGACACGAGATTAAAATGAATCCTGATAAAACAGTCCTCTTCCTGACCATAGAAATATTTAAAACACACTGTATATGTTCTGTGTTAATCATAAGATAACCTACTTGCTCTGGATGCCGAGCCACAGCATGTGCTGCCTGTGGGCAACATCTGGGTGTTTCTTAATGAAGTCTACATCGGTAGGCAGCAGGAACTCCCAGCCCCGGTTGATGCGAGGCACAGCAACATGCTCCAGGAACTCCTTCACATCCTCCGGAGGAAGCTGACAAAGACAAAAGGAAGAACGTGTTTGTAATATTTAACTGAGAGAATGAAAAGCCCCCTACGGCTGGAATGATGCTGCTCCGCATCCAAACAACCGTGCAAATCTGTTGGAATCTCCCAGGTGAGGCACTTTGTGTTCATGCCTCTGGCTGTTGCTTTCCACAAAAATATGGTCTTAATCAATCCGCCGGGAATTTCCAATCTTGTGATTCACCCTTGCATTAATTGTACAGGCCTCTATTTCTGAATTAAATTGTCAAATCAGAAAAACAGGTTGTCAAAATAAGCCAATCATTACAGTTTTCTGCATTAAATGATCCAATCCAAGGGTCAAATAATGTCACATCGGCTTATACCGATCTTGCATATGTGTTGAACATGAGACTCCACTCCATAGCATGTGTTTCTAACCTGAGCACTTAGCACAATCAATTTTTCCATCACTCACTTGCAATTTTCAAAACTTCAAAATTGTAAAATTCTATGAGAAAGCTGTAAACTTTTCAGAAGTTTTGAGAAAAGATAATAGTCATAATTCAGCAAGATCCTAGAGTGTTTGCTTAATAAACTTCAAGTTGATCCTTACTTTGATGATGGCCGTGATCTCCTTTCTCATCACAGATCGCTCCAGAGTGAATCTCCACATCTAAAACAGGAACAAATGAGGCACTGCGACTTTAATAGTGTTGGTGACACAGGCTTTTACGCTTATTGTTTTAAGTAGATTGATAAAAATTTTAAAAAACAGCGACAGCAGCTCACCACAAAGTCCCTGCCTCGACAGAGCACCTCAGCAGGAACGCCACTGTGAGGACTGCAAGTGTTTTTAGGATACAGAACATCGCTAGAAAAAAAAAAAAAAANAAAAAAAAAAAAAAACAGACAGTTACTCAGCTGCCAGATGTTTGTGTTTATTATGCTCAGATATTTTGTAATAATTGATGTTTTGCATCTCATGGTAGGATGCAGAGCTTAACGTATATAAAACTGTAATATCTGATTATACTTTGAATTATCTGCCTTTCTTTCATCTAAAACAAAAGGATGGATTCTATTTTAAAAGATCTGTTTAGCCCTCACCTCTTGACCACCCAGTTCCCCTGAACCAATAGTGCCACCTGCTGGATGCAGCGCAGTACTGATGTCGCATCTGTGCCAGAGGCCAGCAGGCCCATCAGGTTGGCAAACGGCATCACCTTGACTGGAGATGAGAGAGTTGTGAAGAAAAAGTTAAATGTCTAGTTTGGAGAAAGGACAAATAATCTCAATGAATCTACATTAAATGTTGAATCTACCGTTCTTCATCAGGGTCTTCACTTGCTCTCCCAGAGGCAGAGTGCGGAGCTGGGCCATGGAAAGCACATTACTGGGCCCAACAGGCTTCACGCTAACATAGAGAAAAACAAGCAGAGAAGAAACGACTTCAATGTTGCATCTCTGGAGTTTTTTTAAGCTGTTTAACATCTGGGACCTTTTGTCAGAGGAGAGAGAAATACTTACACTTTTTCCTCTGCAAGAGGAGGCATCAGCATCGCCAGGTACTCCCTAAAGAAAGAAGATCAGGTAAGGAGAAAAGACCTTAAAGCTTCTTTAACTGGACTTTTGCACCCGTTAAGTAAAAATTAGTGACTTCTTCATGCTTACTTAGGAGTTTTGACCAGTTCAGAGTTCTCTGAAGTGTCCACTGCTTGGCAGAACAGATATTGTTTTTCATGCTCCGAATGGCTATCCTGAATTTAAACAACATGACAGTGACTCAAAGCAGAAAGCAACAGTATTAGCACATTCAATATATTGGATAATATCCCACAAGATACCAAAAGCTTGTGTAATGAATCAACGCAAGAATGACAAATCTATATTTGATTTGTTTCCTGTATCCTGTATGCTGAATTCCTAATTGAGTAATGTATGTTATGGATCAGATTTGCACTTAGTATTAGCTGATATTATAAGTTTAATACCAAGGAAAAACCCAAAGCATGAGTGCACATCCTACCTTCACACCATGGTAGTGCAGGTGAACCCAGGGTTCCTCTGCCTGCTTCTTCTGGAGGAACTCGTAGGACTGGATCCTCCTTTGCCGGGCCTGCTCCGACTCTGGACGAGCAAACCTCACCTGGAGTGGAATACATTTTTAAACGAAATACAGCATTTTCCTTGGATGAATAAAGTGTGGTAATGGATTTGAGTGTGTGCATAAGTTTTTACCGTAATGGCCTTGGCTTCATCCTCAGCCTCATCCTGGGACGAGTCTCCACCTGCAGATATAAATAAAACTTATGAAGCTGATTGTTCCAGGTAACAATGTCTTAAGATATTTTTCAAGATTATATCAGCATCTTGATATCAGCCATTTCTTTTCAATAAGTTTATCAGAGCCAAAGGCTTCTACCCTTTTTTTTTTTTTTAAGAAAAACAAGAAAAATAATGTGGTTAAATACAAATCTGTATGATTAAACTGATAGTTATATTATACAGAAATCTGTACATGCATTTATTTTATACAACTTAGCATCTCTGTTTTCTAAATTATTGAAGTCTGATATTTTTTCCCTCATCTTCTTTTACACAAAAAAAAAAAAAANCAAAAAAAAAAAAAAATGCAAAACATTAACGACTCTTTTATAAATTTGGAAAACAATCTCACCTTCATTGGCTGCTTCCCTTTCTCTGGTTTTGCTGTCAGCTTTGTCCAGATAGGTGAAACTGGGTCTCATCTGGAGGATTCCAGTCAGCGGTGTGATATGAAGTTCCCCTATTAACATCATTAATACAACAATCAGCAACCACAATCAAACACAAACCTACTTTTGATCAATAAAGAGGCAGCAACAGAGTGTCTTTCCTGATTATGAGATCAGACCTTTGCGAAATACAGCAGCAGCATATCTGGAGGTGTTGGTTGTGGCCTGGATGGAGGAGAAGGTCTGTTTGTCCATCAATTTACTGTAGAAAATAGCAAGAAAAGAATTCCTCTAACTGAACAGTTTATTTTGCTGTGGGGGTACTTTGGGGGAAGTTAGCCATTAATACCATCTAAAAATAAGACTACACCTTCACACATGCAACAAGGAGTTACTAGGTATAGCAGTAGACTTACGAAGAGTAGGTGTTGGTTTCATCGTAGCTGGTGCCGTCCACATTGAGAGCTATCTGCTCTCCTTTGCTGCGGCAGTAGTTTGGACTCACTGTGTTGACGGCCATTTCCAACTCCACCTGCGGAACAGATTTTACATTAAAGACGTTACAAAAAAGTTCAGATGAAACACATTAATAGCAATTCTTTTGGCTGTTGTGGTACGTGGCAACAAACAATTTTTACCCTTTGCTGCTTGGGTTTGATTTTGGCAGTTAAGTGGTTGACGTCATCATAGTTCATAGTGGAAGGTCGCACAGGGTACTGTCAGAAAATAAGAAAGGTGATTAGTGATTTTTGAAGAGACTGTACACAACAGATTATACTGTAGATCAGTTTGGTAATATTAAATTCTCACACATTTGGACCATACTGTGTCAACATAAAGAACAACAAAGATCTGAATAGGAGAACCTTACCTGAAAAAGATAGAGCTTATCTGCAAGACCTTTGGTTAAGTATACATCAATCTATGAGAGGCAGAAACATTAACCAGTTATTCTCTGACCATACAAACTGCTGTGATGAATTGGTTGATCACAAGTCAACAAACATGACAATGCCAGCCCTCTGCTGCTGTACAACAAACTGGATGATGGTGAGTTGTTACCTGCCAGAACTGATACACACTGAGCACAAATACAACAATAACTTGCTTTTATCTTCAGCTTGTGGACATACCTCTTCTATGATGGGGTCATCATCATCTCCACTGGCCATACTGATGTGAGCAGAGCGATGACAGAAGGAGAAGAAGCAGAGAGGAGCAGCAGATATCACAGACCTCACCTGTAATGAATAGGGAACTGTAAGTGACTCATACTCCTATAAATATGTGGCTACACCCAAAGCAATGACAATGACAGTCACAGAAAGGCTGATGCAGCAACAGAACAACTGTCTCATCTATTGTGGTGTGATTCAGCATATCATAAGGTTTTGTATACATGGTCCGCATTGTCACTTTTGAAGAAACTTGCAGTCAAGTATCTATTAATATAAACACGCAAAATATTCCCGTTCAAACCCAAGTTATTCCATGAGAATGCAATTTGGATGTACTAAGTGATAGCCAGGTAAAGCTCACATGATACAAGATCATGTAATGTACCTTTAAATGGTTTTTCGTGCAAACTCTGATCAACATGCTGTAATCAACTAAAATCGTAGCTGAAAATTTCAAGTTGATAATATTTCATCATCAAATAGAAGAATCAGTCTTAAAGTTGGAAAGAACCATGGTTTTAGCTAAGTTTGCTACATTAGCGAGCTAGCCACAAACCCTTCAGTGTTATCACAGGCCCGCACTGCAATGCGGGTTAATATTCTTTTCGCCCAAAAACTACTGCTGTAAAAGAAATGAGGAAAGGTAAACTAACCCAACTACTTTGAAACCAGCAACACAAGGGAAATGTTAGCCGGCGGTAGCTAACCTAGCTAGCTAATAACTTTAGCCGACCGACAGCTAGCTTTGCGTTCTAGACAGAATAAGACAGTCAGCGTCCGGGCCTGGTTTTAAACGTTATTTTTCACAAACATCCTCCAGATCAAGCGCAGCTCTCACCTGCGGACTTCACAGTGCAATTTCAGCAATCTCATTCATCAGGTGACAGTCCAGAAGTCCGGTGGTCTGGGATGCAGATTACAGTAGTATCTAACTCAAGCTAACACAGCTGTACTGTATTGGTGTCGGGACCATGTTGACTCCTGGTTGCAGACACGTGGGGAGGAGCCCGGATCCATGATGCAAAGCGACTCCAGCGGCTCACAAAACGTCTTCTATTCCTCTTTATTTCACGGCGACTCTCTTCTTTTCTGTAGTTCAAGGTAGATTTATTCATTCATTTATTTTAGATAGGTTCCTATTTAAATCTGGCATGCAAAAAGGATTTTGGCAGCGGTGGGATTCGAACCCACGCCCCCGAAGAGACTGGAGCCTTAATCCAGCGCCTTAGACNTTGGCAGCGGTGGGATTCGAACCCACGCCCCCGAAGAGACTGGAGCCTTAATCCAGCGCCTTAGACCGCTCGGCCACACTACCCTGATGAACAAAGAACCTTACCGAGTAATACTCATATGAACATTAGTACTACCTAGTACTATATATGTTCTAAGTTTTAAATATAAGATTATTAATAAAATGGAGGTATTTGCAAATACTGCACATGTGGAACATTTTCACAGCTTTATTTAAATATGACAATATAGGTCATTATATATCTTTACACTTGTAAATCCCTTAATGAACATATTTCTTACCTTGTACACTTGTATATTTGCAAATCTATAAATGGTAATTTATTCATGCCTCATACTGTTTTTCTGTACATTCTGTACATCTGCAAATTCATCCGGAAATTCCACTTGATCTACATATTAATGCATTTGTATATCCACAAATTAGTATTTTTGTTCCATCCATCCATTTTCTAAACCTGTTTGTTGTCCTGGAGCCTATCCCAGCGGTCATGCCTTTTCCCATATCTTAAGACATATTTCTACCAGTGTTATGAGCTATATTTTACTTTATTTTACTATTCTTACTTCTGAATAGACCTTGCACAATCTACTTCCCTGGAAATTATTCTTGTATAACTTGACACAACAAACGCTGAAACATGACACACCTCAGACTGTCTGAAGTCCAGAAAAAATACAGAGAATATGACCCATATAAAATGCAATGCAAACTTTATTTTACATTGTTATACTCCAAGCATTCTGTTTTTTTTTTTTCTCTTACAAACATTCTTGCAATGGGAATATGTTAATGGCAAAGTAAGTAAGTAAACCACTGGTTTTGCTTTGATTCTTCAGCACTTCTTCATCAACATCACTTGTTCATACAGCCATGTTCATGTAGCCAAAAGGTAAACAGTGACAGGAATAAAAAGAAATCAGTGGAGACCACCAAAAGAGGAAAGAAATAACAGAAACCTGGAGATTAAAGCCTGACTTTGTGAGGCTGAGAAGGAATAACACACACAAAGCACCATTAGCAAAAAATGCCATAATTAAAAATATGTAAACTGTAACTGTTCAGATTGGGTCCTGAACATGTACAACCTGCTTGGATTTCAGTCTGTTTTGGTGTCATTCACAGAGATGTAACTCAAAAGCCTTTTTGATCATAAAAAAAATCCCCAAAAACATTTCATATTACTCCTCCATGAGCGCCCAGGCTTCCTCAGCTTTCATGTAGTACTGATTAGCCAACCGGCCTTTCATGGCCTCCATGGCTGCTTCTGCCGCCTCTGTAAACAGTTCACCTGTAGAAACAACCCGAAGATATGCGAGGTTAGTGCAAGTAGGGTGACAATTAATAAATACAGTTTTCCCCATTCAGGGTGTACTATTTTAAATCATCATGGAGGTGTACGGCATGTGTACCTGCTCTCTGTGGGTCTGCAGCAAGTGAGAAGCCTCCTTCTTGGTACATCTCTGCCATTCTGGCCAGCAGTTGGTAACGAGGCTCATCCTGCATCCCATCAAAGTCTCCCCCTTCGTCATAGTCTGTCATGTTCAAGGCACTGTCATACCAGTGAACCGCTTCGTCCCAGTCCTGATTTCTGAACAATTCAAAGCCAAGAAGGAAGAATTCATAAATCTCCAAAAGTGAAATTTATGGTGTTTGTATTTAACACTTCAGCATCTAAATTTGTAGTGCTGTGGTTCCCTTCAGAGTGATAAAATCAGCTATGAAAAATCCCTCTAGCGGGCAGTATTTTCACGCCATGTGGGTCAGGAAGAGATCTCTAATCCATAGCTTCAAGACAGCTTTACTTTTTCAGTGTATGCCAAAAAAATTACCATTGCAGCTCCCATTCAGGTACCTTCCAGCTAAACAAAAATACAGTAACAAAGGCATAAAAAGCCAACAAATAAGATGAAAGAGAGAGTATACCTCCACCAAGGCTCAAAGGATTTACAGTACCTTTTTTGCCAATAAAAAGCCAAATTTTTTACAAAAAATGATTTATGATGCAAAATCATTGTACAGTGATATAATAGATATCATCTTCTTCTGGATCTATGATGATCTATCATATTATACAGTTAAATCAGCACCATCTTAGCTATGTTACTGCACAGCAACTACCCTGTCCAAATTTATATTTTAATCCAGCAGAAAAAGAAAAATGAAGGATTAAATAATATAATATCATATCCATACATCATTTCTACTTCAACATACAAGCTCAGCTTCAAATAACTTTAAACTCTAACATGAAAACTGTTTTAAATTGAGTTCACCGACCTGTCAGCTGACAGATTGATTCCTGTGTCAAAGGCTCTGGCCACTGTGATCATGCAGGATCTGTCGCCAGCATCAGCAGCCTGCAGCAGATACTTGAAACCTTTCATCCTGTTCCCTGCATTATCCTGCCAACACAACAACACCACAAACATGTCAGAATACAGAGGTGCACACAAAAATGAGCTCAAATCAAGTGCAAAATAACAAATTTCACCTCCAGCTCCATGTCTGGCAGTATGTGATGGGGCAGCTGCAGCAGGCATTGCCCCAGGGCTATGATGGCCTCCAGCTCTCCACACAGCGCTGCTCTCTCTAAGTGGTACATGGCTGCTTTCTGATCCCAAGGCTCGTCCTTCTCACAGAAACGACCCGCTTCATGGTATCGCACCATCGCAAGGTGGACCTGGGCAAAAAAAAAAAAAAAANAAAAAAAAAAAAAAAAAAAGAAAAAAGGAAGCCACAGTTAAACTACCTTCGTGAAATTCAGCTTGCTACAGTGATGAGTGGATCACATCTTTATTAATATCAAATTCAATCTAAAACTAATTAGTAGATTTTGGGTGCTTGTACCTTTCCTAGGATTGACTGACCAATCTTCTTCTGCATCAGAGAACTGAGTCGCTCCACCTCAGTGGCCACGCAAGAAGAACGGTGGACATGAGCACGAGATGAGTGAAAGAAGCTCCACTTCTCTTCTGTCATCTGTGAAGCAAACAGAAAAGTGAGGATGTGACCTCTGGCTCTTCAGCAAGTTCATTACAAAACCAACTTGAATGATTCTGAATATATTAAGTACAAGTAGTAGAAATCACACTCTCAGGGGTGTACCTGGCCAGAAAGTTTATTTTAAATTTTAATGGATTAATGACGTGTGGAGGTTAGAGTATGCCACAGGAATAATCATTGTTAACTTTCCAATGAAAATGTATAATCATTCCAGTTGCAATCCAGGCTCCATACTTATGAGCCTTGAACACAGAGCTGGAGAAGGTACATCCCTGCTGATCTGTCACTCAATGAACGACAAATTAATTGCAACATGGGAATGCAAGCACACACAGCAAGCCTTTATGACAAGATCGATAAGTGAGGTGATTATATTTGGGAAGAGAGAGGCAGATGGTGTTTTGGTTTGACATTTTTGCATTTTTTAATTTCTGACTGAAAAGAAAGCAGTGGCAGTCAACACAATTTCTGATTAAGTGTATAGAACACTCAATTATAATAAAATCAAGCTTTACTGCAATATGACTGCATCACAATGCACAGGGAGACGTCTGGCTTAAGCCTCCATGCAAATAATCACCGATCTGTTGTCAAGATTGTCTGAATCTAAGTACGCAGAGAATCTTGAGGGAGTGACCATCTTCCTCTAGTGAGGGAACACAAAGAGCAGTGAGAAGGAAATTAGAGGAAAAGTCTGGAAAGACTACGGAGGTGTGAAGTGATGAGAAAGAAAGGATAAGACGAGGAAGAAAGATAAGGATGAGGTCAATCAAAAGTGGAGTTATTTGATTAAGGAGATGTTTGTGATCAAAGTGGCGGTGAAGTTTACACACTGTGGTCACTATGTTTGTTTACCCGTCTGACACTGTCGTCATCCGACTCAGAATAATGTCTGTGGTAGCGATGATGGGCCTACATGATGATACAACATGCATTATAATAACCTGCTGTCATCAAATCTAACAGTCAAAAGAGAAAATGTTCATAGCTAATAATACTGAGAGGATAAAAGAGAGTGAAATACATACAGCAACAACAGAAATATATCAGTGAAATGTATTTTGACCATTTAATATGTATCCTCATACTTAATGTAATACATAAATAATATACAATTTAATACACAAATGCATTTCTTGGTAATTGTTTCTCTAAGGGTTATTAATTGAGGTGTTATGTCTATACTCCAATAATTAAGTGTTTCTTGTGTCCATTTTTACTGACTGCTGGTAAGAAACTATCTGGCCAAATGCAATACACTTAAAATAAGGTCAAACAGAAACTTTACCCCGTCTACGTTGTCATTTGGATCCCCTTCGCTCCTCCTCTCGCTGGGGTAGCCACTGTCCCCACCACTCTCAGATTCCTTCAGAGACATCCCCAGAAAACAGTGTAATGATGTGAGATAGTACTGCAGGCCTGGAGTAGGATTCTGAACTAGAATCCTACTTATTCTTGAAGACTTGGGATCGAATCAGACTTGGACTCAAAACTTAGTCAACTTAGATGTCAGCAACACTCATCGCTAACTTTAAATTGCGCCTGATCATCAGATCAGCTGATAATACAAAATATACAGTTTGTACTATGAAAATGAGTCTTAAAAGAATGATGTAACAGTGGAGAATTATTACTCACCTTATGTTCGCCTGTGTTGTTAATGTTGAATCTTTCTTGTTCGTTCATTCCAGGCAAAAAACAAGAGACTGTAAATTAAAAAAATAATGCAGAACTGTTTACAATATAAAACTTTACTACATAAGATCTGATCTTGGCTTTTGTACATAAATTAATAATATGTACTGTATATCTGGGAAATCCACTTATGTGCGTACCGCCAGGAGACTTGCCCATAGATCCAGCTATGCCAAGTGGAGAGCAGGGGAAGGTAAGAGGGGAGCAGGGGACCGAGTCCACGTCACTCATGGTCTCGTCTGTAGATGAAGTCTCTGACATGCGTGATAGCAGTGGAGGCACCCGGCTGCCTGAAAACGTGCGAATGCGAGGAGAGCCACAGATCTCCTCGCAGCCCCGCAACACTGTTTGGGCTGACTTCTAAAATAAGAAAAAAGGAGACTGTGTTATTGCTGCAACAAAGAATGAGACAGAAAGAGCCAAAATCAATTTCTGATGCTTGTTTATGCTTATTTTAATATTATGATCTTATTTTAATATTACAAGCAGCTTGTTGGTGCCGTCCAGATGGGATTTCTCTGCAGGGGAGATGTCAAATGGTGTCAGGCCCATACTCTTGCAGATCTTGTTACACAAGTGTGAGTGGAAGAAAAGGGCCATGCCTCGCACACCTATGACACACGTATGATCAAGATGTTAAACTGTATGCATCAGCCATAGATCTGGAATGGGATTTTGATTATCAACACTGCCAGTGATTTGGTAATCTGCCTCAATCTGCTAATAAAGATGTCTGAAAGACATCTGTACCCAGATTTCCATCTCCGAAGTCAGTGCCCGTCTCTGTGTGGATCTGAGGATCGGTGTAGAGATCTCCCACTCCCTGGATGTCCACCACGATCAGCTGGTGGCCCGAGCGCTCAAAGGTGAAGTGACTGAAGGTCTAATAGATGGAAATGGATGAACGATCAATCAACCAATTTATATTTAAAGTGCAAAATCACCATGCATCATGTTCCCAATACACTTTACAATTAAAAGAAACGGGACGAAACAAAACGTGCACAATAAAACAATAAAGCCCCAACATTAGAACAGTTACAGGACAACAACAACATTAAAAAGATCAAAGTTAAAAGGATGTTTGATAGGCTGTAATGTAATGAATAGAGGTGGGTTTTCAATCTTGATTTAAAAATTTCAAATGAGCGTGCTTTTTTAACATGTAGTGGGAGGCCATTCCAGAGATAAAGGCAAATGCTCTGAATCCAACTGCATTTTTGTTAAATGAAGGAATGACCAGGAGACCAGCATCCAGAAAGTGAAGAGGGCATGCTGGTGTGTATGATATAATTAGCTCAGATAAGTGAGGTGGTGCCAGTCCTTATAAGTTAAAAAAAAAAAAGAACCTTAAAACCAGCTCTAGCTTGCACTAGTAGCCAGGGAAGAGAGGCCAGAATGGGTGTTATATGATCAAATTTTCTTGTTTTTGATGATGATGAAGATTGGCGATCGCTAGCAGTATGAACGCTAAGACCAAAAGGTGGCGTCGTCACCCACCTGTGGAGTCAGTCTGATGTTTTCGTCCCTCACAAAGCCGGAGTTGGAGTTGTATTTAATGTACTTTCCCTCGATGTAATGCTCCAGGTGGAAAAGAGGTTTACCGGGCCTGTTTATCATCTCCACTATACACATCTGCACGATGTCCACCTAAAAAAAAAAAAAAAAAAAAGTGAAATGGATCATGGATTTCATTAGCTATTATTATATAAAACATATTCTGTATTGACGCATTCATTAACAGTTAATATTTCCATTCTTTAATGTCATTCTAGTCAGACTTAATTTCCTTGATTTCAAACCTTAACAGATTGAAGATTCGACTACAGATTATGTCAATGCTCCTCCTCCTCCTGTACCTGTTTTGGAGGTTTGTGCCTGTTGTACTCCTCTCCCCACAGTTTGGCCTCCATCTGCAGCCTGACATCCTCAAAGTAAACGTTTCTGTCCACCGTCTCCATGTAGCGCTTGGCCACGTAATTAGACGCTGACTTCCAATTACTGCTGTGTGAGAAATTAGACAACTTCTTCCTGAGGGAAAAGAAAATGAGAGAAATATAAGATTACTAAAGATGCAACTGGAAAATTGCACCCATGAGATTACCTACTGTATATCGCCTTGAAAAGACAAAAACAACAGCTAGATCTGCCTTTATAGCTCAAACTCCAAACCCACACATCAACTACATTCAGTCCACTAAAAAAGCAACTATACATCATTTTAGAGATTTTTTTTTTTTTTAAGACTCGCTTGGACTTCTACACTTTTTTATTAACAATTGCCCCTTTCATTTTGTATTTCTGGAACTATGTTAACACCATCTGCTGCTATTATACCAAAAACAATGAAGATCCAGGGAACAGAGGCTCCTATGAGGATCAATTAAAAGTGAGGCCTTGTTGCCATCATGGAAAACGTAACAGAGCTACATCCATGTTTGACTCTGAAATTATTGACAGCGTCAGCAGCGACTCTGGTGGGTCTGAGCCAGAAATGTGAGGAATGTGGACCTGCACAGAGTCGCACTATTCTGCATTGTTTACACAGAGGCCATGACTGTATCAGTTACTAGAACGAGGGCAATAACCGCTGATGAGAGCTGATAAATGTGGAGAAATATTTTAACTTACGTTCTGTAGCACTCCCTCATGGCCCCTTTCCCGAACGGCTATGAGAAACCAGATAGAGCAAACCAAATGCTCAACAAACAGCAAAGTAAAAGACTCTCTGGCATATATGTGTTTGTTTGTGGAAAATATTCCTACCTGAGTAGCCATCTTGATGTGGACCTCATCTTCCACCCACTCTCCTGTGATGGCATTGTACCTTTAAAGACAGACAGAATGAGATCAAACTTAGCAAATCTACAGCATATAAATACGTCAGCTTTTATTGAATTGTTTGTATTGTGAACGGACAGGTTCTTTGTTTGAGACCCATATAAGCCCACTGGGGGTTCTGACCTGCACAGTGGTTATGCTTTCTATTTTGTGTTTTTAATTCTATGATCATCTAGGTAAATAAGTGAATCTTTTCTCTTTTGTTGTGAGCAGCGTGGGTGTGTGAACTCTGTGTCTGTGGATTATATTTACGTCATGGTACAGACTCTAACCCTGTAACATCCATGGCACTTTTCCACCTGTTAAGTAACAAATCATTTACACAGGACAGTCTACAAAACTGGCCTGGCTGCCACTTTTAAGTCTGTCAAAAAATCTGACCTACTGAAATACAATACTCAGAAATAAGTTACTAAAACAACAAGAAAACTTTCTGATCTCGATCCTGTTACTCAGGTTAGACTGTGGGAGAATTATGATGGCTGTCATTAGCCCATTATAACTCTTTATCATGGAGACACAAAGCCTCTAGTTTCCTAAAAGCAAAGAGAAAACAAACAGAAATGTTATGCATGTTTCTGTATTTCGAGGATTTATTAATCAGGATATCTGGGCCTCAAAAATGCAATATATTGTCCAAAGAGAGGACATTTTCTCAGTAATAAAACCTTTATACACGCTGGTCAAAAGTATTGCCCCCCCCCCCNCCCCCCCCCCCCTGTATTTTTGTGTAAATTTTACCAAAGTACCACTCCAAACACAAGAAGATTCAGTTATTGGTGTTTTACAAGTAGTTGAGTATTCATTCAGAATATTAAACTATTCTTTAGACTTAAATTTGGATTTCAGAGTAGGTAATATGACTACAGTATTCCTAAAAGTCAGTGAAAATTTGAAAACTATTTGCTCTGACCTCAAAGAAGATGTTTTAACTTACTGTTTGATCTCTACTAATAATATTGGTATTTTTCTTCAAATCTTAACAATATGNTAACTTACTGTTTGATCTCTACTAATAATATTGGTATTTTTCTTCAAATCTTAACAATATGTCAAAATGACAATAATAACAATTATAATAACAACAATGTCAATATGTCTTCCTACTTAACACGATTAAGAACTATTGGCTTTTTTTTTTCATGTGTACCTGCTCTAACACCGAAAAAATACATTTTGTTTGTTTGGAGTGGTATTTTAACTCAGAAAGAAAAGTTTACACAAAAATACAAAAAATACAGGGGGGTGAAATACTTTTGGCCAGCGCTATACTTAATAAATGCAATGCCACAACAGAAAAATACTCCATTATAGGTAAAAGCCCCACAGTCAACATTCTACTTAAGTAAAAACAAAGTAGTATTACCAGTAAAATGTATTCAAGTATCAAAAGAACAATTTCTTATTGTGACGCATGTTCCCTGTCAAAAGTGTTTAATTATGACTTTTTTTTATGTAGCTCCAGTGGCGCAACTGATACCAAAATGGGAATACTCTCAAGTAAAGTACTAGTATCTCAAAATTATACTTTAATACAAAATTTGAGTAAATGTATTTAAGTACTCCCACCTCTGATGGTAATTCTCGTTGTACTGAGCTTAAATTGATTTAGGACTAAAATTTGATTAGTTTACAGTAGGTGGTAATGAATAGTCACTGAATACTTAATACCTATAAACTGTATAAATAAATATAGTAGTACAAGCAGGATCTTTGGATTAGTGTGTATATTTGTTTCAGCAGGGTGCATGTGCTGATTAATGCGTGCTGCCTGCAGCTGCAGTTTTACACAAGACCAAATGCTTTCCATGGACTCATTTTGAAAGAATTTGTAGAGTGGTGTGACAACTCATAACATAACATATTTAAACCTGAATGTGCTTAAGACCAAAGAAATTATTATGTCAACAAAAAGTACACATACGGATTGTTCTGTAACAACCATTCATGGTGAGAATGTTGAAGCTGTCCAGAGATACAAATATTTGGGAAGTGTTTTTGATGACAAGTTAAAATTCAGCAAGAATACAGATGTTATTGTCAGGAAAGCCCAATAGCGTCTATATGGCTTTTGTAAGCTCAACTCCTTTGGAGTGGATAAAACCATGCTACAGTTCTTCTATATGTCTTTGTTGAAAGCATTTTGACCTTTTTCTTTATCTGTTGGTTTTCTTCTCTGAGCCAGAAAGGCAAAAATAGATTGCAAGGTGTTGTAAATGTTAGTTCTAAAATTATTGGTAAAACACAGAGTTCGCTGGCACAGTTAAATACCCACCAGGTACTGAAAAAAGCACATGCTATTATAAATGATCCTACACACATCCTTCATGACTCAGACCTTCACACTGATGCCCTCCAGAACACATTTTAAATCCTTCATGTAAAACAAACAGAAGAAAGTTTGGTTTTGTTCCAGAGGCTGTAAGAAGACTGGAAAGCACCAAAAGTAAAAGAGGAAAGTTCTTGGTACCGACCAGTAATTGACATTATCATTCACTGATTATATTTATGACTATTTTTTTTTCTGTTTTAGCATTTTAACTTTTAAAATAAGTATTTATTAGGCTTTTAAATTCTGTTTCCCGCACTGTTTTTGCAGGTTTTTATTTCTTCCGTTGCATTTGGTGTGCTGCTTGAAGTCTGTCAATTCTTGTAGTTGTTTGCTGTCCTACATGCTTTTAATTGCCCCTTGAGGGACTAATAAAGTAATTTTGAATTTAACTGAACTGAACTGAATTCAAAGTACACACTCAGTGTTGTGCATTCCCTTTTACACACAAGAGTAGCACTATTCCATTTCAAGTCTAACTTTCACATTCATTTCTGCCAAGCTGTCTCAGCCCGGGAACATCGTGTACCATGTCTTTCATTCCAATAAGTTCATACTAAAGGGAGCGTGAAGAAAGAGTGAGGTTACGTGAGGATAAAATTAGCACATGAAAAAAATATCGCAAAGGCAAATCCCTGCTCCTGACAGACTCCTGCCCTTCTCTGCAGGCAAGTCCACATCTTGAGTTACATAAGAGTCTAAACAGAGGAGAGGACAGGCACAACGCTCACACAGCTAGAGGAATGCGTTGGTTCAGTTTCCTCCTGCTGAATCTCCAGATCTCCTTGCTCACGCCCATTTTAACTTTGTCCTGGACTGAGAATACTGGGAGTGGTGTGGGCAGTTTGTAACCACCATTTTGGGCACAATATCTGATTGCACCAGCAATTATCCCACCCAGAGTATGAGATAAAAGTTGGAAAGGACTCAGGGGATCAGTAGGGATGGAATATCAGTCTACATTTAAGATTAGCACCACTGACCTACATAGGAGGCCATAGTGATACAGACTGACATCAGCATGGAAAACATTCATTGTCCACTAATACAACACAATACAATTAAAATTTTCAGATAGTGTTTAAGCTTCAAAAATAAAAAATAAAAAAACCCTACCATTATTTGCTAAACAGACTAAAACAAAGATATGTAAGACTTTCCGATGTTTGTTTTAAAAACCTAAAATCATAATAAATCAAACACTTTCTTCTTAAGATCCAAATCAAAGCCACACAAGGCATAAATCCACCTAATGTGTGCCGTTTAGACTCTTTAACATACAAATAAAGCAATGAACTTTTGTGACATATAAAATAATGTGAATATCAAAATGAAATAGACTGAAGAGTTGACCAATGCTTACTGGGTAATTTCTGACAATTTTAGACACTAAATTTCTATTAAGGACTATTTAGAATCCTGTGGGGTCCTCTTTTCTGACAGGTTTCAAATAACGTTACAGCAAAAATGTTTTGTGATCATTCAGTCTTAATAAGTGTAACTCTTTATTGCCCCATGGAATAATATTTCAAAGCCTGACTGCTATATGTCCTCAAATGAAATTTTAAAGACCAAATTGTACCATCCAAACTGTAACAATCAGCTTTATGTTACCTGTAGCGTTTGCAGGGTTCAGTCTCTATGTCCTCCAGGTGAAACTGAGCCCAGGGGTCAGGCATGGCTTTGGCCTTTTCGATTGCATGTCTCCACGCCTCCTGTCCCAACAAGACATAATTCTTGTTAGCTCACTGTATTTGTTTTAAATCAGTTTATGGCAACAGAATGGATGGAGATGCTTAGAATGCAGATCATCTATCAAGAATAAATACAGACACACCAATGTAAATTAAAGTCTGCACCAGGATCACACCAATTCAGTTTCTAAGTTTCATGACAGCATGCAAGAAGGTTGAGGAGGAAGAAAGAAATGTAAGTAATGAAAATCTATAAATTAGGGAACAAATATAATAATTCAACGATACACAACAAGTGGGTGGACAAAAAGTATGATTATGAAATAATCGGGACCTCAAGGCAGATGTGACTCATACCTAGTAGATCTCACGCTATGTTAGTGGTTTTTAATCAAGCTTTTTCATTCAGTAATAACTTAATATCAATAACATATCATTTTCCATTGCCACCAAATCAATGTGATCACCATGGGATTTTTCAGGATCATTTGTCATTTGTTCTTTCTTTCTTTTCCACAAATCACTTTTTTAGGAGCAACAATAAATTGTCACTCGTAACCCAAACCTGTATCAGTTACCCAAGTCTGACCCCAGATTCCTGCCGGTGTGTACGACTGGTCACTGTCCAGTAGGTATTTTAGTTGTGTTTCTATTTAGAGTGAGGGGTTTCCACCAGAGAACCACGATGGTTATATTTGGAACTGATAGAAAACTGTGTCTATTTGTGAGGAGGAGCAGACGTGACATTTCACGTCAGGCTTCGTTCACCTGCAGGAATCTGAACCTCCTCAATGCTATCTGCTGGTTAAAATACTACAGCCCTGTCACAAGACTGAAGGATCAAATGGCAATGCATGGTGCCAAAGTGCTAAATCAGAATGCAGTTTTTTCTACAATTTTTTCTTGGAGATAGTTATCATCTATTACTGTTTTGTATATTTGACATTGACATAGCTTTGCTCATTGTCTCCATGAACATTTTAATGTTTTTCTCACATTTATTTATGTTTTCTGCTATTTTCTACTCTGCTCTATAATTTCCTGGGGATGGATTCTCTCTGTCTCTGCCTCATCTTAAAAAGTTTCAGTAGTTAAGATACAAATAGGTTTTCCATAAGATAAATTATTAGGATAAACAGCTAATTATCTGCACACATTCTGCAGAAAAACATGACATGATTTCAGCGCATGTCAATATAATGACAAAACTTTTCGTTGGAAGGATGGGAAGTTGCACTGATTAAGACAGAAACAGAAGGTGGGAAAATAAAGGAAGATGTATATAATGTTGCTTCAATTACAAAGCGGCATGCCAGAACAGAGAGGAAAAAGAAAAGTAAATTACAGAGTGGAGTGAGGACAGAAGGGAGCAAAGGAGGTCACTAGTGTAGAGGATGAGAGGGAAGATATAATTTGTTCTGGAACATACCCGTGCACTCTCAGACAAAACTGTGTATGGCCGACGTTGTGCCACTGTTTCTGTTTCATTTTCTGTTTCATTCTATGTAGAAAAGTAAAGAAACAAATGGCTCCTCATCACTGGGGGCAGAAACATTCCTACATCAATATAACATTCTCTAACATCTTTTCAAATTACATTAATTGTGTACATGATTTGTAACAACAGCAATAAAAAAGGCCATTCATCCCAGCTGTTGACTCTGATAAAGAGCTTTTTTTTCCCTTAATAGAGCCATTATGCAGCTTGGTGCTGGTGTGGAAAAGTCTGCATCTGTTCTGTGAGAGAAGTGTTTATACACAGCGCGATCACATGAGGTGAAAAGCGCTCTGTGTCGCTTCCTGCTCTTGACATGGAGTACAGTAAAGATGTGGCTGACCATACATATTAACAACGTACACACATACTGGTATGCTTGCACACACACACACAGAGATAATCTTTCCTTATAAGGCCAAGAGCTGTTCTCACAGCAACATGTGGAACTGAGTGAGAACAGACATTTTTGTTTTTTTTTAATTTGGCATTGAACATCACTAGATAATCTCACAAACAGCTCTTTAATAAATTATGTAACGCTCTAGCACTTGATGTAAACACTTGCTGATACTGTTAACTCCACCTCTCTACAGCTTCAGTTTCCATTTTGTAACTGATGGCTCACCTTGTACATGAAATTGTTTTTGGGAAGAGAGTTTGACAGCTGCCGGTTGTAGACGAGGCTCTTTAGATAACCACAGATTTCTTTGGTGGGTTCGGATAGGATGGGGCAGATGATGCGGTCATCATCGTCATCATCGCTGGCATTGGCGTCGCTGAGGGATGAAGCATGCAGTATTAGGGTGTTTCGTCGAATAGGGGACCTCATGGCGCTGCCCTCCTCCTCCATGGTGAACATCAGGTCATCCTCCATGTTGTTTGCTGATGTGGTGTCTCCAAAATGAGATGGAAACTTATCACTGTAAAGAAAGAGAAAGAAAGAAAACTGTTTAAAATGAGTGGAAGACAGAGCCACAAATGAACAGCTTAGCACTGATTGGCAGCTACATAAGTACACAAGAGATAATGATCTTTGAGGCAAATACTAATATTAAGACTATTAATACTAATACTATTAGTTATTATTACTATTAAGACTATTAATACAATACTAATATAAGAATATTAATACTAATATTAATTCAATAATGATGTTGGTGATGATGATGCATTTAAAGGACCATACCATCCATTTTGCATGTTTGAGCCTAATATATTCGATTTTCATACACGTACACATACACACATACATATACCTAGTGGTACATTCAAGTGCTGTAGTGAAGAACTGACAACAGGAAGTATTTTCAGATCACTCCATGCTTTTTATTNACATTCAAGTGCTGTAGTGAAGAACTGACAACAGGAAGTATTTTCAGATCACTCCATGCTTTTTATTACACTTAAACGCTAAAATTACATAACTTTGAAAAAAAAAAACCTGTCTTGTTTGCGATGATGGATTACCTATCTCAAGAACGTTTCAAGTATCAACAAGTTGATTTTAATAGCGTACCAGAATGAATTGAAACCAATGGCTGCCTGGAAGGTAGGAAAAAATTTTTTAATTCACCGTTCCAGTCGTATGCTTTGGGAAATGATTGTCAGTAACGTTGCATGCATTAAAATTGAATATATTAGGCTCAAACATGTAAAATGATCGGTATGGTCCTTTAAGCCACTATGACATGCAACCCAGAACTACAGAGGAATCTATAATAATTCATTGAAGTCACACCAGAGGTACTGACACACTTGGTATATTTTTTTGTACATGCACACAGGACAAAATGCTAAAAGACACTAAAAACCACAAAACCAACTGAGTAACATAGTGTGCAGTAAGAAGATAATTTGTCATTTGGATTCACCACTTAGATTCATGTCACTATGGATCCTATTACAGTTCTGGGCAAAGATCCATTATGTTGCATTTGAACCGTAGAGGGATCTATAAAAACACATCATTTCTGGGCTGAACACCAGATGGCATGTTTTTTGAAGTTTCTGGAACATTTAAAAAGCTGCCAACCCCTGGACTAAATGACATATGGGTTAATCAAAAATAAATTAACTGAAAATTCAAATGATAATTGCAGCCCTGATCTGTATACTAAAATACTGTATAACTGACTGAAGCAATGCACTGAGACTATCACAGAGGAACTCAGGCAAAGGAAATAAACAATCTGATCAACTGCAATTCCGCTTTTTGTGTTTGTGCATTTTGAAAGCAACAGCTGCATAGCAGGCAGACCTGCAGCGGGTCCAAACAACAAACAATACATAAAGTTCCTGCTTCTGTGGGTACAGTGTCTCCCACACAGTTCCTGCAGCGCCACGTGGAAGTAGAATATTCTTACAGCATGCTGCAATACAATCATATGCATTTCCCCAAATGTTTAGCTTTAGGATGAACTGTTATTGCGACCTGCAATTACACGCACATAAATAAACAACCCAGCGTCGTGTCAGGCGCAGACACACCTTCGATCACTTTATCTGACAGAGTCCTCGGTGACAGGGCAGTCAGATACCCACCGTCGTCCTCCTTCTCACACTTCCAGTCTGATGCAAATCAGCAGCTGGGGTTCCACTCTTTAACCAGACCAGGCTGGCTCGGTCCTGGTTCTCCGCGCTGCCCCGTAGCTGCGGGGACGTGCCTGTCAAACAGACTGTTTATGTCCACCACACCGACCTGGTTCTTCTGCACGTAGCTCAGACAATCACGCTCCTCCTTCCTGCGTAGTTCACGGTCATCAGAAATTTGACATGCTCAAAAACAAAAAATAAAAAAATTAAAAAATAAAATAAAAACAAATAAATAAATAAAAACTTTTTTTCTTTTACTCCTAAACAAATATAAAACTGAATTAATACTCTTTAAGATGAATAGGTAAAGAAATATGGTCTTTGGTCTTAAAGCTACTGAAGAAGTTAGGAATATTGTTGACTTACTGGATGTTTGCCTCAATTTTCAATAACATAACAATGTTACAAGGTCAGATTTTTAATTACTTAAACATTGCAAAAGAGCAGATGTCGTATCAAAAACACACCTGGAATACTAGACTATTTTTTAAACATTTTGACTTGGAATTACAACTTTCGATTTCAGGCTTAATACATGTTTTATATTCCTGCAAAAATATCACTGATATTTAACCGTTGACTGATTCCTAAACAGTGATCACCAAAAGCAAATACGTTTGGCCCATGTTATTATTTCTAAGAAACACAAATGCACGACAGCTTTGAAAGCAGCACCATTCGACGTTGTACACACGTATCGTACAGTTAGCTAGAAAGTAGCTAGCAGAACTGGAGCGTTTCGTCTGAAATTTTTAGATTAATACAAGTCTTTAGCTTTATGTCATCGACAGGTAACATAACACACCCCGAACGGCAAAACATGTTAGGGTTAGCAGTGTTTTGCTCGTATTATTACACTTTGCATGGCTGCATTTCGCTAATGTTTCTATCAGTGGAGTAAAGTTAACTGTTCAGTTTTCGTATTGGACGTTATTAACATTACTCCCGAGCAACAGTGAAGTACCTTTAACAAGAGAAGATAATAATAAATTTAAGAGCAAATGTTAGGACAGTGTGTATCAACATGATTTAAGGACTGTCGTTCTTATGTTAACCATTGTAAATGGTAGCGTGGCCGAGTGGTCTAAGGCGCTGGATTTAGGCTCCAGTCATTTCGATGGCGTGGGTTCGAATCCCACCGCTGCCAGTAACAGTTTTTCTTACTTTACATTAATTTCAATAAGATAATCTTATAATAAACTGTAAGTGTATACAATCTGGTGGAGAAATTACGGTTCAAATATAACTAAAAAAAAAAGGCTTTATCCTCACATTTCATTTTCATTTAATAGTTTATTTGTCAGGAACAGTGCTCATTGATCAACAGTAAAAGAGAAAACTGTAAAAACATGTAAATCTGAGGTATTTTGGAAGATAAAAATAAGCATATATATTTGTCCAGTTAGCAGAATTGATCATACAGGCCTGTGTTAACTGTTACAATCATTGCTGATGTAAAACCTTTAACAGCGGCAAAGAATATATACAACTTAGTTTTAGATTTTGGTCAACTAATATGGGACTGAGAGCTGGTACTAGTCCTATGTTTTGATTTTAGGTGGTAAGGTAACCCTTTGGATCACAGCTTTTATCTTTAAAAACAGCTGCACAAAATCGAAGTGTATTCCAATTATAAATGGGAAATTAAACAACAGCAGTGACAATGGTTCACTTTAATGAATCACATTTACAAAATTCAATTAGACAAAAAAGGTCCAACATCCAAAGTGCCTCGGGGTGTAATTGTTCTGTGCTTGAGCTCCCTTATCTTGTTCTAAATTAGTCTGTGAAAATTTGTAAGACACATTACATGTGTCTTTGACAGCATCAGGCTTCGCTGAGTTTTTCCTTTACATACTGGTTAGCCACAAACTGCAGTTTTTTGATGGCCAGCTGGGTGTCTTCTGAGGAAATCTCAAGATGCCACACAGCACGTACAGAGCCTCCAAAATGAGGGTACATCAGAACTTTTATCGCCTGTCCCAGTGCTGCCTCCTCTCCATCACCAACCTGGGCCATGCGGTCGCAGAAATCTGAGGAACTCAGGCTGGTGTCCCGTAAATAAAAACGTAAGATGTTGGTCTCAACAGTAGTCATGTCCACAGTGTACAGAGGAGGGTCACAGTCTAGCAGAGCTGAGAGAGAAAAAACAAGTTCATTTTGCTGCAAGTAGTCACAATCAGGACGGCAGTAGCAGATAGTCAACATTTTTCTTTTTTCTTTCTTGGTTATAGGCTAAAAATATGAGCTACTTACCTTGAGCAAAGGCCTTTGCATTGCGGTGGTCTTCTTCCAGTCTCCCCACCATCTCCTCCAGTGCCATTTTTCCAGCTGCTGCTATTATGCCAGCCTGCCGCATCCCCCCACCAACGGCTTTACGGCACCGGACTGCTCGAGATATGAAGTCCTGCGGTCCACCCAGAATGGTCCCCACAGGTGCTCCCAAACCCTATCACACACCCAGACAATTTACTGTGAGCTGAAATTATAAGTCCATCAATCGTTTTTTTCAGTCAACAGAAATTGACAATTTTGAAGAACTTTGGAAAATCTGGATGTTTAGTTGATACATAGAAACAGACCAGAGGTTTTTTTTTTTTTTCCTATAATGGCACTTTGTATGTTAAAGTGTATTTTTGTGTGTGTGTGTGCTGCGGTCTGACCTTGGAGAGGCATGCACTGACAGTGTGTGTATGCTGCAGGATGGTGGATGGAGGGACCCCCAGAGCTACAGCAGCGTTCATCACTCTGGCTCCATCCATGTGAACCCACAGACCATAATTGTCTGCCAGAGCACGGACCTGAACGATGAACGACATCATCACCATCACCATCATCATCATCATCATGTTTAATCCTCCTTTCTGCTGTAATAATGTATGGTAAGTACCAGAGCACACTGTGACACATTTAGGTTACTAAGTACATTTACAGAAATACTTTAAGCAACTGTTTTGATATGCTGGTACTTCACTTGAATATTTCCAATTTTTAGGTTTTCTACTACAGTTTAGGGGGAAATATTTTACTTTATACTCCACTTTATTTATCTGACAGCTGTGGTTGTAGTTGGTAGTTATTTTGTGGATTTAGATTGTAGTTAAAGAGAAATGAAGTAACATCATAAAATAGTCCTGTTGTGGGGTAACAATATTGTACCTCAGCCTGTTTTAGCTTGATGGCACAATGCATTTAAGACATTACTGAAAGTTTTAGAAATTGTTCTAAAACTGTATAAAACCTTTTTTTTTAATCTTTTGTCTTTCTTCTTTTTTCCTTTAGTTTTTGCCTTCTCTTTCCCATTTCTTTCCTATATGGGAAAGGAAAGGCAGAGATTGTTTTCCTTCCCTCTTTCTGTTCTTTATACTTTCTTTCTTTCTTTCTCTGTTCTCAGCATGTATAAAACATCCTTCTTAACTGATTTGAAAGCAAGAAAATCTCCAAAACTTGAGGTAAGTAACAAAGTTTTTAAAATGAAACCCAAAAGAATCAAGATTATATTCCTCTCCTTCATTTAATTTGAATATGGTGTCCCTGATTGCATTCACACTTAATCTTCACAGTAAACACAAACACGAAAACACACCTCCTGCAGAAAGTGCAGAGGCAACACACGTCCTCCTTGTATGTTGTGTGTGTTCTCCACACATATGAGGCGTGAGCGGGGGTAGTGGGGGTCGGGGTAACCGTGGCGAATCTTTGACTCCAGCTCTTCCAAGTTGAATGTCCCATCAGGGAGAGTGGTCACTGTGGTGGCGTGGACACCGGCCAGCTGTGTCAACAACAACACACACACACACAGAATTCCTCCATATAGGCAGTGCAGAAAGAGAGGCTGAGGGACTGGTATTGCTTGTTTAGTTACACACCTGTGCGCTCCCTCCTTGCTCATAGATGTGTAAATGGGACAAATCCCCCACTATCATCTCATCGCCCCGCTCCCGGCAGTGCACCATCACTACATAAAAGGAATTTTGAAATACATGTACATTATTATTGTTCTGATCTCTGAAAAATTGGCAGACAAACCAATGAAATCCCCAGTCTTTTTCAAACTCGGAGCAGCTCACCTGCGATGAGATTAGCCATGGTTCCAGTTGGCACAAAGAGAGTGGCCTCCATACCAAACTTATCAGCTGCCATTTTCTGTAACTCTGCAGAAAATAGTTTCTAAAAATGCAAAGTTTATGAAACATAGTACAAAAAAAGATGCATGTGTGCAAGCACTTATTTTATAGTTCAGTTCCCTTCTGGCTCTATAACAGCTTTTTAACCCTCCCTCATATACTGGTGACATTTGCCTGCAGTGCAGAGACTTTATGTAGTGACTGAATGACAGAGATGGGAAATAAATTCTGTACTTAATTTTCCAGGAGAGTTTTGCAATTTTTCTTCCACTACATTTCATGGGGAAATATTCTTCTTTTTTACTCCATTAAATGTATCTGACAGCAGTAGTTATGCCTCCTAATTTTGCAGATTTAGGTTTTACATCCAACATAAGATAAGCTTATGTAGGTAATGAGTCCCACTCTTCTGTCTTACTAATTTTCTTAAAATCCCTCAAACTGGATATACAACAGAAAAACTAAAATATATTATAGTGCATTTTACTACCAGTACTTACTTACTTTTACTTAAAGGTGTAATAATAATTACAGAAAGAAATACTTATAATCTATGTATAATCTATACATAGATTAATCTATACATCTATAATCTATACATCTATAATATGATAAGATGTATAATCTATACATCTATAATCTATAAATAATCTATGTTGTTAATGTTTTCTGATGCTCTTAGTGGACTTCACATCAGAATTAAGTTTTTAGGATAATTTTATCAGACATGTATTTACAGTGACTCAGGCCAGACCGTTTACTGTCGGGTCTTCCCCCATCACATCATCTCCGACCTCAGCCTCCGCCATTGCCTGCCTCATCGCCGCTCCGGGNCCCCCATCACATCATCTCCGACCTCAGCCTCCGCCATTGCCTGCCTCATCGCCGCTCCGGGTTTGGTCACCGTGTCGCTGCGGAGATCCACTACCCGGGCATGAGCCGCTCCAACCGTTGAGGGGCTCCTTGGATCCCCGCTGTTATAGTAGAATCGAGCGGCGCCTCTTCCCAACCCGGCACGGAACTGCTTGTTTGAGGAGATGTGGCTCTTACATTTCAGCCAAGATCTAAAAGAAAATCTTCTTAAGGACATTGTTTCTATTCCGTTCATTGATTATGTCTGTCACTGAACTTTGGATCGTTGTAATCGATAATTATTGACTAGTCGCCCTGGGAAACAAGGGAAGCTAATGGATGACCGATCAGCACAAACTGCACAGAGAGGCCTAACCGCTAGGTGGCGACATAATCAAACCAAAGCGAATTTCTGCAGCAACCAAAGTAGTGCATAACGTGGTAGGTGTAAGTAAAATTGTTGTAGTTTATATTTTTAATTTATATTTTTATATTTTTAAATGTTTTATTATTTTATTAATTTTACTATTCTTAATTTTTTAAATAGTATTATATTTTATAAATTGATGCAGTGTATTAGCGCAATTTTTTTTTTTAAATTTGAAATACAGTGTAAAATACAGTTACCCAAAAGATAGGACAGTGGAATGTACAATGCAACATTTAAATATTGTAAAATTCAGTTACCATAAAAAAATAAATAAATAAATGAGATGACAGATGTAAACCACGTGTAGCATCTTATATTCACAGGTCATAAGAGAAGAGATGACAAGAGTAAGAAATAAGTGCTTAATTTAACAAGATAATGGTTATTAATTGTTGGTTCCTAACTGTGGGTAAAAGCTGGTGGTATGGGCTACGCTACAATGTTGCAGTGCATTGTGATTATTTCAAATGCAAATGAATGTATTTTGGGAATTCTTATAAAGATTCAGTATCTTGATACACAGCCCTGCACCCCACTGCTCTAGAATCAAGAAAATAACACTTGCCTTTCAAATAATTCTTCCTCACTTGATTGTAATGTGATCAATTTTTCCACTGAGCCCTTCAGACTCTTTTAAATTAATGTAGAGAAGTATCAGATGAGTAATCTCAGATTCCAATAGATTAAAATGTTCCATTCCAGCATAAAATTCCCTCATCCATTGTTTGTAAAATTAATATGTTCATATGTGGGAATGACAGAGTATATTGCTTTGAACAATTTCATATACTGTGTGTTCGTATAGGTCTCATACATATATGCAAAATGTGTAACATCTTGCATTGTTAGGTTTTGATAAGTAAGATAGGTTTGATAGGTAAGTTAGTCATCAATGCCAAATACATGTTCTTTGCACAGATGTGACATAGATTCATTGCAAATACATGTTAAATTGATACACATACTACATAAGGTTCTCATATTTGGGCTACACATACTGTATATTTACATACAATATATTTACAGACCAATATATGTTATTTTCATATATGCAAATTACGAGGTCTCACTTATGTTTAAACAAGATTACCTTTCTCTGTTTGAAGAATGTAGTAACATACAGACTAATGTCACAGAAAATGCAAAGCTCAGGTGTATTACTGGCGGTTAACATACTTCCATTTGTACACAAATTTATACACACAGACAAACTGCCCAGCAGCCCTTTGAGTTGTGATACTCTACTTTTTTATGCTTAATCAGAATAGGTTATATCTTATGTATAATAATGTGATTAGAATACATTTCCCTATGTAACACTCACCATGGGCTGCACTAATCAGCCCCAGTGTCTGAGGCCTGTATGTGCCTGTATGTTCCCTAGCATCTGCGTTTGTCTGTCTGTTCTATGAGTGGTGTGTATTTACACTTTGTTGCAGTCAGGAGCTCTCCAAAATAACTCTGACACCCTCAGATTCCTCTGGGGTCACAAAACTGCTTTTGGCATGACCTTTATCCTGCAAGAGAAATCTAAGCAGAGTTCATTCATCATCCCTCTGTTTTTCTGGTCAGCCCAAGTGCCTCTCTGTTTAGTGCAAATGCTCCTCTTCAGGCTCAAATAGCTCTGAGGTTTGACCAACTTAAGCCTAAGTCCCCTCTTCATGTGCCCTTCTCTTCAGCCAGCGTACCCCTCTTGTTGATCAGGTGGCCTTCTACTTAGTCCAAATTTCCCTTTGTTTGCCCCAAATGCCTCTGAGGTTGGTCTGAGTGCCCCTCTTGTTGACCAAAATGGCCCTCTGGTTGGCCCAAATGCCACTGTGCTCAGCTACAGTAAGTGCAACTCCAGTTAGAAAAGTGCCCATTGCCAGATGTCTCCTGGTCAGCCAAATACCCCTCTAGTTGGCACAACTACCACCCTGCCATTGACCTTAGGGGAAAAATGACCCTTAACATTAACCCTGCCCCTTTTTCATATTTAAGGAAGCCTATGCATGCCACTATGATGAGGCTGCGAGATTTGGCCCAAACTAAACTGGATATATCCAGTCCTGTTCTCTATTTTTGTCAGCTATAAAGCCCTAGTTCCCCCATGGCTCTGGAGCTAAGTCAATATTTAGAGGTGAGGGTTTGTGGGAATTGTATCTGCTGTGGATTGAGATTAGGCTACAAGGGATGTGCGCTAATATAACACACTCCCTCCCTCTGATGCTCTCACCCTTTCTCTCTGATTTACAAATGGTGTAACTACATGCACACTGCAAGCACACACACACACACACACACGTGTTTCACATGCATACCCATGCTGCCTTGTCTGATCTTTATCACTTCATAAATGTCCCTATGTGTTATCAGAACCGCACTGCACTGCAGTTAAAGGTAATATTGCCAGTGGCAGAGCCAGGTTTTATGAGCCATAACAAGTCATTATTAAATGTCATTAGCAAACAGCATTATAAAAAGGCCACAGTTGGTCTCCAGAGACCCACAAGACCTGTGAAAGGAGAGATAAAGATGCATCGGTAAGCAAGACAGAGCAATGGATAACCGTGATAGGATGGAGAAAGTGGGCGATATCCTGAGCAGGAGGGTTTCTGGGATCACAGTTGGCAAAGCATTCTGTAACCTCACACTTTGTGTCTGTCGGCGTGCACAGAGCCACTTTTTTTTTTTTTTTNTTTTTTTTTTTTTTTTGTCTGTACATTTGCTTGTGTGTTTTGTTTTTCTCAGATGCTTTCCAGCATTCCCTGCCTGTGTGGAGGCAGAGTGGTGTTTTGGAGAAAATATTGAATTAGAGGAAAAGAGGGGGAGAGAGGGAGAAATGAAGGAGAGGGAGAAATATTGACTCCTTCTGGGAAGGAGCGAGACGGCAACGCCTTTCCAATAACCATAAACCCACTGGGCTGAAAATAGACAGGCCGAATGAATAAACGAATGTGTTCATCCCACACGAGCTCTTCTCTTTCACAGACAGAGGGGAATGGAGGTGACTCNCTCTCTCTCTCTCTCTCTCGCTCTCTCTCTCCTCTTTCACTGAGGCCATCATTTCTTTGCCATGACGATAGATATTAACCGGAACAAAACAGGTGTTTATGGGAAACCTTCCCTCAAATGAGGTATTTAATACACACCCACAGAGGCATACACACACACACACAAACACACACACACACACACACACACACACACACACACATTTCCCTATTCAGTGCAGAGGTGTCGACATTAGTGCCTCAGGAACAAGACTGAAACATCTGTTTCACATTTCACACTTGCCTCCCCATGTGTCATGGGCCATGTACATATGCTTTCATACACACACACACACACACACACACACACACACACACACACACACACACATATTCTTCTTACACCCACTGGAAACATGCAAAATATTCTGTAATCTAATGAAATTTCATAGTATTGCATTAAAATAAAATCTACTAAAACTAGTAACAAAATTAAATGTAAACCTATTTAGTTTTACAGTGATTATGTAAGACTAAACCTGTTTAGTTTTACAGAATCACTATAATAATAGAAATTCAAGTGAAAAGTGAAGATTTTCTCATTGAATTCAGCTCATTTTATAAATTAATGTGTTCAGACGAAACTATAGGACTTGCTTGTGAAAACCTTGCCATTTCTGCCAAGTCTATTAACAAGCTTGTCATGTGATCCAGAAAATGGGTCACATGACAGTGAAGTGGAAAAATTTTGAGAATTCCGTGTCATTCTCTTGATTCTAGTGCAGCGGTTTGCTCTGTTCTATGTTGTATGAAGGTATTAACAGTGAGTTCTTAAGTTGAGGTGATTCTTGAATTAAGCAAGTCTGTCTTGTTTTCTCTTTGTTTTTTGGGGATTTTAATGTCAGCCATTCATCATTTTTTCACGCTTGAATCGACTGAATACCTTATTAGGACAAATAAAGACATGTCTGGTGTGATAAATGAGGCTAAAGAATGAGATCGAATTATCTTAAAACAGAATCATGTGAGTTCCTTGAATTCCTGTTTTTGCAGTGCAAGAAGCGGGGGGNGGGCTTGGTGGAAATGTTCTCTTTTCCTTTTTTTAAAGCAGAATGAGGGTAGTCCTCTGTGCCACAGAAGTTTATTAGTTCTTTCGGCAGTGTGGTGAAGTATAAAGCGGGGTTTACCCACTGCGGTAATCTGCTGCAGCTACTACTGCCTGTTTATTCTCATTCGTTTCATCTGTCATTCACCCACTCATTGACTTGTCCTCTCAGTCAGTCATATATCATTTTGTTCATTCAGCTGTAATTATAGACCTTGACCAGACTGTACAATTCCACTTCCGAGAACAGTGGCATCTCTCTTTTTTGCCCCCTTTTTGTCCTTCCTCTCCCTTCATCCATTTACCAGACCCTCAATTCAGCCCTCGCAGCAATGGTGTCACCCTCCTGACCTCTTTTTTCATTCCTCCCCCCCCTCCCCNTCTCTCTCTCTCTCTCTCTCTCTCTCTCTCTCTCTCTCTCTCTCTCTCTGGGAATCTGGGAAGTCATGTGACTTCTCTGAAGCAGATCCCTATAAACCAGCGGTACTTGGGGGGCTCCATGTCTATACTGCTCTCTGATTGGCTCTTGCATTCAGATACTGTTCAGTGCTGGACACACACAGCAGAACCCCTGTTTTCTTCCTGAGGAACAAAAGTGGTCCTTCATGTTCAAAAGGGGGTAGTGTGTGNTGTGTGTGTGTGTGTGTGTGTGTGTGTGTGTGTGTGTGTGTGTGTGTGCGTGCATACGTGCACAGCATATGTCTTTAATGACACCTTTTGCAGTAAACAGAGAATATAAAGAGAGTTGATTATTTGTCTTTAATGAGCGGGTTGTTCTCTTGTTCAGTGTGAAATCACTTAAACATGCATGCACATACACACGCACACACACACACACACACACACACACACACTCAGACTAATAAGCTTGAACAGTACCATNACACGCACACACACACACACACACACACACACACACTCAGACTAATAAGCTTGAACAGTACCATTTGTTTTGTGTCAGGGTGGGTGGGGTTGTAGGTCAATAGCTGACTGGACTCAGTGCAGAAGGTTCTGTTTAATCCAACTGAATCCTTGTTGAGACTAAACAGAGCGGTGCGACAATAAGCCTGAAACCAAAGTGTAACTGTTCTCAATCAAAACCTTTTTTTTTTTCTTTGACTGAATGAATTCATTTATGTCTTGAGGNTAACTGTTCTCAATCAAAACCTTTTTTTTTTTCTTTGACTGAATGAATTCATTTATGTCTTGAGGTTGCACTCAAGGTTTTGATCATCCCAACACCAAATTTATAATACAAGTCTTTTAATAAGGGGACTAACACTAGGCAAGAACTATTCTCCAACTAATCTATGTTAGTTTTCTCTAACGTGAGGGTCTTCTGTAAATTAAATCATTTTGGAATTTTTAAACTGTTTTCAACCAAAACAAATAATTTGAAGTCATTAAACTTGGTTTCTGGGAACATGTGATGGACATTTGTCACTATTTCTGGACATTTTACACAGTAACAATTACTTGATTAATAGAAAAGAACAATATATTAATTGATCGAATCTAAATATTTTATATTATGATCAACTGGTAAACACAGAATGTTGATTTGTCTTTTGTATGTATGTGAATATGCCTCACATTTGTGTGGTCAAAGGTTACAAATGTTGCCTGCAAGTTACATGTAAAACCAAATGTATAATTTGAAATAAAAGCTGCAGTATAAAATGAGAAAGAGGCTGTTTTGGCTTTATGTGTAGTTGACTTTTTGAAGGTCTTTATCTGACACTGATACGCCAGCTGATACTTGTGGCTTCAGCTGCCAGAGAGAACAGAGTCAGAGACACATAATGATTTTATCCACTGTGGAAACCACAATGGAAAAGTAATGATAAAGAAATGCCAAGGCCAGTGGAGCCTGTGTGATGCTAGCCGTCTCTTTATTATGCAACTGACTGAGAGCCACTGACCGACACCTTCACACACACATTTCCCACTGCTGTCCATTCATCCACTCAGCTAAATGTTGTGTGTGTGTGTATGTGAATGATAGAAGTAAAAACATCACCCATTACAAGCAGATGCCCTGCATTCAAAATTTGACTTTAAGTGAATTAAACAAATAGTAGCAGCCAGTGTGCTCGACTACTCAAAGAAAGAAAGAAAGAAAGAAAAAGGGAGGGAGGAAGGACAGGAAGGAGGAAAGGAGGAAGAATAGAAGAAAGGAAAAATCAAGGAAAGCAATGATGGAAGACAAAAAGAAAAGAGGGAATAAATGAAAAAAGGGACAACTTGGAACAAAGGATGAAAGAAAAATGGAGGGAGAAAGGAAGAAGTGAAGGAAGAAAATTTAGAAGGAACTAGTGCAGTGCCCGTTGAAAACATGCCTGTTTGGAATGGGCCGGAATTTATGGTGTGCGCCATAGCCTGCCATGATTTCATTCTGCACATCCTCATGAGCTAGCTTTGTTTGCTGTACGGGCTAGGCTGAGACTGTAGCACTGGACTGGAGCATATGCCACCGCACCCAGAGCATATCCTGCCGCCGTGTCCAGAGCGTATCCTGCCGCACAGACTACTTTATGCTGGCACAGCTCAATTTAAGAACCACTTTACACGCGACACTGCACGTCCTCGGGTCCTGAACATTATACCTGCCAAATTTCAACTTCATACAGTGTCGGGTTTTAGAGATATTGGTGCCACAGACAGACAGACGTCTGGCTTTAGAGTTAGATGGAACATCATAGAAACACAAATAAAACACTATTTTAAAAAATCTGCCATTAAAAACAAATATAATCTGTTTCTCCCTTAGGAGTACATGCAGTGCCCCATTCAAAACGTGTATGTTCGGACCAGGCCGGACTTTATGATGTGCATCCTTGTGAGCTAGCTTTGTTTGCAGTGGCCATTGAAAGTGTGCCTGTTCAGACTTTATGGTGTGCGCTGCAGCCTGCCATTAGTGACCATGGAGCGGAATGCTGCCGCTCCCGGAGTGTATCCTGCCGCACGAGGACTACTTTTTACCAGCACAGCCCAATTCAAGAACCACTCATCCAAACAACTTCGCATGACACATGCAGGACTCTGTCCTTGGGTCTTGAGCAACAAACCTGCCAAATTTCAACTTCATACAGTTCTGGGTTCTAGAGATAATGGTGCCACAGACAGATGAACAGACGAACAGACAGAGATTTCTGGCTTTATAGATAGAAGATGAAGAAAAGAAATAAGGAAAGGAGGATCAGGATGAATGAAATAAGGGCAGAAGAGAAAAGAAAAAAGGAAGGAAGAAAACACAGGTTAAGAATGAAAGAGAATAGCAATATTTTCAGCTGTTGACTTTCTGAAACTAATGACTCTGAAAAATGAAGACTTCAAAGTACAATAGAGGAAAAGTCAAAAGTTTCCTAAAAGTATCAGTACCTCAAAACAGTATTTGACATACTCACTTACTTTCCACCTATGTGTGTGTGTGTGTGTGTGTGTGTGTGCATGCGTGTGTCTTGTGGCCTGTGCAGTCGGTGTTGATTATTTAGCCGTGTTTGCTGGCTGCGGGGACACGGTGACACCTGAGATTGCTGGAAGTTTTGGTCTGGGTCCACGCTGTTACAGTAAAACACTTGGCATACGAGCAGCTTGTCTGTGTCATCATGCTCCCTCAACTGTGAAAGAACAAAAATAGCGAAAGATTCATCTCCTAGAAAAACAATGCAACACTGTGTATTACAACCTGCCTTACAACTGCCTTTGCAACCTGTTTTTGTACCTTTCAGGTAATGCCAGGTAGTTTTCTTTTTCCTTCCAGTCAGTAAGAGAAGGCACGCCCATCCGCTGGCCCGTACGGGAAAACTGCTTCAACAATGACTTCAGCAAAAATAGCAAGTTAATACAAAGTTAGTCACAATGAGGTTCAAATGCTGTACAGTGTGTGTGTGTGTGTGCGTGTGTGTGTGTGTGTGTAGTTACAAGGCTTGCTCATACTTGAACATGCACACACATACATACATACACATATAATTTTGAGTGCATTTGACTATCTGTATGCTTTCCATATGGTTTTTATTGATCTGTGTCCCTTCTTTGCTCTCTCTCTCTCTCTCTCTGTCTCTCTCTCTCTCTCTCTCTGCTGATGGTGAAGGAATGATGGAATGCTGGAGGGTAAATCTCTGGTTTCCTGGCAGCTGGTCTGGCTTTATCAGAAGCGGCTGTGACAATACTAGAGCTGATGGGCCAACCAAACGTCTTTTCTACAAGCTCCAATCAGCCAACAAAAAGCCTTCCTGGAAGAAATAATCAGCAAACCAAAGGCCCTTCCTGGAAACCCAGCGTGGCTTGCTGCAGGGCATGTTTCTAACCTTTAATATTCTTCCCACATTCAGCGAGAATTTGATTTAATCAGACAGGAGGAATGTTGTCAATCAAGCTGAGTTGCTTTTGAAAGGTTTTCTCCATTACGCAACTTTTTTCACATTCCCTCATGATGTATTCTAAGTTAATGCTTTAAGTTTGGGGCACAAAACTTTAGGGTGTTGAAATAATTCCAAACCCTCGGTTGTTTGAGAGCCTGGTGTTGCGCTTGGTGGGGATGCTGTTGACAACTGTTGAGCTGGACACACAAGTCATTACCCAAATGAATCATGGTGGAAAGACTTTATAGGAACGTATGAGATACACAAGAGAAGTGAAGGATACAGGCAGAATATTCCACCCCAACTAACCGGACAACTATGGGGAACAGAAATGAGTCACTCAGAGCTGAGCTGGCTTATTTAGACAATGTGTGTTTGTGCGTGTATGTGTGTGTGTGTAAAAACTGGATTATTCTGGTTGAATTTGGGAAGAAGGCTCAGTCATTTCTGTTTGTCTCTTGAGCTATACGTCATTGTTGTCTGATTACCTACTCGGTCTTGCCCTCATAAACATAGTCTCACCCACCCATATCCACACACACATACACTCACACACTTTTCCTGGAAGTCTCATAACAACATAAGGAACCAAGTAAAATCAGCAATTAAGTAGGTTTTGTGTTTTCTGAAAGGCTATAATTACCTGTAGTGAGATAAGATGTACAAACAATGATTAAACTTTGTAATCTCCTTCCCACAGTCACTTCCACAGAGGTGGATGTGGTACAGCTGTTTCGTACCAGACGTGAGTGTATGTGTGTGCGTTTGGGTCTATGGTGGATGTTGTAATGTTGCTGCAATGTCACTGGCGTTTCTAGGACTGAAAACTGTCAACAATACAGTTTCACATCTCTCGTTTTTTTTTTCTTAACATAAACTTCATTTGCATTGTCTCTCTCGCTCTCTCTCACTCACACACACACACACACGCACAAGGGTGGGGGCAGAATTTTACCTGCCCCCACCCTTCTTATATTCCCACAAGATACCTCATTCGCCTTTTCTGATTCTCTAAAATCAGGCAAGCTGTAAAAATTCAACTCAATTAAAGTGCCTCTTTCCTGGAAGCAGCCTCGACAGAACTAGGTATGCAGGGAATGGGAACCGTGTGTGTGTGTGTGTGTGTAAGAGAGAGAGACAGAGAGAGAGAGAGGGGAGAGATTAAGAACACCCCCCTCAAGCTTAATTTTACCACCAGCAATCTAGCTAGACCAGCCTCTTACACCAGCACACACACACATACACACATGCATGTGCATGCACACACACACACACACACTGTACTGGCTCTGCACTGTAAAACCACAGCACAGACCATCATAAATCTCCCCCACGTGGGCCCTTTCACATTTGACCTTATATGCACATATGCATTTATCCACACACAGATTAATGCGTGCACATACACACACACACACACACACATACACACATTCAAGGAGGACACATCAGCCCCTCAGGCAGGATGTATAAAACCCTGCTGCATTCCTTTCCAGTTAGGTCCACCCCAAAGTGAGCTTTCTACACAGTGACTGCTGTGTCAAAATGTGTGTGATGAGACCAAAGGGGGGGGGGGGGGGGGGNGGTGGCGTTAAGAGAGAGGGGAGTGTTAACCAGAAACAAATCTGTACTTCTGGGAATCCCTTTGTTACTGTGTTTTGTGTACATCTGTAGGGCATGTGCATACACAGTGTGGTAAAACCCTGCCCCCACCCTTCTTATATTCTCAGTGGTGCCTATGGAATTTACCCACAATGCAATAGCAGAGAAAATGAGAAGTGATGATTGCAGTAATTTTAACCCTGTGAATGCGTATCCTAACACCGCGCGTACCCTGGCTGAGCCGTTTAAAAGCTACCGTCTGTAGACTGAATAAACATGTCTTTGTTTAACTAGGAAATCCCATTTGTCAGTAAATAATGTCTTTGTGGGCTTGGCATTGCTGGAATACAGACCGCCAAACAATATGTTACGGTAAGTTAGGGCTTATCCAGTCAATATTGACTCTGTGAGGGAAAAAAAAGGAGGTGAAGCAACAAACAGCACACAGTAAATTAACACAGAGGGCAAATGCATTGACGTTTGTAAAAATAGTGCTCTTTAATATAAATTATTGAAATATTTTAGAAATATAAATATGTGCAATGTTCCTTTCATTTGTTTTTTGTAATGCATTTTTTTTTTCATTTCAACTGAGATACTACAGCTTGTATTTGCCAGACTAGTGGCCAGCCTTTTGTGAGAGTCTTTATAAAAGACAAATGATTCACATACACGTGTGGTCCACTGGTGTGACACATGTAAACTTGATGTTGATCTTAAAAAAATAAGACTGGGATTTGACCAAAAGTGTGTCATTATAGCATGCCTGCACTNCAAGTGGTCACATAAGATCTCAAAACTTCAAAGTGTGTTAACGCTACCACTCCAATATGGATGACAGGTAAATATAACCACGAGCCAAATACAGACAGTACAAAAGACCACCATGATAATTTTGGTCAGATCCAAGTCTTACATTTTGCTTTATAAAAGGCTTTTAAGAATCATGAGTGGGAAGACTTGTGTTCCCTTGACATTCAGAGAGAGAAAAGCCCAACTGTCTGCTCCTGCTTCAGAGGTATCAAAGGAAGGTAGATGGGCTGAGAAACCTTTCTACAATTTCAGGGATTAAACTGTCCAGGTCACAGTTCTTTTCCTCCTTTGTCTCCTTTGTGAGCGGTGATCGGAGAGCTGGGAGGACGAGCATTTCAGTCGTCACCATTAAACATTTTCACACAGAAGTCTGGAGATGAAAATTATGAAAAAGAGGAAACACTGTTAAAGGTTCTAACAAAATTAAGACTTACCCTACACTTTCTTTCCAAACATGGAGCTTCTTGTTAAAATCCTCCTGTACTTAATCTGTGTCTGTGAAAGCAACACAGCAGCTCCAAGCCTGGACTATGTCTCTGAGAGCAAATCTAGCTTTACATTTACAGGAGCAGCGTCCTGTTGATTATTTCCTCTAAGTCTGGAACATCAATCATGTCAGTGTTATTGTTTCTCTATATACCAGTATGTCTCCTCCTCCCCTTTCTCCCCAACCCTAAACCCCTCCTCAGCTTGGCCTCCTCTTCCATTTCCTTTTCCTAATCCTATTTCCTGCTCATCTTTCACTTTTGTCCAATCCCTGTTGGATCCTCATCATCCTCATCATCATCACTCCATCCTCAACAGTGTTAGTTGATGTTTTTTTTACCCAGTTGTGTTAAAAATAAGTTCTGCTGTTTGGTTTTGGTCCCAAGCCAAAGCTTTTGTCTCAGTAACAAAACTCTGTTATCTGTCACTGTCAAAGCACTCTGAAACACAGAGAAGGTGGAATAACGAGAAACAATCATGAGAAAGAGATGATTTGTAACGGTCTTTTTTCTTTGTTCCCGTGCTGACAAAACTTTACATGTGTACCTACACCTGTGCGTTTGTGTGTATGTGTGGAGCTGGTGTGTATGTCCACCCTACATCCTGTTATGGGGTCACATTTATTGGAAGTAGCAGTGGAAATTTGTGTGCCATCACAACACCCAAATACACACACACACCTTCAAACAAATGGATTTTCTGCTTTGGGCCCTTCATTTGGGTTTTGCCATTTCATAGCTCCTCCCTCTTTCTCTTCCTCTCCCTCTTTCTCTCCATCTAAACCTCTCTGTTCCTTGCTCGCTTTCTTTCTGTCCAGTGATCCAAAGTGTTGTAAATGTCAGAGGAGAGGAGAGGAGAGGAGAGGAGGCATCTTCTTCATTACACTAAACCCACAGGGATTATTGGTGGTATATTGATCATGCCGTCACTGTCATCATTAATATTGACCAATTACCAGTCAATCTTCTACGAGGCTCTGCTCTGCGTCAATCATATGAAGCTTTGACCTTTGCCTTCTAACGTCATCTGCCACTTGGCTAGTGGTCAGTTTTGCAAGGTAGGACGGATGAGGTATCCGTGGTTACCCAAATGAGGCTCCTCTCTGGGACTCTGAGAAGATACTGTCCATCAGTGCCGGAGCTTGGATCTGTGACCAACTGGGCATACCCATCGGATTCTGACCATTGCCTAAATCTGACCTCACATCGGCATCTAAGGCTAACTGGTCACTCTCAAAGTGCGCATAATCACACATGATGCGCTGAGAACTGGTCTGGCTGTGTGCCATCATCCAGGCACCTGGTCCAAGTAGTGGAACATCAGCAGTTCCTGTCAGTCATATGGGAGCATCATACTCCTCCAAAAAGTCTCTAAGTGTGTGGGGGAGCTGTTCGGTGTGCTCTGAGCCACCCAGGCCTCTGTTGTTCAGGGTCCTCCTGCACAAATGCTGCAGTGAGGAGAGAGAAGTGGAAAGAGGCCGCCGCAACTCTAAGGGAATCCTCTCTCCCCCAGTGTGGATCAGATACACATTACCCATTTTCCTTTCTGTCTTTCCTTCAGATGCCCCTTCTCTGTCCCTTCCAGCATCTGGGCCTTTCCCCATGTAGTGTGCTATGAGTTTCAGCACACAGTCAAACTGTGGGGGCTCGTGGGTGCTTCGGGCGTCTGGCTGTAAGAAGAAGCCACCTCTCTCGCTGTGGATGCGCAGGTTCTTGGTTCCATGGGCCGTCTGGATTGAGAGGGTGAAGAAGTGGTGATGGTCAGAGGAGTCCCGGATCAGGAAGGTACCGGGGGGTTCAGAGCGTAGCAGGGAGCTGGCCTCGTGCCCCCCTACAGCCCCCCAGTAAAACCCACTCTCCTGGAGTTTACGCAGCGCACACATCACCTGGAACCATTAAAAAGAATCATGTCATTACTGTCTCATCAGTGGGTGCATCGCTACAAAGTTGATTAGTCAAGGAATTGGTCACTAGAGTTTGGGTCAGTGAAAGCCTCAATAAAGTATTAATTTATGATATTTTATGATAATTTAATTTAATGATAATGTTACTTTAGATTCAGCTCTCAGTGAAAATATTATGATCACAGGAACCGCTAACAAAGACACTGTAAATCTGCGCAAATAATTTGGTCAAGTTCAACTTTGGTAAACCATCTTCAGAGGCCAAAATAGAGGAACTTAGCATGTTAGTTAATGTCACATTTCATCAACATTTCAACATTTTTCTTGTAAACTACACATCGCAGTGAAAATGTTAGTCAGTCCTGATACTTGAACAGTGTAACTGTGTGTACTTTTAAATTTGTTTTCTTAAAGGTCACGAGTTTGTAAATTAGCAGTCATGCTTCTGTGCTAGCAAATGTTGCTATATAGCTTCCAGGATGTGAAAATTAACTTTGCTGCTCCAAGTTTTGGAATGACTGAGATATCTTTAGTCAATTAGTAACTTTTATTATCTTTTTGTGGAGAATAAGCTATTAATTATTAATCACACTTGAAAGGATAGTCACATCCCTGAAATGAATATTTACAAACATGCTTTGCAATTTCTGCGATCTTTAAATCGCAGAAATTTTAAGAGATCATTTGCATGCTACAGACAGACGATATTGAAGATTTGTCAGATTTTTGATCAATTACTCAGTTAGTTGGAAAAAAAAGTGACGCTGGTTCTTTGCCAAGAACAGCTTTACTTATCAGCCTTGCCTTTGTTAAAAGGTACAGTAAAGATCACTTTCATAAGACAGTAATGCACAAAGCTGTTTCTCTTTTCTATTCACGTGCACAATCAGAGCTCAAGTGCAACTGACCTGCTGGTAGTGTGTATGCGAGCTGAAGGGCTTGTATCGATGCGGTATTAGGTTCGACCCCTGACTCCTGCCCTCTGCGCCAGTCACACTGTTCATGGCGAGGGCCCTGCGTCCACCGAAGGTTACCATGGTGCCATGGCCCCCTGCCTCTGCATGCTGGTCGAGAGGCAGGGGGCCTAGAGCGGGAGGGTGGAAGGGGACAAGTGGGAAGGAGTTGGGGGCAGAGGGGCGAGAGGGAGAAGGAGGAGAGGGAGAAAGGGGTGAGGGTGGCGGGGTCACACACCGGGTCCAGGGCCCCGGGGTAGAGGAGTCTGATGCATCCAGAGAGGGGCNCGGGGTCACACACCGGGTCCAGGGCCCCGGGGTAGAGGAGTCTGATGCATCCAGAGAGGGGCTGGGTGAGAGCACCTAAACACAGCTGGAGAGGATGGAGCAGAGATTAGCTGAGTCCATCTACACTCAGTGGTCATTTTATTAGGTACACCTGTACAATCCAAAGCAATCCAGAAAACAGCCCTGCAATAAATCTTCTCTTTGTGAAGTTTCAAATGTTCAGTGTTTGTTGGCACTGTCATAGTAGAGGTGCTGGAAAATTTCAAGGCCACAATTAGCAGTAGTACTGTACTGGCTGCTGCAGATATAAAATTTAGTCCATCCTCATTTACATATATTTGGGGAAAATAGTTTTACAAAACATCTGTCCCTATAATACAATCAAATGCCATTCCACTATTTAATACAGCCATAAAATAACCACGGAGTTACCAGTTTATTATGTACACCTGTTGAGTCTAATGCAGCCCAATATAGCAGCCCAGCAATAAATCCTATACCTTTGTGGATGCTTTCTAATATTCCATTCATAATGCAGTCCAGTACAGCACTGGCACTAGAATTCACCTTAGAGTTTAGTCTATGGAAACGTGCCTTCACAAAGGTATGATTTATTATAGACATATAATGCAGACCAATACAACTATATCTATACATACCAAAAATGTCTCAGTGACAAATATTAAACACTGAGAGCTTGACGAATGTAAAATTTATTGCAGGGCTGCTGGATTGCAACGGACTGCACATTTTGTGTTATATATAGCATGCATCCATGCAAAAGCAGCATGCTGAAGCAATAATAGACTTTGCAGCAGGCATTTATCGAACTTACAAGGACATGAATGAGCATATTGTAGCTCTCTGTTTCCTCTCATCAAAATGCAGGTATGGCGACATGGCAAATGCACCACGCGGATTATATTTAGTTTAAATGAATGCCCGGTTTGCTCGCGTGGAGCCTGCTGCTGCTGCACCGTACAACCAGACAGCAACTGGATCCTGATTGCTTTCAATTTTCTTCGATCGGGCGCACCGCAGCAAGGGATTTCAGAAACGGGGTCACTGTGAAAGAGTCCGGCGGGCTCCTTGTCTCCCCGCTTTCCGCTAAATAACCCCTTATTCCCTGCGTGGTCGCGCCACAGAGGCCCCATTCTCAATTTTCACCGTGACGCAAAGGTGTCCCGTCTGCTCTGATCCCCTGTAGGAATTAACGTAAGTTTCACCGGGACGCACAGACGGCGGTTAAAGCCAGAGGCGCCATAATGGAGCCTCTCCGGCGCTGTTGCTCCTATAGAAATCGCTCGACCATTCATAAAAATCCCAAAACAAGCCTAAAATTACTCTCCCTGCACAGAAATAAGTTCTAACCCGGGAGAAACAGCGGATGCCCATCGCATGGACTGCACCAAAGCCCAGGCAGCTAAATAACGATAATATAGCGACATTTGCGCAATAGTGCCTCATTTTACTATAGCTTCATGATGATGATGAAGATGGCTTTTCATAATCTTTTTCATAACTTACCTTGCGGATCTGTTCAGCCCTGCGCCGCAGCCGCTCGATGTGAATGGATAAAAAATCCAAACTACCCGAGAGTAGTGCTAGATAAATTATTAACTCAGGCATTAAAATCCAGAAAAGTGTCCCTGTGTGGGGTTCTTCCTGAGCGGAGGAACGTGGTGGGATCAGCCGGGGAAAGGAGGCGTCCGTGTGGAAGGAGAGAAGGTTACTGGAGGTACTGACTGAGGTTGTTTCCAGTGAATGAGTAAGGCTTGAATCGTAAGGCTCCACCTCCTCCGTTCAGAGCCCATTCCAGTAAAGACACACACACACACACACGCACGCACATACACACACACGCCCGTGCGCTCCTGGAAGATTGCCAATAAATAATCACGGTGACCTTTGCTGGGCTGTTTCCTGGTACTGGTGGGTTCCCTTCTCGACAAGGTGAAAAAGTTAAAAGCTGAAGATATTGCAAAACACAAACAGAAAATAAAATAATGATGAAAAGTGCTGGAGTGCAGAATCAGCAGGCTGGGGTTTATAAGCATATATATGCAGTGAGTTTAATGCAATCCAATACAAGAGCCCTGCAATAAATCCTGCCTTTGTGAAGCTGATAATGTTCAGCTTTTGTTGACATTGTTAGAGGTGTTGCTTCAACTCTATGGTAATTTCCCAGGCCCTATATTAAAATGTGTCTCTAATGTTTTAATTGATGTAGACAAAATATTAGCTGCATAAAGGTTTGCAAGGATATGATTCTTTTTCAAGACTATTGGATTGCATTACAGCTTATGATAATGAATTATTTTACGGAATTTATCTTGTAAAGATGCCAAACATTTGCTGGTTCCAGCTTCTTAAATGTGAGGATTTGCTGTGTTTCATATCATTGTAAATTGAAAACATGAAATTTAATACATAACATTATAATTCATAAAATCATAAATTATTATAACCAGAGCTACAACAAAGATTATAGAAATGCAGAACTTGCTGGCAGCTAATCATGACTGTGGTATTGAACTAGTTCAGTACCCACTCCACTCACTTTATTTGGCCTCCTCAGACTTTCACCTCTTTCCAAACATGAAAAAATGCTTTTTGCCGTAGAGGATTTGGCTTTAGATGACAGTCAAGAAAAAGAACATCTATTAAACTGGGTTAAAATCTCTCCAACATCACTGGCAGAAGTGTATCCTGTTGGAAAGAGAATAAGTTGAAAAATCAATAACTGCAGCACCTCCGAGTTATATCTTTCTGTGCTATGCTCAGAAGTTATCAATCACCTCTTGTACATGTGTAACGATGATGATTGCATAGATGTCTGTTACTGCTACTACTGCCATAACTATTATTACTTCTACAAGTAAAATGAGAGGTTAACACTGTTCAGGTCAATGGATGTTTGAAATTTAATTCTGCTTTTCAATTTATGGGCTTATAAGGAAATTAATGAACATGTTTATCTTATTAAAATGATTACATAGCTGTGTCTTACCATTACTAAATCAAATTGTGATTTACAAAATGTAACCAAGAATCAAATTGCTGTCAAGCCAGCAATTCACAGCCCTGTTGAAATATAACTAATGCTGCACTTTCTTGCTGCTAACTACTATTTACTGTAATACTAATATGTCATTATAGTATCATGGGTATTAAGTGGGTGTAGCAGAGAGTAGATATCTTATCTCATTTCCAGAAGAGTTTGTGTGCATTTATGCATGCAGATTAAAATCAAATGATGAGCTAGAACAAAACTCTGCATACTCTTCATTGTTCGAACCATGCGACTGCACAACCTTGCTAAAAATCTGACTATTTCTAAGATAAATTTACTATACCTAAGATATGTAATACACATTGGACACCTGTTTGGAAGTGATGGTATGTCTGCCTTCCTCTGTAGTGGACTAGCCATTGTGAGTACCGGAAGTTTTCCTGGTTACAGCTGCGACAATGCAAGATAGAAATCATGCAAAATAAATATGGGCTGCAGATTGGCTCAGGAGAGTGAGTTGCCAGCCCAAATATTCAGGTGAGAGAGTTTTGCTTTGAGTCCTAAGATGCAGTCATGTGTGTGTGCATTGTTGTCTCTTCTTGAGAGATGTTTAACTAAAACAATAATGTAGTGGTTAAGGTGTACAACTTTCAAGGTAGCAGTTCAAATTCTATGTGTGGAGCTATTTAATATAAACATTTTTTCTTCTACAACAGGTTTTTGTTTTCCCTTCTATTTTTTTTTCTTTGCCCATGTTTCCCCATTATTCATACATGTGTGTGCATGCGCTCATGAAGTTGGGGGGGGGAGGGGGCTATCTAAGTCTTGGGCCGTTTTCATTCAGTCCGCCCCTGTAATCTCTACAAACTAGGAGATCTGCGAAGCTTGAGCACTAGAGGTCGTATTTAAGTAATTACAAAAACACAAATGAGATAATCCTTTAAACGTATGTCGCTTTTCTAAATTATTAATTGATGGAGGTAAAAAAAAAGAAAAAGAAAACAAAAACATATTGCTTAGTGCAGTCTAACACTGTTCAAGAGCTTTTACTAGGCCACAGTGAACGCAGCTTGACATTGAACGACTGTTGTGTCGATAAAGTTTATTCAAACATCCTGCACAGCAACAATGGCGGCTCCCATGTCGTGGAGGCGGCTGTTCTACTCTGTGTACTCACCGGCCTTCGCTGGAGTTTTTACGCGAATATCTGACCGACTCTTTGGGACACGGGACAGAAGGAGAGGGTAAGAGACTACGCTCGTCCACGGAGTCATAGAGAGTTAAATGCCATCACGTTAATGTCGCTGTAATGCCACTCAGTCAGCCTTTATGCTAATAAGTAAGATGATTTACTAATGTACCGGTAGTTAATGCTAATGCGCCAATTATCGGACACTGATCTCTATGATGCTCCTGTTTGACTTTGAATCTTGGCAGGTTATACATGATAGTTTGTGTTTGAGCTAAAACTGACGAGTTGACTGCAAAGACTTAACAGCAGATCGCAAAATAATGTCTGTGCTTATCCTGTAGCAAACACCAGCTAGCTTAGTTTTGGGAGATTATATGTTGGAAAATAAAGGTTCACAAAGCTGCTGGGTTGTACATGATGTTCTTAGTTCAAGTTACGTAAGAGAGTCTGAAAGCTGCCACCTCTCTGACATTCTGGAGTACTGCTGTCTCATCACACACCATACGAGTTTACCTCCCGGCCGATGATTACACACGTGACAGCACTTATTAACACACCTGTGAGCAGAGGCTGTTCACAGGTGTGTCTTTTGGGCCTGTTGAAATCAGCAGGTGCGGTGAATGTTTGCAGCAGTGGTTTTTAGAATTTAATCCCAGGTAAAAGCTAGGTAGGAGTGGATTAGACTGNAATGTTTGCAGCAGTGGTTTTTAGAATTTAATCCCAGGTAAAAGCTAGGTAGGAGTGGATTAGACTGTCAGTAATCTGGATCATCAGCAGGCTTGAAACATATTTTCCCATAAGGCAGTGGCTCTTAATCCTGACCCAGCACTGCACATCCTCTGCCTCTTCCCTCTCTTCACCCACACCTGAGTAGCTACACTACAGACCAGAAGTCTGAGGCCACCCCCAGATTTAGCATGAGCAGACTGTGTACCAAATTAATCCCAAAATGATGTGGGAGAAGGCAGACAGGAGCTATTGAATAGAATGTTGAAACACATAAGCAGGGAGTTGGAACACAACTGGAGTGCTGCACTAATACAGACTGGGCATGCCTACATTAAAAATAATTTCTTAAGCCATCGTGGATACATAATGTGCTCTTGTTGACAAATTCTTCTTGAAAACTAATTTGAAAACTAATAATTACATGTATTTTATATATTTCTGTCATTTCCTGTGCAATAAATTGTAAAACAACCAGTGTATTGATGAGTAGAAAAAAAAGTCTGGGAGTGGCCTCAAACTTCTGGTCTGTAGTGTGACTCAGGTGTGTTTAGGCAGTCAAGAATTGTAAGTAATGGTGGAGCCAGGGCGTGGCCCGTGGTGGCTGTGGCCCCCATAGATGAAAGCCTGGCCACCCCACGCAGTATCAGCTCTCAGGGTCACTCATTTTTGAATTTATTTGCACATTTATTATCGCACAGAACTATTTCTCCTGCCGCCGCCGTAGCTGAGCTGGAGCTTCATGTGTGCTCACAGCTTTAGACTACTTTTTACAAGTTTAAGAGGAGACACGACAGTTTTGCAGAGCGCAGCGCCGACATAATATATGTTCAGAAATTCCCATTTTCTTTTTTGCTTCAACTTTTTCGTATGTTTCTTTCAAAGAGGATAAGCAATTGCTATTATTTCTGCTTACTAGACTATTTTTAGATAATATACCCTGATTTTAGCTAAAAGCAAGCATCCTCTAAACTCTGCTGAATTGTCTNTATTTTTAGATAATATACCCTGATTTTAGCTAAAAGCAAGCATCCTCTAAACTCTGCTGAATTGTCTAAACAACATATCTAATGGTGTGTTGGGCTCATTACTCAGTCATTGATGCCTGAGTGAGTGACTGAAAAAGGTCATATTTGGCTACAACACTGCAACACGCAGAAAAAACCTGAACAAAACACCAATTAAGGCGCCACCCAAAGAGAACACTGGTCTCAGCCTGGCCACCCCTAAGAAAATTGTCTGGCTCCACCACTGACTGTAAGACGCTAACTTTTGAGTGAACACACCTGATTTAGCTAGTCGGGTGTAGATAGAGTAGGGAGAGATGGAAGCTGTGTCTCATTTCAGGAGCAGGATCCTCCACAGTTCACATTTCTAGACCTCATAAGGGTCCAACAAGTCCCGTCCCAATGCAAAGGATCCACAAAATGCAGTGGCTGACTTTGGAATATCCCACAATCCACTATGTGTCACTGTGCCAGTCAGTTGTTTAATACAGATTTGAAAACATTGTGTGACATCATGTTGACCAGGTATTTATGCTCATCACAGGAAAATGTTGTATATAACTTGAACTAAATTAGCAACTAGCTAATAAAAAAAAAAAAAAAAANAAAAAAAAAAAAAAAAACACCTTCAAACCTTGCCATACATGGTTGAAAATAGTTTCCACTGATTAATAAGTAACTGTTGAGCTTTTCAGATGTGTTCTTATGATGCTTTGAGCAAAATTCCATTTGCATCCATCGTGTTGCTTTAGCAGGGCAAGTCTCATTAGCAGATATCTCAAACTATGTCGTTTTGTGATTTGGATGAACTGAAATAAAAGAAATGATGCTGTTTAATTCACCAAAGCTCAGCTGGAAGCGCAAGGCTGCTAACTGAATGAGCCTGACAAAATCCACACACTTCTGAGAAAGCAGTAAGAGATGTGCAACAAGTCAGCAGGTTCCCACATCGTGACTCTTGAAATAGCTTTCCTTTAAATGCTTCACACCTCTCTTTGTCTGAGTTTCCAGTAAAAGCTTTGACAGTTTAGTTTGTTTAATGAATGAGGCTCTTAAAGAAGAACGAGGATGTAAATATAAATGAAAGGAAATGTTTCAGTACGGGAATTTTAAATGATGAAGAGTTATGAGGAAGAGCAAGTCTGTCACATGCTTCAAATCCAGCCTGAGGAATTGGATTAGCTCACACACGTTTAGCACTCAGCTCTTCTGTTCATTATGATTATCCTGATTGCATCATTTACTGGATCGCTCATTTAATCGAAATTAACTCTGTTGGTTACAGTAATTGTCAAATAATTGTTTTTCTCAAGGTGCACTGCTGCTGAAATAATCTGCAATTAACAATTTTCATTAAGTTGGTCAAACTAAACACATGATGGGCATTTTTATAGATTTGAAAAAAATGAGAGGAAAACCTTTAGTTTTAATCCTTAACCTCTTTTCTTTTCCTCCAGCCTTTGTTATGGATTACATAACAGCCCGCTTTGATCTTTGTCCCCATTTCATATATTTTATTTGTTAGACCGGTGAGTTTGTTTTATGGAGGCTTTTATTACAGCCTGAGTTGATGGTTGTGTCCATTCTAAAGGTCTGAGCAGTGCTCCCGTCGCTTCAGAGGCCGCTCCTTATCTCCAATGCACTCTTATCTTTTTACCACTTACAGAAAATTGTAAAGGCTTTGTGATCAGCTGCCTAATGATGACAAAACTATTTTCCTTGTACTAACCTTTGCAATTTGCACTGCAGTAAAACAGAGAAAATTCAGACTTGGTTATGGATGCGAGGAAGCTGTGTGAAAAAGATGATGTTTACGATGAAGCCGGAGACCAAAACAACGGGGGAAGTCCCTCTTTGTGTTTTGTTGCAGAAAGTTCAGACTCAGCGCTGTGGCTGTGGAGAGGAGCCCTGAACTGTGTTTGCTGTTTTAGTGTGACTTCTGATTTCTCCGGCTGTTTTGTCGAAGGTTTGTGCGGGTTAAATCCAAACCCAAACATAAAACCAATGCTGTCGGCTCCTGTTGTTTTCAGACCCAGAACTTATTGCTGTGTGTGTTTGTGTGCGTGTTGTGGGTGAATATAAAGGATTGTAGTAGAATGAAGTTTGAACAATCTGCTGGAGGCTCAGGGCCATGTCTGAAGCTAACACCACACCCTGTCTGTCTTTAATGTGGTCAAACAGATTGTATGATTATGTTGCAGACACAAGAAGAAAAGATGTGTCAGGGTGAGTTCAAAGTCAAGGAAACCAATTCAAGGAAATGTAAAATCCACTCATGTTTCTGTCTGAGAATTTATTGATATTCAAACTAAGAAGATTGGCAGGTTACACGGTAGAGTACAGATCTTGTCCTTCATGTTGTGGCTTTGAATCTTGTTGACTTTTTTTTTGGACAACAGATCTCTGTTGAAAATACTTTTGCTCTCTCGTCCCTCTTGAGCGGCAAGGACAAAGAACTGGATGAAGCTTAGANTTGAAAATACTTTTGCTCTCTCGTCCCTCTTGAGCGGCAAGGACAAAGAACTGGATGAAGCTTAGAGGTCCATGTGATTCCCTCCCACAAACATAGATCAAATGTCAATCAGTCCACAATACACGTTCAGACAGTGCAGCTTATTTTGAAGGATCGACTGTACGGTGACGGATTAACATATTTACTTATATGAGGATAACATCAAGTAAATCTTAAAGCAAAACGGTTACCACAACAGCCATAGATCATCGTTCCAGGATCACTTTAACAACGTGGGAATTCTTTCTCTAAAGCAACTGGAGGGGAAACAGAGGAACAATAACACTAAATAATCAGAGCACCCCTAAATGCAACATAGCACCCCACTAAATGATGTCCCCTTTTGTCACCACTCTGTGTCAACTACAACAAATGAATGGTCGAGCAAAGATCCCTCAGATTTGGTTATTAAAGTGTTGTGGCAAAGATAAACACTGTGAGAGGATACTGAACAAACTTTATTGTACACTTTTTACCTTGCAGGTCTTCAGTGCTGCTGTTGGCTCCCTTGCTGGCAGAAACCGAGTCGGCTCCCCAACGCGTCTCCAGGCCCACCAGGTCAGCTGGAGCTCAGGGCATAGACGGACTCTGCGCTCGCTTCAGATGGATGGCAGAGGATGTACCTGCCTTCAGGGTGCCAGGCGCCCACATCCACATCCTCACCTCTCCAGACCAGTTTTATCAGACTATGAAGGTCAGTCGCTGTGTACGGTGGGCAGAAAGAAGTTTGAGCACAGATTCAGAGAGTATGTTTTCATTCATCTTCCACAAATGCGTGTTGTGATATCTGGTGCTTCATAGATGTTAATTTCAGATCCAGGGTGGATTCATATCCAAGTTTTAAGGTGCCATATGTAGCATTTGCAGCATTAATTAATCATTAGCTGGGTTTCCATTTAGATGTTGCACAAGTTTTAAAGGACGACTCCACCAATTTTATATGCTTAAATTCAGGTTATTGGTGTTGGGGAGTAATATTCAGCATATAAAAACAACTGAATAAAGGTTGTTTTTTTTTTTTTTAGCTGAAGAAGTTGCTGTGAAAGTCTGGAAAAATTACCTCCACCACGTCAAAGAGGTCTCTTGTGTATTGGTACTAAAGACTGCAAATATGGAGAAAAAAATCAGATACATCAATGTCTGTACCTTAGTCAAGCAAACATTTTTGTGATATTTCAGCTTTTTAAAAAAAAAATTCAGAGGTTTTTCGTGCAAATTCAAAATGCTTTTAAAAAAAATAGCTTGATAGAAACTTATATATATATATATATAATCAGACTGGATTAACTGGATCAAGGTAATAAATAAAGCTAATAAAAAAAACTTAACATAAAAGTCTCACAAATAGTACTTCCAAACTCTTAATTCCCCCCCACACACACACACACACACTAGGCCTTTGTGATGTTTGTAGGCTTTTTAGTATAAAAAGTGAAGCCAACAGATGTAGAGCTACGCAGAATTTTCAACGCAAAACATGAATGGCATGGCTCCAATTTCCAAAAGATTCCAATTTCCATTATTTCTTAATTTTTAGGACTTTAGCTGAGATCATCACTGAAAAATATTATTTCCATCTATCTCACTCTGATGCAACTACAGTCCTTGTTTGTAAATGTGGCAGTTGTTCATGTCGCGTTCACATGACGTAGGAGAGTTTTTTTGGGGGACATTGTGACTCCAAGCAACAAGTTGGAAATGATCCCGGTGAAGACTTGGTGTCGATGCATGTTTGTGTTTTTACAACTTTGTTACTACAGATTTATTTGCAACCCTGAATATATTGTTACATTAAAACTGTTTTTTTTAATCTTTGAGGAAATGTGGGTAGCAGGAGTGTGTGAACGTGATGTGTTATTTATTTTTCTTTGTCTTTTACTGACACATGACAGCAAAGGTTTCAGGTGAGTCACACTGTATTTTATGTCACCTGGTCGTTGGATGTTTGTGTATAATTTCATGTACACATGGCAAGCAGGAAGTGAAACCTCGCCGGCAGCTCGGCATTTATTAGGAGCAATTTTTTGTTCTGGCAGCAGTTAATGACATTTGTCATGTCAGAACACCAAGTCCTTTGTTACTGAGGCGTAAGAATCTTTTTTTTTTTTTTTTTTTTTTTGACTATCTTTCTTTCCGGCTTTCTCTTTAGGCCCGCATCAAGACTGCGAGGCGGCGAGTGGTGATGGCCTCATTGTATCTGGGAACCGGTCCGCTGGAGCAGGACCTGGTGAGAATATTGGTGTTTGTGAATCAAAGGCACCACAAGGACCAGGACCAGGACCGACTCATACTGAAAACATGAATCGGTCCTCTTCCAAGAGAACAGCATTGTAGTTTAAGTACTAAGATGTATTCCAAACCAACTTTGCTAAATGATCCCAAAATGCAAGGGTGTATGGGTACAAAGAGACCAATGCCTGTAGTGCTTGGAAAGTGTAGTGTAACAACATTAACCCAGAGCAAACCACAGTCTGGACAGATGCTCATATTCAGCTGTTTTATTCATGTGTTTTTAGTTGGGATGAACACCAGAGAGGCTAAATTACAGAAACATGCACAGACATGTCCAACACTCTTAATTACAGTCATTTCTGCTGAAATCTGTAACCTCACAAGATGATGGATTACCAGAACTGTTGAGTCAATGAGGTACCAGCGCTTTCTGAGTCTATGTGACTTATTTTCAAGCCCAGGTTTGCTTGTCATTTGGCGGCATGAAGCAACCTCTAGTCCAGTCCAAAAATGTGCGTTTGGTCTGTTCACAAAGGTGCTTGGCTGCAGTCGGTCACACCTGTGCAAAGCATCTATTGAGGTATAAAACACACCGAATCACAGGTGCACATAATGAGACGTGAGAATCTGAGCTCAAGGCGGAATAACTTTATTTTTATAGCACATTCCATACATAGCCAGTTTCAAATGGCTTTACAGAAGACATTGAGACTAAAACAACAGGACAAAAAGCCTAAAAGAAAAAGAAAGAAAATGGAAATAAAAAAATAGAGTTTATGTTAACTTAACGTTTATATTTTATTGAGACCGAGCAGAGTTTAAGTTTCCATTATCTTTATGTTCAAATGAATGTGCACATAACTGGATGCATAAAAACATTTGGTGACAATAACAAGAAAATCAGGGAGAAAAAACTACAATAGCTGTGAAGTACTATCTCATACCCAACATGATACTAACTTAGAAAGCACTACTATATACAATACAATACTTTACAAAATACAATACTTTATTGCCATGTCAACTTACAGTTGATAGGAATTTGTCTCTGTGTGCTGATAATAAATAAACAGACATACAACCGTCATTCATTGCACACAAATATATCTGATAATCAAAGAAGTGAGACCTAAGACTCATTAAAAATGGAAATTGGCAATAAATAACAGCTAAAAAGTGCAATACTGAATTAGAGCTAAACAACATTTAACAAAGTTGAATCATAACAGTTGCAAAGAACAATTAGGTCCTGAGAATCATTTAAAACACGAATTGCAGATCTATATGTGCTGTCCCTGAATCTGGTTGCCTGTTTGGGCCTTTTATCCCGAAGGGAGAAATTTGAATGTAGAGTTAGCAGGATGCGACAGGTCTTTTATAATTTTTCTGCCCAGTTTTTTCAGACGTGGCCCATGAATTTCTTTGAGAGCAGGAAGTTTAATGCCAGTGATCCTTGAGGCTGTGTGCACAATTCTCTCTGTTTTCCCTCCTGGGTTGTGACATTGTTGAACCACACTGTTATTCAGAAAGTGAGAATAGATTCAATCACAGCTCTGTAAAACAAAAGCAAACCTTCTCTTGAAACTTAAAACTTTTTCAGCTGTCTGAGGAAGAACAGTCGTTGGTGGGCTTTCCCTATGATGGCTGTCATGTTGTCTGACCACTTCAGGGAGGAAGAGATGGTGGTACCTAAAAACTTCAAACTGACCACCTGCTCCACCTCCTGTCCATTGATTGCCAAGGGTTTGATATCTTTGGGGCCCCTTCTGAAATCCAATAATTCTCTCATTTTAGAAACATTTAAATGCAGATTATTGTTAAGACCCCAGCTAGTCATAAGGGCGATGTCTTCCTTATAAGCAGTTTCATCATTACCAGAGATGAGGTCCACTACTGTTGTGCCATCTGCAATTTTAAATGTTTTAGCTGAGCTGTGCTGGGAGGTGCACAGAGAATATGAGAGCGGGGACAACACACAACCCTGTGGAGCTCCTGTGCTGAATGTGAGGGACTTAGAGAAGTTAGAGCATTTTAACCACTTGTTTCCAGTTCTGGAGAAAATTGAGGATCCAGAGAGCAAGTGAGTGGGCGACTCCCAGGTCTAGGAGGCAGTCAGACAGTTTGTGAGGTAGGATGCAGTTAAAAGCCGAACTAAAATCAATAAACAAAATCCGAGCATATGAGCAGAACTTTGAAGGTGTTGAAGTGTGTCGTGTAAACAAAGTGAAACAGCATTGTCCGCTGATCTGTCTGCTAGATATGCAAATATATATATGCAAATTAGTTAGTTGGTAGCAGCATTTGACAGGTGGTTCAGGACTAACTGTTCAAAAACCTTCATGAATGCAGATGTCAGTGTTACCGGTCTATAGTCACTGAGACTGCTGGCATTCATCTTTATAGGCACTGGAATTATACCTGCTGATTTAAAACATGCTGGAATGTTACATTCAAATAAGCGACAGTTAAAAATGCCTGTAAAAACAGCAGCCAGAGCACTAGCACGTTCCTTTAGCGTATCCCTGATATCTGGTCCAGACCTGCTGCTTTCATTCTTCTTAGCTGAGCCCTGACTGTGTGAGCTTGCAGGCAGTAGCTGTAACGGTACTGTAGCTGCATTCAAACTTAAAGGGAAACTCCACCAATTTTACAATTTAAAGCCAGTTTATTGATCTTGGTGAGAACTAATCGACATGTGAAAATGACTGGTGGGTTTTGTGATTGAAGAGGAGCTGCATGAAGTCTTGGAGGGAAAAAAAATGACCTCTGTGATGTCACGTTGAAGATCAGAGATTCTTTACGTTGTTTATCCTTGAGGTTTATGCTAGAGGTCCTTCTCTTGGCTGTCCAAAACTCCTCCGCCGCTGTTACAGCATCATCACTTGAGGCCCAAACTATTATATTACCTCCAGAAAAATATTGATTTTGCTTATTGCCACGTGTCAGGCTTAAAACAATCAACCCTTATAGTTCATCAGGAAAAAGCTGCAGTTCTTTTTAACCTCAGTGTAAATTTGGATTAGATCTGACAGAGTAATGAGTCATGTTGTTCTGTGTGTGTGTGTGTGTGTGTGTGTGTGTGTGTGTGTATGTGTGTCAGGTGGACTGCATGGAGGAAGCTCTAGAACGCTCAGAGGAAAACAGCCATGACCTAAAAGTCTCCATTTTACTGGACTACACACGCGGCTCCAGAGGTTTGTGGCCTCCAGCAAGATATCAATATCACTAAACCACCCATTAAAGCAGGAAAATAGGCTTAATTTATCACTTTTCCAACATTTATGAAGCCACTAGAAATTTTCAGTCATATTCATCACCGTGGTTATCATCCTGATGCATATTTTGTGGTTTTATTTGCATGCAGGACAGATTAACTCGAGGACCATGCTGCTACCGCTTCTGCAGCGCTTTACGTCTCAGATGCGGGTTTCTTTGTACCACACGCCAGATCTGAGAGGGCTGCTGCGTCTGCTCATGCCTCAGCGCTTCAACGAGACCATCGGCGTCCAGCACATCAAAGTCTACTTGTTTGACGACAGCATTATCATTAGTGGGTATGTTGATTCCCTCGTGCGGTTTGGGAGAGAGACAAGGCTGCTGGTGGGAGAGGGAGAGAGGGAGGGGGAGAGAGAGAGAGAGAGAGAGAGAGAGAGATGTTCAGGAAGTCAGTTTTCTGCAGAAAGCTGATTTTAACCACTTAAGTGCAACCAAAAAGACCGTTTCTGTTTCTTGGTCTCTTAAACTGTCACACTTTCCTTTTCAGGGCCAACCTGAGTGACGCATACTTCACCAACAGACAGGACCGCTACGTGCTGCTGGAGGACTGTGGCGAGGTCGCCAACTTCTTCTCTGAGCTGGTGGAAGCTGTGGGCGACGTCTCACTGCANGACTGTGGCGAGGTCGCCAACTTCTTCTCTGAGCTGGTGGAAGCTGTGGGCGACGTCTCACTGCAGCTCCAGCCCAACGACTCGGTCTCGGTGCTGGAGGGAATGGTGCATCCATATAAAGGTGTGAGAACAGCAGAAGCACGTGAACATGAGGAGTTTCACGACTGCTGAGATTTAATTAGTTATCAGCTAGCCGCCATTGACCTGTTTGAGTAACAAAAAAGAGCCTGACTGCTATTGGATTTCCTGAAGTCAGTACTGATATTGATATTTTAGAAAAATTATTCATACTGGCAAAATTTACACAAGCATCAGTGTTTTACCAGTTGATTGGCCAAAATTATGTTGTCTACAACTAGTCGACTATTGGTTTTTGTCATCAGCTAGTCTGGTAAACCCATCGATTACACACACAGCCGTGTTTGCCCTCTAACCTTCTTAAATGTTTTGACACTTGACGTTCAGTTGCGGTGGCATTTGCTGGATTTTCAGCTTGGAGAGCCGATGGATTTTAACTAATGGAGCCTGAAAGTATAGACAGGCAAACAGATGATGGTCAGAGTGTGTGTGTGTGAGTGTGTGAGTGTGAGTGTGTGTGTGTGAGTGGACAGATGAGAAAGATGGAGAGAGGTCTTGCGGTTGGCCAGTTGTGCAGCCGGATGTGAAATTGTCAGTATTGTGTATATACACACACACACACACACACACACACAGTGTGTCCGTAACTGGAGCACACGTTGCCAGGATGTTAGATTGAGGGATGAATGACATCATGTCTGCAGGACTGGATGGCTGCTGTAATGAACACCAGGAATAGAGTTGTGATGTCACGGTGTTGCTGGAAGTCGATATGGAGTGGGAACTGACACGGAACTGACACACACACACACACCCACTCACAATCATTCAGAAGCACACAAACACACTGGAGTTAATAATGAAAGGATGAGAGAAGATTTTCATTAAACTGATTTGAAGCTGAGGTTTTATTTCCAATCTGATCCATATCCTCCTCTATTGATTCATGCCTGTAAGTTACAAAAATACACACACACACAGCCCAGAACAGCCAGACTGTCTCTCAATTTGCACCCACTCACTCTTGCGTGTGCTTGTGCATGTCCGTCTCCCATGGCAACCAGGCAACAGGGAGAACTTCTCGGTTGTGGCCAGGAAACGGATCATGGAGGTTTTGAATGCAGCCCAGGTGCGACAGCAGCTGCTGAACCAATCAGAGGAGTCTGAGGATGAGGGCTCAGGTGATGGCAAGGGGGACACCTGGGTGTTTCCTCTGGTCCAGATGAAGCCTCTGGGAATCCAGGTGGATGAGCAGGTCACACAGGTGAGGCTCCATACCTGACCACACCATGATGGTGACTGTGGTACACACAGTCTAACACAACAAACAGAACATGTCATTTTTTCCATTATAGACAAGGTGCAAATAGGAAAAGGAACAAGTAAGTTTTTAATGCAGATCCAGAAATGTTTAAGGAATTTCTTAAAGGACCATACAGTTATTTTTCACGTTACAGCCAGTCATCTTCCAAAACATAAAACCTTATTTTAGTTTTCATGTTATTTTTTCCAAATCCTCTCATCTTTCAAAAATCAAATGTTCAGGAGATATACCCACCTTGAAATTCTAAAAACTGTACCATTTACGTATGATTGTACAAAGTGCAGCCATGTTAATTTTCTCATTAAAAGCACTTTTTTTCCTGGGACTATATTCCTGATGGAGACGTACATTTTCTTCCTTATAGCTCCACGTTTAATCGGTTAATTTATGTAACTGCAACAAAAACTAACAACAGCATATTGTTTGCTGTGATGGATTAGCTGTCTCAAGAACATTTTAAGTCTCTACACATTGATTTTAATAGCGTAGTAATGAACTGAAGCCAGTGGTGGTCTGGAAAGTAGGAAAAACATTCTAAAATTTACTGCTCCAGTAGTATGTATTGGGAAATGGTTGTCAGTAACGTAACATGTATGTGGGTTGTATATATTAGGCTCAAACATGTAGAATTCACTGGTATGATCCTTTAAAATTGCAACACAGGAAACATCAGCTTCAACATTACTTTCTCTTTTGAACTAGTGTCCCCTGGATACAGTAACAAAAAATAAGAAATGTAAAGATCTGTGCAGCCTTGGCAGAGGTTTGCACGTTGATCAGGTCGTCATTATCGTGTTGGATTCATTTGATCTCTGTGTTTCCGTTTTGCATTGACGCTCCAGCGCCTTCTCACAGAGGCAGGCCCTGACACCACCATGTTTCTAACATCCGGTTACTTCAACCTGACCCGGGCGTACATGGGGATGGTCCTCAGGGCCGGTGCTGGTTACCGCATCCTCACCGCCTCACCAGAAGTCAGCGGCTTCTTCGGAGCCAAGGGCGTTGCAGGTGCCATTCCTGCAGCTTACATTCACATCGCCAGACAGTTCTACAACGAAGTGTGTCAGCTGGGCCAGCAGGACAGAGTGCACCTTCACGAGTACCACAGGTCACAGTGGACCTTCCACGCTAAGGGTAATGCTAAGCACGCTACAGCACACACTACCATCCATATCAACACAAAACATTTCCACATCAAGTACATGTAGGCTGCAGGAGAGGTTATGAAGCAAAGCAGCACTGGGTATAATTTCAACTTTTTCCCCACTGATTATATATGCATTTTTCTATGCAATTAACACACACTTTTTCATTTAACAAAATCAGCCAAACTTCTAAAATGCATAACACTAATTTCACATGAAGATCTGTAAGAAATGTAAGATATTTATCTTTTAAAAAAAAAAGTACAAAATAAAACTAAGGCATCTTTACAGATTTTTTTATTTTTATTTATTTTTTTAACATATGCTTAAGTCTTTTGTCAGGATATATTTTTGAAAACTGGTAGTCAAACAGTTTTGACACCAGGCCAGGACATCATCATTCCTTTTCCTTCTTGCAGCAGTTGTAAAGTTGCATTGGCCGCGGCATGTAGCGTGAGAAAAGATGTCTTGTACAGTCATGGTGTCATAGCCTCAGGACGAGGATGCACATTCACTCTCTCTCATCCTTGGGGTTTTGGAAGACGCTGGGGATTTCTGCATGTGCTTCCTTTTAGTTGTGGTTTGGACTGAAACTGCTCCTGTAATGTTCCAAAGCATTTATCTCTGCATTTTTCCTCTCCTGCAGGTCTGTGGTATTATCTCCACAGGCAGGATCGGCCTTGCCTCACGCTAATCGGCTCGCCTAATTTCGGTTACCGTTCAGTTCACCGTGACCTGGAGGCCCAAATTGCCATAGTTACAGAGAATGAAGAACTGCAGACCCAGCTGCAGGAGGTCAGCTCCATTACCTCAGACAGAAATAATGACTTAACCCTCTTTCCTTAACACAGACACACACACACACATACACACACACACACACCTGTATTTTATGCTGTGTGTCTTTCAGGAGCAGGAGATGTTATATCAGCGGTCCACAGAGGTTTCCAGCTCTACATTTGAGCAGCCGGACCGACACGTCAAGCTGTGGGTCAAACTCGTCACTCCGTTTATCAAGAACTTCTTCTGAGGCGTCATCAGGTACAAACACACGAAAGACAAAACATGCTACACACGGACATAAATATATGTGATTTTTGCAAAGTAGACAAAGTTCTGGATGTACTGTGCATAAATGTGAACACACACACTGACACACACACACAGTAAAGCAGGCTGTGGTTTCATAGAAATGTGTGCAGTCATTGTGGTGAGTCCCAAATCGCAGGCCCCGTCCTCCTCATCTTCCCAGCAGCCTTTCCCAAAATCACCCGAGTGCGAGTAGGACAATGTGTCGGCTGATTCATTTCTGTCCAGAAGTGAGTCAGCTTGGTGTTATGGTGATGATTTGACAGTGTGGTCTGTGTTACTGTGAGCCAGAGGTACAAGGTCCCGTCACGGCTTGAAGCAGTCAGAGTTCAGCAGCTCTGAAGGGGAAATCCTGAGGAGAGTTACCCAGGTCGTGTTTGCTGTACGCGACACGAAGTTCGTGTTTACCAGATCAGGTTTTTATTTCCTCTGCCGTGAAAGTTGTTTCTGTTTCCTGTTTGTCTTTTAGCAGGTTGACAGTTAGGCCAGACTGAGAAGAATTGATTTGTTTTTGGTTTGGATCTAGACTCAGTTATGTAACCATGGAATGTTTTGGGGCATAAATCCTGAGTTGTGAGGCATAGAAGCACGAATGTGTTTTTTCCTGGATTCATTGGTTCAATAAATCAGTATAGGCCACGCCCATTTCTGCCAAAACAAATTTTTCACCACAAATTCTTTCCGTCTTCACCAAATTTGGTATGTTATGTAGTTATCTGTATAAAAAATAATTTATTTGCTGAGTTCTTGTACATGTTTAACTGGGTACTGAACATTTTGGCTCCTACCTAAATACAAGTTGAAGCTATCAATAAAGGTCGAATTAGCTTATTTATTCTTTTTTTCTTAATATTCTATACTACTGTCCTGTAATTGATTTACAAATTCTTGTATTGGTGTGGCCTATTTCACCTAAAATGACACATTGAAATTTTGAATTTACCCACCTACCTGGTTAGACACACCCACAGTGTATGAGGCTAGTGTTAGGCTAGCATCCATGTTTCTCAGTGAGTGGGTACTCAGCTCAGGTCTGGTGCTGCTGGCCAGGCAGAACAGAATGGGCCTTTTCGGGGACGGGGCCTTAAAGAGATAGTACCTAAAACAGTCAGTTTCACTCAGTCTGCACAGCAGTGCTGCAGCGAAGAAGAGTAGAAGTGTTTCATTGTGTTTTTGCACATTAAGGCATTGAAATGGTTTCAGAATACACTCTGAAACAAACATAAGAAGATGAAACTCTGTATCTGTTCCATGTAAGAGTTTCTGTTGTTAAAGTAAAAGCTGGAGAGGGTTGTGCAGCTTTGGGAGCTGTGAGCTCTCCGAGTGCTTTCTAGTTTTACAGTTTGTGGCGTTTGTGTAACAAAAACAAAGAAAACTTGTTCCCATGAAGTAAATTGCTGATGGAAAGTAACAGTAACATTTTATGGAAGCAGACCATTTCTGACCTTTTCCCTCTACTTCTCACGGCTCAAGTATTAGCCAAAGACGAGTCCGTCAGTTGTTTTATTTTTTTAAGAGCTTGCTGTTTCACAAGATGACAGCTGAAGATTGAGTGGAATCCACTCAGCATTTTTTTCGGAGAAGAGGAAGTCGGGGCTGGAAAGTGACGGTAAATGGGTGGCGTCTTATCGCTACCTGGGAAAGACATTCAAGAAAAAAACTGATCTGCTGCCAAAAGGAAGCAGTGGTAAACAGATCATCTTTCATCTTTCGAGTATTATCCAACACACACACACACACACACACACACAACCATATTTTTTTGTATGCGATTAGAAACTTGATGTGTTCTGGAAATCCTTGTGTTACCGGCATGATGATGTAAAAACAGAGATTTAGCCCCCAGAGTGACTCCACCCAACCTAAATACCTGAAACTTTCAGGCCATCAAAGGATTAGTGGGACTGTGAGCTAAAAATATCAACTGGTCACTAATTTATCATCTTTATTCACTACAAAACCCTCTTAAACTTAGTTAGAAAAATCAACAACTCTAGTCTACATCTGTTTTTGCTCCTTAGAAAGACAGGTAGTTATAGTTAGATGCTGATGTGATTTCTGCCTGTTTACAATTTGATCTCATTTCATACAATCCACAGCTGAATTCTTAATTAAAATGGTAGAACTTTAGAAGTTTCTGAGTTGCAGATCTTCAAAAATGTTGAACTTTGACTTATGCACCTGCTTTGCACAGAGAGGGATTTTAGAGTATGGAAAGTGATTTCAGATCATAGGAGAGGGATTTTAGATTTAGAGAGAGAGAGAGAGAGAGAGAGAGAGAGAGAGAGAGAGAGAGATTTTAGATTAAGGAGTTAAGATATAAATACACCACAGCTCAAAAGTTTAGAATCAGTTGTCATTTAAGTCGTTCTTGATATTTTATTCAATAATGGTGTTTTTTTTAAAATCATATGAAACAAACACTAAAATGTATTTTAAGATGTTTTATTTAGCATTTCAAATATTTGGGGGGAAAAAGTTTTTAAATGACTAATAACACTATTTTAGTGATTTCTCATCAAATTATCCACTGTGAGATTTAATCTCTGCTTTGTAAATATGAGCATCAGTTTCTAGAGCATCAGGGAATAATCTAGAATTTCCTAATAATCTCTGGAACCACATGCAGCTTCTCTACATGAATTTGGAATCATACAACTCATGTCATGATTCTGGACAGTTATAAAATATTTTCATTTTTTACAGCTTCTTGCAAATTATTTTAAACTTATGGAGGTGCATTATACTAACAGACATAGTAGAATCGTTTTATAAACACATATATATGAAACAAAATTAGTTTTACATGACTGGAAACATTGATTCTCTGAAAATCACCAGTGATCCCAAACTTTTGTGTGGTAACGTATATTTGGCATATTGGCATGTTTCCAGCAGAATTTGTTGTAGATGTAGTTTGTAGGAGTAAGTTTAATTGTGAGATTCAGGTTTGTTCCAGCAGTTGTTGTTGTAGTTAGAATAGCTTGTATTTGCATAAAAACACAATATATTCAAAGATAAAGATGCCATATTAATAACTTATTTTCAGTATGCTGCTATGAAGCTTGTGATCAATATATAGCTTAGTTTGAGCTGAGTATAAATACAAAATGCAGTAAGGTGACATTATAGAAAGATGTGAGTCTTTACAGAACCTCATAGCTTTCCCTGCATATGAATGAAAAATTTTCACTGCTCATATCTTATCAGATCTGAACCGCAAAGGCAATAATACAAACTTATCATAAACTAACATTAGCAATAACACATAAACACCGTAGCAAAATGACCAGTTTAATTCAGTAGGATATCAAACATAAATTTGATTCCCTATTTTTTTTTTTATATTAAACTGCAGTTAATGCATTTAGCTTTCAGTGCATTAACTGTATTTTAAATGTCTGTTGTATGTTTTAAAATGTATGTTTAAATGTCAACTTCTTTACCCTTATAAAAGTGCTGATATTTGTGCGTTCACATGAATACAAAGACAAAGTGACTGGAGCCAAGTAGAGAGGGTTCAGGGCTGTTTTCCACTCTCACTCTCGTGCTGAATCACTGTGATCTGTGTCCTGCAGCGAAACCATAAAACAATGGCTTTACCTGTCAAACCGGTAAGAAGTGTTTAATGGAAGCTAAATGAAAGGGTGTCTATCGTTAGACAGCAGTGAACTCTTTTCACCCACACGTTTAATGAGCAGTTCTCAGTGTTAAAGAATTCCTGTGTGTTTAAAGGACCATACTGACTATTTTGCATGTTTGAGCCTAATATATTCAATTTTCATCCATATTACGTTACTGACAGTCATTTCCCAAAGGATAAAACCATATTTCAGCTTTCCCGATATTTTACAAAATCTCTTAATCTTTCAAAATCAAATATTAAAGCGATACACCCACCTTAAAAATCGATGTTTTGCCTGCTAATAGTTNCTTTCAAAATCAAATATTAAAGCGATACACCCACCTTAAAAATCGATGTTTTGCCTGCTAATAGTTACGCAGTCTTATGAAGCACGGTTGTTTCAGTTTTTCGATAAACGCAGGTCTTCTTTTGGGACTATATTTCCCGATGGAGACATTCACTCCACACTTTTTATTGAGCTTAAACACTAAAATTACGTAACTTTAAAAAACAAAACAAAAACTGAATACACATCTTGTTTGCGATGATGGATTACTTATCCCAAGAATGTTTCCAGTATCAACAAGTTGATTTTAATGGCGTACCAGAATGAACTGAAACAAATGGTGGTCTGGAAAATAGGAAAAAAAATTTTAGTGCACTGCTCCAGTAGTATGCTTTGGGAAATGATTCTCAGTAACCTTACGTATTTGAAAACTGAATATATTAATTAGGCTCAAACATGCAAAATGGCCAATATAGTTCTTTAATGAAACACTGAACACATCTTGGTTCTGGTGGACTTGCCTGCCCCCTAGTGGCACTAAGTAATTCTTGTGAAACGCTCCTTTTTCCTGGATTCATTGGTTCAATAAATCAGTAAAGGCCACGCCCATTTCTGCTGAAACAAATTTAAAACCAAAACAAAGCGCTCATAGCTCTGCCAAGGCTGCACAGTCCTGAAAATGTATTTTTATGACAGCAAATGTTTAGAACGTCTTAATCTAAGTCACACTAGAGAGGGACAGTCATGCTGAATTTGGCCATGATTTTTGGAGAACATCTAAATCCTGTCAGGGAATTTTAGGATTATGCAAAATTTATTGTCAGACCTTTGACCACCCAGTAAAGGCCGTTCAGATTGATGAGGTTGCTGTGGCAACACCTGGAGGCCAACCGGTTCCAATGATGAGCCAGTGTTACAACAAATGCTAAACCTTTTGCCTTTGTGCGTATGTATCTGTGTTTTATGGCAACAGGAAGCCGCTGTCTTCTCATGGTCCTGAGGATGAAGATCCTGGTGGACGTGGGTCCACTCATGCAGGCGGAGCTGTCAGACTCGAGTATCAGCAGCCTGATGGAAGTCAACTCGCGTGCGTCCCAGTCACTCACACACGTGCAGCAGCTGATGTTTTCTATGGTGACTTCTACTTCAAATCTTCATCCTACAACTGAACATGAACCTAGTTTACCTGGAAACCTGTCATAAGGTCAGAATATTTTACTAAAAACCTGACTTCACACGCGACAAATATTGTGGCTTTGAAGTTGCACAAAGTACAAGAATTTGCAAAAGTACCTACACTGTACTACATACATTTCCTCAAATACTTGTTTGCATGTTAAAAAATAGCAATATGGCATAATGAGTGGAATGATGTGAACAAACTCTTCAGTCCTTCACTGAGCCTTAATAGCAGTTAAAAAGCTCTTAGTCTGTTTACACCTCATGCAGTAGTCAAAGTAACTGTACAGTCTGTTATTTTCTATGTAAATTAAAGGACAATGCAGTGCATTTTTAAGATATTAAATGTGACTGAGTTGAGACTTAAATTGGTCTGATGACTCTTATCCTTGCCGCCAACAGCAGTAACGTGTTTGTTTTGAAGGCCAAAGGTCATGCAGATGTCATACTGGGAGAAGACATTAATACATGCACAATTAGAGGAAAATTTACATGACTGCTGCTAGATTATTTTAAAACCTGTGTGAAAAGCTAGTTTAGCACATGCTTAGACTGTCTCAGTTTTAGTAGATATGGATAAAAATAATCTATTAGCCTTAAAACATTTGATGAGTCCAATGAACATCCTTCCAAATCAACAACATAGTGATATTGAATATTTGTGTGCAAATTTTTAATGACAAACTGAAAATAATAAATTACAACAAATCTGGATAATTATGCCTTACCTTAATTTTCACAAATACTTCTTTGACAGACCAAATCAGGAGAAAAAAAAAAAAGCATTTATGTGGCAAATAAGACAAAACACTGAAGAACAGCACAGCTTCCTTGACAAGGATTAAATCGGATCCTGAACTAAACATGTTTCACTGACTGTTGTTTTAGTCTAGGACTAAGATGAATTCATGTCCAGGAAACGACTGCAAATAATCCAAACAAAAACTAAACTTCAAGTACGTAGTTTTAGGCTAAAGTAAAATCGCTCTGATTCATATTACATAATGTTATTCACACTGTAAATGTCCAGCATTTTCCTGTGTAATGCTATAGAAAGTTTTGATCAAACACTGGCAGCTCTCAAATACCCAAAATGTTTGTAACTGTCTCAACACAAGTAAATTAGGCTTCAGCAGTGCATCATGTGCTACAAACTAACTGCTTTATTGTGCTTATCCCAAAGAGGATGTTTCAGGGTGACACATCTTAAACAGCCTGTTTAGCAGCTGAATCCTCTTTGCCAGGTTGAAATGTTCCCTCGGCGTGAATATCAGCTCCGGTCATTCAGGTCCATTTCTGGTTCTTTTGCCTTTGTAAGTTTAACACTTCTTTGCTTTATCGTTTACGTCTCGGTCTTCTTTACAGCCCCTTCATGGAGGAAACTTTCTTTTTCCGCGTAGCCAGCATCTCATAGAAAGGATCTTTGCTTATTGCAGCTCTGCGGGGAAACAAGCGCCGTTAATGATCAAGTAATCACTCTTAACAACTTCAGAGTGGGAATATTTTTCCAAAAATGTGGTTTGTGTATTATTTTGATAAATCTTGACCTGTCACTACATCTTTCTCTCCCCCCCCCCCCCCCNCCCCCCCATCTACCTCCGTTGCTCTTTTCTTTCTCTCTCTACCCATTAAAAAAAAATGCTTAAAATTGACAAGGCTCGTGAAACCATAATAAATATGACTCACTTGATGCTGCTGATCCATTCCTCCTTTTCCTCTGCGGTCGGTGCTGAGATTCTGTAAAAAGTGTGGTTGCCCTCAACAACTCGTCCATCTGCCTCCGTTTTACAGGCCTTGATCACCTGGTCCTTGTGGTCTGGAATGAAGAGCTCAAAGCAGTTCTGGAAGAGAGAGCAGTTTCACAGAGAGAAGAGATTTTTATTCATGTCAAAGTACTGAAATGTGAAAAAAAAAAAAAAAAAAAAAACACCTTTTTCCCCAGTTTGTTAGGAGATCCATCTTGCTGTTGGAGAGTAATGGTTTTCATGGTTCTGCATCAGCTAATACTGGACATGTCATGCTGCCCAAAGATGAAAGCAAAGAATGTATTTATGTTTTGCATCAGAAAGAGAACAGAGTGGGAGTTTACCGGTTTCTTGGAGTCGTCCACTTCTCTGATACTGAGATTTTCAAGAGGAATAATCCCTCTGGGTTCTTTATCCTTGCAGACACAGCAGAAAATAGAAATTACGATGTGTATAAATGTGTGTAAACATATTTAAATAGACAGCAGCAGTCTGCGTTTACTCTGCCGTACATTCAAAACAGCAATTACTTACAGTGGTGTATTCAAAGTAGTAGAGGCAGTTATCAGTGAGAATAAACCAACGCCTCTTCCAGGTCTTCACACGGCCACCTGAGGAGAGATTTCAGCTCAGCTCAGACCTCAGTGAGGAAACAATCAGATGTTTGTTAGAACTGCAGCGTCTCTGTTATTTACGAGCAGCAAACTGGGCTTCATATGATGATAACAGCGCTCTAAAGCACGATGATGATTCAGTGAGTAAAACAAAGCTCATCAGCTACTGGAAATTCAAGAATTTGGTCAGGTCAATGGCCAGTCGAAAGAGTTTAACAACACGCACCAAAGTAAAGCCACTTTTTGGGGGATTTTTCACAAGGTGCTCAGCAACATACAGCACAGGGTGAAAAGGCGCCATCAGATACAAAAATGAATGCTCATTCTTATCAATGAAACGGATGATTCATTGACTGATGTCAAGTCTAACACACACAGCCAGCAGCAGGAGTAAAGTGAGGAAGGGACAGACTCAGAAGCAAAGCAGCAGATTGAACTTTTAAAAGTATATACATACATACCTCCTGGAGACAAAACACATGAAAAACAAAGAAGAAGAAAAATTAGGCTAAATGTTTAAAACGCCCAATTACTCAAATATAACATAATATGTCAGGATGCATGGAGACACAAAAGGAATGTCCAAAAGTTTCAACATGAGGCATGTTAAGTGTGCCATTCCAGATGAAGTCCACTAAGGGGCAGTCTAGCTCACACTGACCAACAGGATGAAATGATCCTGGATGTATTCAAAGAGTCATTAAGTTTCAGATTTGAACAACAAATAGGCACATACCGAGTTTGAGTAGCCAGCCCTCTCTGTCAGGGTTGAAAAAGGTGTGTGTGAGGTCATTCCCATCATCCTCTGGGATCTTAAAAGGTTCATTCTTGATGCTTTCATACAGATTCTACACAGAAAGCAGGATAAAGGGAGAAGCAATTTAGACAGTTCATAATATGGATTGCTGGGTGTGATTAATATAAGCATGTCATTTACAGGCCATGAAAATAATTCTTCTCACCCTGAGCAGCTCCTCTGGCAAATCTCCTCCATCATTGATGCCTCTGTTCATTGCCGTGAATCTCTGGATGGACGGTTTGTCCTTCACGTTCGGGTTGTGTAAGCTGGTGTTCAGCATGATGACGGCAAACGACAACACGTAACATGTGTCTGTAAAACAAAACATAGCGTGTGTGGTGTTTTTTTGTGTTTTTTTTTTTAAATGGCATGACTAGTGAAATAAAGACAGACACAAAACTTAAATCAGGGAAATTTAATAATTTTTAAATATTCTTTCCTGGATTTAAGATTTTTAGATTTGGCACTCAAAAGAAACTCCATCTAAAAATAGGTGTTTTGGGAAGAGAAGGTTTTTGCAGAATGACCACATGGTGCAGTTATGTAGCTATAAGTAGAGTATCGGTCTCTTTCCTTTTCTTCCTCTCACACACACACACCTGTGCTCTGAAACACTCCGGGGTTGCAGTGACAGTATCGCTGGGCAAAGGCTTCCATCATGCGGTCGATCTTCTGAGCCTCACCAGGCAGCCTGAAGCTCCACAGAAACTGTCTGAGGGCCTGAACCAGGTTCAGGTCTGTGAACTCATGTAAATCCAAAAAGGCATGAAGGACCCTGATGTTGAGGTCATCTCTGCACAAAGCATGCAATCCCACACACACACACACAGAATGAACAGAACAAAAACAAGATTAAAACCTGAATATTGCTCTATGTGGCTCAACTTGGCAGCCAAAAGATTGTAAATCAGATTTAAAAAAAAAAAAAAAANAAAAAAACAGTAGTGGATGACCTTCTCAAATCACTCTATCACTCACCTCTCCCCCAGATACTCGCCTATAGCCGTCTTATTAAGCCCCTCCCCTTTGTAGAGAAACTGGGCAATGTCATGGCTGTTGTTTTTTAGCAGAGAGCTGTCAATTAGGAAGCGGATCCCCTGAGCAGAAAACAGCCAATCAGAACACATCTGAACACAAATACATGTATTTACATGTAACAAGTAAATACATGTATGCACTTCCTCACAGCTCAGACTAGGCAAAGATGCTGTATTTCTCTCTGTGCAGTAACCACAAGTATCTGTTACATAAAGAAGATTTATTCTCACCTTCTTGGGGTCCATGTTGAATTTCTTTCGGCCCATGGCCATCTGTTTATTTCTCTGCATACTTTCCAAAAAAAAAAAAAAAAAAANAAAAAAAAAAAAAAAAAAAAACAGGTTAACAGTAACAGGAAACAACCTTCATAAATTACATTCCAGACACACGACCTGTGGTAAAATCATCAATCCCACAAAGCATTTTTCTCTGTTCTGACTGTCTTAATGGTTTTTCTGATCAGTATCCTTCATAAATATGCTTCTACTAAAACCAAGGCCAAGGGGAGCAAAGTTGCCAACACAGAAAAGGTTGAGAGATACTTTACCTCTCTTCAGTCAGACCCAGATTTTCAATCTCACAGGTCACCTCTGCTATCTCATCCTTCAGCCTCTGAGAGCAGACAGGAGGAGAAAGGCATGATGGGAGAAATTATGGAACATAAAGGGAAGAAAAATGAGGTTGAGAATTTGTGTAAGATGGATTTTGTGATTTTTTGTTCTCGTTTGTGATAGTGGACCCTTACAGTAACCACCTTGATGTAGTCAGTACAAGGTCTTGCTTTTCTGTGTGTATATCAGTGTGTCATGTAAGCCAGTCTGTTCTAGATTCATCTCTCACTGGAACAGCAATCCTGAGAGATGACCCATAAAACCCAAAAGTGCCGACATGATTTCACCCTCTGACCGAGCCATTCTTCCTCTCTGCAGGAGTTATGTGGAACAGCCGCGCTCGCCACAAAATCCTCTCTGGGAGCCACAGCACCTGTTCTGGGGTCGGAACTGACCATCCTTCCTGCCCCTCCTCTTTATGACCCAGATTTACAATCAGCCTACTTTCCTCCCCGGTCAGTCCGCTAAGTGTCATGCTGCTGGGGACACAGGAATTCTTGAGATCAAAGTCTTTGATTGGCTTAGCAGAGCTGCTTGTGAGAGATGAGAAGCTGAGGTTGAAACAGAGAGAAACAGATGGAGAAACTGTGAGAAGGAGAGAGAAATTAACTCAGATCATTATAGAAGAGAAAGAGAAGTAGAAACAAGCAAGAGTCCCACTACAAAAGATGCAATGCAGGATGCAAATGCTACAGTATGTATCGATTGCGTAATTTTCTTTTTGTTAAATGGGAGTTTATAAAAGCTAAGCAATTTCTTTACATGTTTTCATTTTTTTTTCCCCATTGTTGACTAGTATTATTAGAAAAAAATATATATAATTAAGGAAATGGTGGTTAGTTCAAGTATTAACATTAATACTGGAATTGAAAAATTCTGAATGATATCCACTCCAATAATAAATATTTAAAACATTTTATAAAGAAAATGAGCACATAATTTCTTTAAGATTGATCAGTGAGAAAAGCAAACACTCTTCCATGGAAGAGACAAAAAAAAAAAAAAAAANAAAAAAAAAAAAAAAAAAAAGAATATGAAAGTGTTGAAAATCAGGCAGCATCACTCTTGTCCCTAAACTGAATACCTCAAGATATCTGGACCCCTGAATGTGGGTTTCCATAACAACACCCCCTTAAAAAATGAACAGCGTCCTCTGCTCCATTATTGGAATATTTCATGGTCCATTACCCATCAGCCCCCTGGAGGATCAACAAGGCAGGGCTTAGAAGAGAGAAGCAGGGAACAAGGGTCGACCTCGCTAATAAACTCCATCAATCTATTTACACAGCATCAATTTCCAGGTGGATTCTCTGTTTTGTCTTTTTTTTTGGCCCAATAAATCAGATCCTACAGCTCTGTAAAGCTACAGCTTCCAAACAAATTTACAGGTCCTAAAAAAAAAAAAAAAAAAAAGCCACAGACATTCCTGCCAATTCATTTAACATTCTGGTGTGGGGGGAGAGAAGGAGGTTAACCTGCAGGCAGAGACACACACAAATATATGACATCCACCTCCCACATTACACTTGCACCCCCACACAAAGAGGATCATCTGTCACGACAAATGGGTACAGTAATGCTCTGGTGGTCACATGCTAACACACACACACACACACACTTCTCTGGGCATACTGGTCTAGACATTGAGCCAAAAATCTACTCAAGGACACAAAGATAAGAAAAAAAAAAAAAAANAAAAAAAAAAAAAAAACAATGTGAGGAAAAATGCAAAAACAATGCAGGACTGTGTCATTCCTGTATCCTGAAATATTGCAAGAAATGTTTCAAGGTAATGACGTACACAACATTTGAGAGCTGCTGGGTTCATAATTGTTGTTTACAACCTAAACAGCCGCCCACTGAAGCATTTTGCATTTACAACACAAAAAGAGACTTATGGGGGGAAAAATAAATAAATAAAAAAAAATCAAGGGTCTTTTTTTTTATCCAGATTAGTTCAGATCAGGTTTAGTTTAAATATTTTCCTTATTTTTCAACCAGATTTAATGTCCTGACTCCTCCATAATGTATTGGGTTTCTTGACAAGAAGATGGTTCAGTGAAGTTTCAAGTAAATGAGATCCTCTTGCAGCTCATAATTTGCTTCCTCTAACAGAAACTGAAGAGAAAAATGTGGAGAAAATGCCATCAGAGATGCCGATTACGCACCACACACCCACTCTGTTAAATAAAAACACAAAACTACAGAGTTCAGAGTTAAACTACAGAGTTCTTGTGCTGCAAATAATATTTATTTTGTTTGTTTGTGAGAATGTGTGTGTGTGTGCGTTGTTTACTTGTATGTCCTGCAGTAGCTCTTGTTTTCTGCGGCGGATGCTCTCCACCTCCTGTCTCTCTTCTGGGCTGAGGTCATCAGGCACTGAGGAGAGAGAAACACATGCAACACTGATATATAAAAATCAAATAAGCATGTGCACACACGCACACACACACACACACGGACGCACACTAACCAAGCACCGAGATCTGAGAATCCCTGCTCTGTAGGTCACTACGGCAACACAGTCTTGTACCTATCAAATTATCCTCTCTACCCAAAACCCCAAACTGGAAGATGAAATCAACACCTTTGCTTTGTCTTATGTAGACATACACATGCACACGCGCACACACACAAGACACACAGACTAGACAATACATGGGATTAATTCAGAAAGAATGAGGAAAAATAAAGATCTCTTGTTCCTTTTAGCAGCTTTTTACATCTATTTCCTGCTGCTTCTAGTAAATAAAAGCTGCTTTGTGGATCTGTGAGAAATCATTTCGCTCCACATGTTCTAAACATCTGCTTTCAACCAAAAACCTTGAAGCCAAAACATGAGGCACCGTGTCAACATCTCAATCATTTGGAAAATGCATGGGTGTATAGGAGTGTACAATGACCACTTGTAAGGATGAGAGACTGAAGTTTTAACGCTGAGATGTGTAAGAGAAAACTCCCAGATCTAGATGGTTGGCAGGGACTGACCCAAAAAAAAAGACTCAAACAAGATCTCCTTATTTAATTCACTACCAAAAATAAATTGCCTTTTAAGTTTAGTTAATGTTTTTTTGCATCTAAACTGAGAAACTGACGTTCATTCCAGGCTTCAGGGAATTAATAGTCTGAAAATGGTCCCCATCCACTCTTTATAGATAACACACCCATAACTGTATACAACAATGTGTGTGCTCTGATAGAACACACACACACACACATAAATACATGCAGAGGAATGATAAGCGGAGAAGGGGAAACAGTGTGTCCACCAGTGACTGACTTGTGGTTTACTTAAAAAAAATAACTTGAGAAAAAGAGATGAAGAGTGTCAGTAAAAACTGTGAGAGAACGCAGCACTGCTTCCGTCAATGTGATCAGCCGCACGTTTCATGTTTTATGCCACATGATTTTCACATGCAAATATTTTCACAGTCCATTCCTCTGAAATGTCGACCGTAACTCTCCTTCTCCACCGGCTGCTTCAGAAGAAAGTCTCTTCTGTGACTATGCGCCATGGGAAAAGAAATGTTCCAACAAATTTAAAAAAGGTGAAGAAAGGCCACAAGGAAAGGAGCCACAGACACAAATCAGGTTGTGTGTGTGTGTGTGTGTGTGTGTGTGTTTCAGTCCTCATTAGTCACACTCAGTCATACTAGCATTCACCATTTCAATGGCCATTAAGCCTTTAAGTTTCTTAACCTTTCAGGCCATTTTTAAGCAACCTAAGCAGTCCAGTCCACTCAGACACCACAGAGTGTGTACAAGGAAAATCCACAGCATCCACGGTGCCGTCACAGGTGCCAGCACCTTGGATACTGACTACTTTTGCATACTGCACACGCGCACGCACGCACACACACACCGATCGCCCAGAGAGCAAAGCTGAAGTAGGCTGGAGCAGCTTTTATTATAAACCTTGTGACGAGAATAACACAGCATTGTGAGCAGAGCGGCAGTGAAAATGCTCACACACACACGCTTCTTCTTCCTGCAGGAAATATGAGCAGTAGCTTCACACTGCCTTATGAGATTGTGTCACATCAGCCTTGTCTGAAGTACATATGCAAAAACACACAGTTTCTAACATAAGTAACTTCTGCATCTTCAGCCTCCTTGGCCACCTGCTCTGCATCGTCTCCAGGTCACCGTGTGTGTGTGTTCATGCTAGTAATGGGACACCAGCTGCTCCACACAACAAACATTGCTGCGCTAACCTTCACTCTATATTAGGGCTGCAACTGCAGATTGTTGTCACACTTGATTAATCTATTCAGTACTTTGTCTATAAACACAGATGTGACAAATGACCATCACAAGTTAACAACTGATTTATTCATTTTCTTTATTTTGTTGCCACCAACACTCCGAAAACTAAAGGATGCTAGACAGATCCTCACACTCCAACCACCACATACTTGGGATCTTCCCCGAGTGAACTGCTTCAAACAACTGCTTACCAAATAATTCTCTGATAATCAACTAATCATTTCAACAGAATAAGGCATGCTTCCTCTCTCGCCCTCGGATTTCTTGTAAGCGTTTTGTAACACGTTGCGTACTCTGATGACGAGAAAGACGCAATGACGCACACAAATAAAAAACTGCATTATTCTATTAGCACATACGGTATGTTTCTAAGGAAGGAATGACCACACACACACGCGCACACATACACACTGCACCACACAGATTTGTACAACATGGCTCTGATGCAGAAGTTATGACGTACTGTATACATAACACATCTGTAATTAATCTGAGCAGGACTGAGGGTTGAAAGAAATTTATCAAATCTGCTTCCTCTAAAGACATAAAACCCATATCAAGTCTAAGTTTTTTTTTTTTTTTTTTTTTGGTGGTGGGGCAATCATTTATAAGTTAAATAGCTCAATAAACCATCCATTGTAACAAAATACAGCAAATTTCAGCTATTTTAGGTTATAAATAAATTCATATTTAAGAATTGAAACTTTTGTAGATGCATTATACATAACTGCTATTTAGCCAAATAATTTCCTGAACGTTCTGTGCATTGATTTGGTAATTAGATTCATTAGACTCGTTAGACTATGAGGCCAGTGAAACTGGTTATTTTGCCAACATGGTACCAGGTCCAAAATAGAACCAGTTATTAACTCATAAAGTTAATCATTAGGTTCATACCAGAGAGAATGTCTGTCTGGACTGGATTCAGCTCCAGGCTCCCATTATCAAACACTGGTCCCAGTCTTCCCAATGGTACACCAACACACTCATCAAGTGTTCAGCCCAGTATTCAAGGTCCTGATAGAGATTCTCACTCCATTTGTATTTTGAGTCCACAAATTAAAGTTAAGCGCCAGTCCAGTATCAATTTGTTTCCTGTAGTCCAGACTGTTCAACAGTCATCCATTCCTGTCCAAAAACTGGTTCCCAATCCTGATCCTGTCGTCCTCTAGTCCAGTTACCCTGCTGGCCAACTTTCTTTCCTCACCATCTTCAGACGTCCATTCCAGCAGGGGAAAGAGAGAAAGAGTGTGTGTGTGTGTGTGTGTGTGGAGAGGNTTCAGACGTCCATTCCAGCAGGGGAAAGAGAGAAAGAGTGTGTGTGTGTGTGTGTGTGTGGAGAGGTGATCAGGCAGACTGACTGTGTAGGGGGAATAGCCTTCAACTCTCATCTCTCTGTCCCCCCCTCCCTCTGTCCATCTTGACTCCTCCCTGCTTCATTCAAGGAGCAAAGCATCAAACACAAGCTCCCCCATGTGGACACCAGTGTCCAGGAAAGGGGGGGGGTACAGTAGCAAGCACTGGCTGATAATATTGGCTTGGTCCACCTCTTTTATTTTTTTTATGTTGCTCCTCAGGACCACTGAACACAGCATTTGGTAATGAATGAGTGGAGGGTGCACATGTTGGACAAGTTGGCTCACAAACACCCAAAACTCAACAAATAAAGATTTACTGAAAAACAAAACAGCTCTGTTCAGGCAGAATAAAATCTGTCTTCATACTGTTCATCACATGTTAATTCCTCAAAATCTAAAAATGTATTTACTCATACACAAGGACACATACACTAGTGCTCCCTCACTGGTTTGTCGCATTATTCTTCTCTCGGGAAGGCAGCTGATCCACCTCCCAAGGCAAAATCATTTGTATTTTGAGATTTTTAAAAAATTATTCACTTCACAAAGCATTAACTGTCTCTGTAAATGTTCCCTAGCTCAAGGATAACAAGCCAAACAGAGTGATATAATCCTCCCATTATGGGAACCCATTCACACAGCCTTAAGACACTGAAATAAACATGTGCAAAACAGATATCAAGAACATTTTGCGCCTGAAACTATTATATTTTAATGTGAGAAAGTAAGGGGTCTGCTGGAGAAATTGGTTCCCTGAGTTTTGACTGCCTGGCCTCCAAATACACACGTTTATTTTATTAGAACTGATACTTGTAAAGGCTGGCATCTCCATTAGTTGTATTGTTAGCAATGGTAAATGCTCTCTGGCCTTCTGTGGTCACCATAAAAGCCCAAACAATGATATCATCATATCCTTTGGAGACAATGTGGAGAAGTGAGCAAAGAAATCCACACCATATCCAAATTTGAGCTCGGAACCCTCCACTGGATCCTCTGGAAGACCATGAACTGAACCTGGTCTACTCCCAAAATGAGATGGTCTCACCCACAGATACCAAGATCGATGATGAATTGCTGCATATACATCAGTAGAAAGGATAATTTCCAGAATGTCTAACTTTACAACATGAGCTGTGATGTTTCAAGTCAACACGTGATGGACAACTGGTAAATAATGTATCAGGATAATAGAAAGTATACTGTATCACACCATATTCACAAGGTATCCAAACTGCTATCAAGAACACTATTTGCATTGTGCAGTGGCTCTTCATCAGCTTCCAAGTTCACGTGATATATTTACAAGCACTCAAAGACCACCTAACACAAACTCCTGAACACAAATATCACACAAGTGATATTTCCACTTTCCAGACATTATGATTTGACAAGGATTGTCTGGATGGCCCATTAAACAACTGGAGAGTGAGACATGCAAACAGCAGTTATGTCCTCTAAATCTGGCTACAGCAGATTGCATTTCTCAGAGCCTTTGAACCGGTACAGTCCAAGTCTGGTCATTTTACTATATATATATTCAGTCTAGAAATGTAGACTGGGGAGGCTCCTGCCCCTGAAATGGCACTTAGCTCATGTCAAGAGTTCATTAGGTACACCTGTGTAATCTAATGTGATCTAATACTCAAGCCCTGCAATAAGTCATATCTCTGTGAAGCTGATAATGTTCAGTGAGACGCTTATAGTCTTAATTTGTGGAATTTTTGAGGCCATAGTTAGTGGTGGTGTATTGGACTGCATTATATTAAAATCTAGTTCTAATATTCTGTCCAACTCCATTTACTGTACATACAAGAATATTAGCTCCAGCACCACCACAAACTACAGCTTTAGAAATCACCAGTTTAGTACCTTTTTGACACAGTTTCATCAAAAGCTTAACATTATAACACTCACAAAGGTTGAATTTATTGCAGTATTATATTCTATTGCATAAAGCTGAACAGGTGGCCTTCATAAGCCAGCAGCTCAGTGTGTTAACTCAAAGCTAGTCTTTTCGAATAGATTCCCTCATTTCCGTTCAATCAGTGGGTGCTTTCAGTGTATTTATAGACACATGCATTATGAAGTGTTGCACAGTTAGCACAAAAACCCCATATGGTCTGGCCTCAAACCAAAGTTTTAATAATGGATCCCTTGTGCCAGTTAAAAACTAGGAAAAAAACAAAAACAATTTGTGGTGAAAACTTGTTATTTTGCTGTGATGATTAATAGCTGCAGTATAATTCGTATTCTGGAATCTGAAAGCACTTGTAAAAAAAAAATTCGATTTGTTAATGTTATTGGCTAGTTAGCGTGCTAGCTACCCAGTTAGCTTGGTTAGGTAGGGTAGGGTCAGGAAACTTACCAACTCCGTCTTCCGACTTCAGCACCATGCCTGAACTGTTGGTCAACGCTTAGTAAGAGAACCACGCAAATTATTTGAATACTAATTAACCAAAAAATGGAGAAATACGTGGAAATACGCGTGTTTTCTCACGAACATAACGTTAAACAGGCAGTTTGTGACAGCTGTGTGTGGAGACAACCTGCGCGAGACAGGATGACAAGGCGTGGCTTCACCAGCAACAGCCAATCAGAGACCACCTCATCTCTCTCTCTCTCTCTCTCTCTCTCTCTCTCTCTCTCTCTCTCTCTCTCTCCGTATATTAACGTATATTACCGTACATCTACATGTATACATTGAAAAAAGCACTTAGGTCTTCTATTTTAAAGTAAAAAATACTATCATACATTTTAAACATCAAAAGTAAAAGTACTCATTGTGAAGAATGATCCATATCACAATGTAAAAGCAGTATTTTGTGTCTGGTGTCATGGAAGTATGGAAGTAGAAAGTCTTACAAAATAAAAATAATTCAGTAAACTACAAAAGCCTCAACAAAAAAAAAAAAAATTGTACAGNGTGTGTGTGTGTGTGTGTGTGTGTGTGTGTGTGTGTGTGTGTGTGTGTGTGTGTGTGTGTGCAAAATGATTAAGAATTAACGAAGTATATAAGCTTCTCTCCCTTCCAGCAAGAAGAAGCAGCAAGAATCAACAAGTAGAACATAAGACAAAAATAAAATCTAGTAATATCTCCCCCCTGAAAGCTGCATTTAACCACATGTAGGGTGAAGCATGAAGGAGCATGTTTGATATCAGAGATGGTTTGTCTGAGGGAGGAGGGAGGGAGAGGAGACGTGGGGGTAGGACTGCAGCTGTGAGCTTGAATCAGAGCTTTATTCAGAGTTGGGACTCAGCAAAAACAAGACATGCTGAGAAAGAGTTGCTGCTAATATGGAAAGTTACACATATATAGAAGTTAATCAAGTATGCTACTTGTAAAATGCTGAACTAGTTGTATTTTACTTGAGTACTTCCATTTTGGGATACTTGACTAGTCCACTATGTTTAAGATTCAGATTTCACATTCCAAAATCATTAAATAAACTTATGAAATATAATTATATACTTTCTTTTCTTCTTTGTTTTCTCCCTTCCTTGTGGAATTTCGTTTTACTTCCTTCTTTCTTTCTTTGCTTTGGTAACGTTTTGGCTTTATAATGTGGAAACAATTTAAAAATATTTTCTCGCAAGAAAATATATTTGCATGAGTAGAAAGTAAAAAAAGCAAAATTTAATCAAGTACTGTAATTAACTACAATTCTGAGGTATTAGTATTTGACTAGAATAAAAAAATATGAAAATTGTATGTCAAATTTGGGGGGTTTTCATTGTGTCAGAAAAAGTTTTCATTCTAACAGTAATAGTATAAGTAATAGTAATCGTAATTATAGCAAATAACACTTTGCAATAAATATTGTAAATAAGATGTAATTAGCACCTGCAGATAAAAAAAATAGCTTTTGCTAGAATAAATCCAGTGTTAACATTCATTTTTAATATTCAGTCTGAGCTCTTCCAAAGAAATATATTAAAATACATTCATATAGTATTCAGTTGTATGAGAGCAAAAGTAAACAGGTTTCAGTCTCAAGAAAGCAGAGGAAATGAAAAGAAGAAACAGCGGAAATCCTGTAGCTACAGAGTCAAGAGGGATAGAATCAGTGAAGGGAAATGGAAAAGGCCTGAGTCTTGTCTCAGACAGGTGACATTTCAAACGTGAGGTTTTTGTTGTGTAAATCAGGTGTGAATGAACATATTGAGCATATTGAAACATATTACTGGACGAGAGCTCCTGCAGGGAGAGAGAACAGTGGGCAGTGATAGAGATTATGTCACTACAGCGCCCACAGGAGAGGAGGATGATTGGTGTGCGTCATTTTTTCAAATCTAGCCCACTATTACACACACACGTACACACAAACACACGCACATATAGATACATGTATTTATATTTTATGTTTACAGAAAGAGATTGTCTGACACATGCGTGTACATCAATCCAGAAATGTCAAAAACACAGCATGCCACAAATGCACTCTCTCCCTGTTTCACACACACTCACATACACTTGTGCACACACACACACACACTTCCTCACACACATACTAGCGAGCACTCTGTGTCTTGATAACTTAGAAAAATCACCAAGGCAACTGAACACTAATCGCACTTTGTGCCAATCTCACTCTCCAAGTCTCAAAGTATTTGTCTGTCATGTCTAGAATTACACAAAGGACAACATATGACCAAGCAAGCAGATACATAAAAATCAAATAATAAAAGAGCTGTTTTGGTTGTTTTGTTTTTTTTTAACTCAAACTACTGCCAAGAAATAAGAAAATGAAGAGAAATGATGTTAATGAAGGGAAAGCCTGTTTACATCGCTCAACAAAGGGGTTGTTTACACGACAGGGCACCCCAGAGTTATTAATAGCCTCATAAATAGTTTACATCACATTTTTATTAACAGATGACAGCAGGAAGTCTTCTGGCAGATGTCGAGTGCTTACCTGTAGCTGCAGCAGAAGGTGCAGGTCGTACCGTGGGACAGAGAAAAGCCTGGAAACTGGAGGCACAAAGCTCACTCACAGTCCCCATCACAGCTGTGTGGAGTGTTTGAGATAAAAAATTGTGTTGAGGTTAAGTCAGCATCACACCAAAAAAGTCAAAAAGTCATTCAGATCCTGAATAGAGACCTGAGAAAAAGCTTCAGGCTTCAGAGTTTCAGCCTGTCTGCCACCAGAATCTGACTGACTCTAATAAGCACGATCTCTCTCTCTCTCTCTCTCTCTCTCTCTCTCTCTCTCTCTCTCTCCCCTCCACACTCACTCTTGTTCTTTCACTTGACCTCACTTCTGAATGCCATCTGTTACGTCTCTCTCACACATACACACACACACACTGAACACAGTCACATATAAAAACATACACACAATACACAAACCTGTCATTGTAATAGATGTTAATGAACTCTTAAAAGCTGATTACAAAATACACTTTACATAAGTATGCAAATGAACACACACACACACACACACACACTCCTGTGTCACTTTGAACAGTTGTTAATATATTCTTGGAAGTGATGACAAATTTACACACATGCACATAACCTCGTATCCTCCTGTTTCACACCCCCATACATATCAGAGCCCAGTTTAGTCAGAGCTAACGCACACTGAGCAAACACACATTTATACACACAAACACACACACACACACACACACACACTTCACATATAGGCCTACATACGTCTACTATTGCTAAATATATACACACCAATGACATACAAGGACTAAGAGGCTAAGTTTGTTGTTGAACAGGTACTCAAATCCTTTACTTAAACATAGTAGCAAATTTGACAATGGAAAAAACACTCTATTATGAGTAAAAATCCTGGCATTTAACTTGTACTTCAGTAAAATAAACAAGTATTAGCAGTGAAATGTATTCCATGGTCAAACACTCATTGTGAAGAAGACAGAGTGTGTTTCACAGTTTTGGGGAAATGGATGACAGAAGGCAGGATGAAAAGAGGAAAAGGAAGCAAATCTCTCTCCTCTCCTCTCCTCTCCTCTCCCATTTACTCCTGCTAAGCTACATAGCAGGAGTAGCAGGAGTAACTCTGCTACTCCTGCTATGTCAGTGAGGAATCAAACTACTGAAACATGCAGATTTGCTTCTATAATGCAAACAAACCCAGTTAACTTTGATATGATTTGCATACTGTATAAATTGAAAAGAAATCATCATCATCATCATCATCATCATCATCAGGCAGTGATGAAAAATGGCTGAAAAAATGAGTAATCAGTCACCAGTGGACAATTCTCAATTTGTGTTTCTACTTTTCAGGGCACAACAGAGCCAAAAACAAATACAGTTCTTCACTTTCTATCATTTTTACTTATATGTTGTAGCATTTTATTATCAGAAAATTGATTTTATTTTTTAATTGATTGATTTTTTTAATTTTCTTTTTTTTTCTGCCCCTTAAGATCTTAATAAAAACATTTAAAGTAGTTACAGTTACCTGTACAAAGAGGTAATTAAACATGAGACATAGAATTTTGAGAAGGTCACATAATAGACACACACACACAATTAATCCTCTGTTCTTTCTTTCTCAGTTCACCTTTTATAGAATCTTCTCAAAAACATCAAGTTGCCATGGCAACCAGAACTGATGGAAATATATGCATCCTTTTCATGTCATCGAGTTAGTTTATCTAAAGATGTTGAGCAAAGGGCTGAACTTTGATAATAATGCGGATGATCCCTGTGTCATTTATTTATTAATACAGTTTTTTCCGCAACCTCGTTTCTGCATATTTTAAGTGACGCTTCAGTCTTTTTCTCTTCCAACATGCTTGTGCATGTGTAAGTCCTCTGGCTGCCACTAGATGGCATCACAACGTCAGATGACAGTGTTTTGCTTTAACTTTGTTAAAATTGGTAATTTTCCAGAACCTGATAGTGTAAATGCACTTGACCAACTCGAAATTCGTTTGGGAATGAGCTCATTTAATAGCATAGAACACTCTTCTGACAGTTAAATGTAAGATTATAATATATGTAAGTATTATATTCTCCTTCATAAAACCCTTTGTATTATTTCACCAAGTTTAAACGAAGTTTGCTGCTCATATTTCCAGAAAAGTTGATATTTTGGAGATATCTGGTTCAAAGGACTGGTGACTAGCCACTTAATCCAGCCTGTTCTAATTAAATCCTCTGCCTGACTGTGAATGTGAACCATAATATGAGTGTCTAAATACAAATAAAATCTACACATGGAAGAAGTGAATACTGAATGATGGTGATGATCCTCTCAGGACATTATTTGGAGGAGAACAGAGATGACAAAACCACTCACTCTGGGCTCGGCCTGCACATTTCACAAATATTTTCCTGGTTAAGTCGATTACCACATTTATTTAAATGTATTTGTTCCTCACAGATACCTTAACAACCTCCATGGGAAATTAAATTTGACTACTTATCATATCAATATGACTAAATTTTAAAGGTTCAGTTCAAAAATCTATTGTAATGTAGAATTAGGAAACAATCTAGCAGTTTCTGGATTTTGGAAAAAGTTTCCTTCCCTGAAAACAACTCACACAAACTCTTATCCCAGAGATACTTAAGGCCAATATACAGTACACAAAACCTGCAATGCAATGCAGGCATGACGGTCGACATTGACAGAAAAGACAAAGCAGATTAGAGTTGAATTTTTGCAGGAAAAAAATGAAGCCTTGAATTAGTGAAAAGCTATGGATGGTAGCAAGCAGGCACACACAAATCCATTAAAATGCCTCAAAATGATTTAATCTCGCTTGTATTATACGTAGGTTCCCCTCAGTCTCTGAATTTAATGCATTTCCCTTAATTTACAAGAATAGGGAAGATTACATTAAAACATGAAGTTATTACATTAAAACCTTTACATTAAACCCGTTATTCAAACCTTTTCATCACCACAAAGAAACATAGGTAATATTTCAGGGGACTTTTTAAAATTTTGCACCCATGAAGATGTCTGACAAGAAGTAACCCTTGTGATGTCATAAGGGTCAAATTCCCTGAGTTTCCAGAGCACCATCTACAGCCACAAAAGCCTTAACAGTTCTTTTCACATGCTGAATGGTGCTAATTTGATATGTAAAATTGGTGAAGTCCCCCTATTACAATAAGTGACAAATGCCAAACAGCATAAATGTGTAATCAAAGATGAAAAACAACAGGAAAATGTGTGATAATATCCAAAAACAGCAAAAACCACATATTTTGGGGGGCACAAATAGGCCATGAAAATGGAGTCACTTACACACCCGAAAAAAAAAATGACTCATGCAGGCTGTTTATTCTTTCAAAGGTGTGGTTTTTATTTGATAATACTGAATATTTTGTCCTTCGTCTGGACTTACACAAAGCGTCAAATACATGCACAGGCCTTTGTTCACACAAGCTTCCTATTTCTCAATCTGTATACCTCCCTTATAATCTATCTCACTCTCACGATGCTCCAGTGCAAGAGGACCTTCTGGATTCCACACTACAGCAAGACTTCATAGACAAAGACAGCGAAAACACACAAAAATCCTGACAGGTATAACACTGAAAAAATACAAATTAATGGAAAATGGTAAGAGTTTACTTTTAAATTATGCCCATAATACTCCATTATCTTTTTTGTTAATGTAGCTTGAGGTGTATAAAACAGCACTGTAAACTTCAACTGAATAGCTTGCTTCCTAAAAGCTATAAAGCTTTTATTAATATCTGGAAGGAACAGGAAAGCAGTGTTCTAACGTTAAGCTTGTAAAGATCTAATATCCATGAAATGAATATATTGGCAAAACTGCATTTACAATCAGAGTCTGACAGATAATACAAAGACACTGAATATATTTCAAAAGCTTTTTTTGTTTCTCGTTCACACATAAAATCTGCAAAAACATCCCTTATATCCAACCCTCTCACACACCACTTTTTTGTTTCTTTGTTACTGCAAGTACTGCTTTGTCTCTTCTGACAAAGGGAGCAAGAATAAGCTAGTAAACAGTGTTATATGGATAATTATGGATCACCAAAAGCACGCAAAATAGGTGACATCTGCATCTGACGTGAATCTGTCAGTCTGGGGAACGATAATAACTGTCACAGAGTGTTCAGGCTCTTGTCTTTACTGGAACTCATCCTCAGAAAGTGCAAATCTAGTACTAATGCAGTAAATAATAATTATCAAGTAACAACAAAAGTATGTGCATAGGTACTGTACAGCTACATAGAAGGGTGAGATGATAACAGGACTTTTCAGGATCAGCAATTAAAGGCGGAATTTTCCAGATTGAACTGTCGGGCACTAAAGAGGTTTTGTTTTGTCTTGTGTAAATAATTTAGAGTTCATCTTCACTTTCACACAGCATAGACTGGTCCAGTGAGGCAGCGTGGTCAAAGGCTGCAGTTTGAATCACAACAAGCGAGACTTTACACTGAAAAAAAAACCTACAACGCAGATTTTCTTCCAAAAAGATCAGCCATGCCAGATGAATCATGTTCTTTTTAAAGAAAAAGGAAGTGTGTCAATATTTCCCAGCAGAAAAGATGTGAGAAGCTGTAACTACCTAGTAATGTTTTCAGGAAAAAGGGAGACAATAATTTAAAAAAAAAAAAAAAAAANAAAAAAAAAAAAAAAAAAGGCAACTTGGAATTTGGCTTTGGAATAAAAATGGAGAATGAGGTAATGAAAGTTTGGGTAGCAAATGATTATCCAGAGCTCATGGACTGATTAGCGAAGTCTTAGAACACAGCAAAGAGCTTTGCAGGAAGTACTCCCTCTCTCTGATAATTCCTCTCCTCCTGACGCCAGCCTCAGGAGGAAGTTACATCATCACTTGACCAGTCTATGGCTGCGTTCTGAGTTCCTTATTCATTTCCACGTTTCACACTCACTTGTATCTTTTCCTTGCGTCTTAGTCCCCACTGAAGACGTGAGTAAAAGATGCAAGGACAGAGGGGCGACAATTTAAGAGAAATGGAGCATCCTCACTGCTCAAGCAGCATCTGAAGCACGATGACGTCACAGCTGATCAGCTGTCAGAGCGCTTGGAGCTGCTGTGTTTTAGTTCCTACACAATCATAAAATAGTGACATATTGATTATTATTATAACACAGTTTGACAAACATCCACATGCAGAACAAGCTGACTTTATAATCTACAGATCAGTGACCATTTAATTTCTATCACTGCTCAGTTTATCAGCATTAGTGAACTTTTCCAAACGGGATGTTTTATTAAATGTGTCAGTGGATTTTGTTGGAACTGTTCAATACAGCTGGTTCTGATGATAATAGAGTTGTTATATTGTTTTATGTTTCTTTATCATTCAGAGCTGCACTGAACACACATCCAATCGTTTTAAACAGATGATCAATCAGACAAAATTAAACATAAATAATCGGAGTCATTTTACCCCGAGATGTTGCTGTTATTAGTCTGTTCACCTGTTTTGAAACTCACGGTGAGGTTATATTAAGATGTGTGTTGGTGTATCAGATCAGCTGTAGCAAATCTGTCCAATCAGAAACAAATTTCCAGTAAAGGGGTGTGTCTGTCAGGTAACAGACTTCTGCATTGGAGCCTCTCGTTTCCTCACTCATGTCTCTCAGATGAAGCCTCCTCTATCCTTGCTTCTCCATCCTCAGATCAGAAATAAGAGCTTTGGAACGTCCTTAAAGGACCATACCACCCATTTTGCATGTTTGAGATTAATATATCCAATTTTCATACGTTACATTACTGACAACCATTTCTCAATGCATAAAACTGTATTTCAACTTTCCTGATATTTTGCAAAATTTCTTAATCTTTCAAAATCAAATATTCNAAAACTGTATTTCAACTTTCCTGATATTTTGCAAAATTTCTTAATCTTTCAAAATCAAATATTCAAGCAAAACACCCACCTTAAAAATCTATGTTTCACCTGCTATTAGTTACGCAGCTTTATGAAGTCACTTTCGTTTAAATTTTTCGCAATGATGGATTACCTATCCTAAGACGTTTCAAGTATCAACAAGTTGATTTCAATAGCGTACCAGAATGAACTGAAACCAGTGGAGTTCTGGAAGGTAGGAAAGTTTTTTTTAATTCACCATTCCAGTAGTATGCTTTGGGAAATGATTGTCAGTAACCTTACATGTATGAAAATTGAAAATATTAGGCTCAAACTTGCAAAATGGGTGGTATGGTCCTTTGAAGATGACAGACCTGATTGATTTCCGGGTTACGTGAGGAACGATCATACAAGGAACTCGGAACGCACCCTACGTCTCATGATGCTATTTTTATTTATCATATTTTTTACAGAAATGCTGTGTCTGAGAACAAATTCTACACCTTTAATCTTCAGAATGTAATGATAATGTAATGATAAAAATGTTGCAATATGACTGAGCTTTGGGTTTAAAGCACTTTCATATTACTGAATCTGATTCAAATACAAAGACAGGGTAAAGATTGTTTTCAGACCAGCACATTTAAGTCACAATAGTGTTGATTTTTTTTTTTAATCAAAAATCGCTTTGCCTGTTTGCACAGATGTTGTTCTACTTAATTTTAATGGAATCTTTTGCATTTATTTTCATCAGGCTGTGCAATGGGCATCAGGCATGGGGCGTGTCTAAGTGATTAGGGGTTTTCTGCATCCAGGAACTCCTTCTTGGGTGGCGCGACGCCACGGTACCAGGAACAGGAGCCGTCTACCCTCTTCACGCAGGCGTAATAGCTGGCCTGGCGTCCGTAAACCTGCTTCTCGATTATCAGGTCTGTCCACAGGCACTCCTCTGGAGCCGAGATCTCACAGGGCAGAGAGGGACAGCGCACAATCTGTAAAAACACATGAAACATTCCTCATGCCCTTAAAAAGGATCTAACGTGTGTATTAATGAGCACCTCAGAAGAATGCTGACATTGCAAAACAAGCACGAAATCTGAGAAAACAGAATAAAATCCAAAGAACGTGGACAACGAACTGCAGAGTGTTAATAAAACTAAACGGTTCACCGGAAGAGGCGGGAGTGATCAGGTGATTAGTGATTTAATTAGTTTAATTAGACATTAACAGTAATAAAGTGGAATAAATGCACCCATCATTGGCCACCATTGTTCAACGACTACTCCTTCTTCTTCTACTTGTGAAATTGCAGCAGAATGCAAGCTGATAGGCCAAAAGTAGGATCGATTGCTGCCCAGTACGACTGCCTATCCTTGGGATCCCAGATGTTCTACTCGAATTTTTTCAATTTGATTTTTTTTTTTATCTGAATGTTTTCAGACTGAGTTTTTTCAAACTGAATTTGAGCAACCTGCAGTATTACATTTTGAATATACGCAACTTGAATTTTGAGATCTAATTTGTGGCTTTAAATTCAGTGTTGATTTAAATTCAGATCTTTATGACCCTATTTTTCTTCCATTNTAATTTGTGGCTTTAAATTCAGTGTTGATTTAAATTCAGATCTTTATGACCCTATTTTTCTTCCATTTTGAATGTAAACTCTTTTATATGTTATACTGCTCACTGTTTTTACCTTATTTGACCCACTGTGCAGAGATGTGGGGTAACACATATATGTTCAATATATCCAGCAAACATATTACCAAAAAAGCTATTAGAATAGTATATAATGTGGGATATAATGAGCACACCAATGTACCATTTTTGAAGCTTTGAAATTTATTGATTTAGTGGAATTTAGGACTGCATTAATAATGTTCAAAGCAAATAACAAGTTACTCTTTGCTAACATACAGCGATTGTTCACAAGTAAGACAGGATGTTATGAATTAACAATGAATTATGAATGTTATGAATTAAGAAGAAATTTTAATTTTATAAAAACATTATTATTATTATTATTATAAATTTTATTTGTTGGTGCCTTTCAAAACACCTAAGGACACTGTACACCATACAATACATTAGGAAAGGAATTAAAGAATTCAAGTACATAGACACAATACAACATGTAATTAAACCGCATTAAGTCAGAATTGAGATCAAAAAATATGGAGTATGGATAAATAAGTGAATAATAATTGAAGTGAACTGAGTTGATTATAATTAAAGAACATATATATATCGGTTTGTGGGGTCAATTTATGGAATAGTTTAGATAATGGAACTTAAAGAGAGTACAACTATGAATCAATCTAAGAAAATATATTTTAAAAAAAGACTGTTTGAAAAATATAGTAGCATGGAATAGTAAATGTGTTCTTGATTCTTTTAGGATGTGTTTTTTTTTTGTGTTTTGTTTTTGTTTTATTTTGATGTATGCAGATGTGTAAATCATGTAAAACTGCATATGAATATATGGTTATTTGGAGACTATGCTTATATTTATTTATAGGTAAATCTTTGTTGATAACTCTATATAAGCTTTATGCTTCTAAATATAATGAAACAAGCAAGAAACAATAACAGATGAGTTGCATACCTATATTTATGTAGCTACATGTATAGTTACATAGCGGGTTGGAGTTAATAAGCTATACTTCATCCTCATTTTCAGAAGTTTTAAAAATTGTTTACTTTGTTTATTTCCTTTGTTATATTATCCTGTCTGAAATAAATAATAAATAATAATGATAAAAACATTACATGCACACACATTCATGAACAGCTGACAGACAGGAGCAGCACTTCCTCCACAGATATCCTTCCACGGACTTACCTTGCAGTCACAGCCCATCTGGTAGCGCTGGCTGAGGCTTTTCTTCTGGGTGTTGCTCAGTGAGTCCCAGGGCATGATGTAATCACACAGGGTCACATACATGCTCCCGGTGGCCTCAGCCCTGCCTGCAAAACAACCAAACAGATGTATGACAATATTCACATGATTGAGAGAAGTCAGACCTTAGGAGATCATCTAAAAATACAAAATATATAAAGCAGCATTGGATGTATCAACATAAATGATCTAAATTGTCACAAATTCTCTGGTAAACCTTGGTATCTGGCCTGCTTTGCTGAGCCTGCTGCCTCCATGACCTGGCCTCAATTTAAGCAGTAAAAAATGGATCGATTGATTAATGGATGGTCCAAAAACTAACCAGTTCTTTCTTGGCCTGTGGATGAACTTTCCCCCAAAGTTCATTTAAAATAGTAAAGTAATTTTGAGAGATTCTGTTAGGCAACAAACGTGACTATTTTTTTTGGCAGAAATAATAAACTGGCATAATCATCTGCTGCTTTTGTGACTGACGCGCAGGAACAAACGCACACTGAAATCCACGACTTATGTTTCACGCACGGGCGACTCCAGTCAAAACAAAGAGATAATTAAAGTTCTGCTGAGGCTGCATCCTTGTCGCCTCACTGTCTGTATGCAGCAAATCTCAACATGTCGTACAGCCTTCGCGTCCTCCAGGCAGGATTGTCTCGCACTTCACTGTAAAGCCTTCAAAGTCAAACAAAAAAACATGAATCATTCTAAATCGCCCATGGATATCAGAAAGTTTTCTTTCTTTCTCACGGCTCAAGTCCTGAACCTTGAACAATCTTGAATCCTGCGAGAGGAAACTCTGGATTCAGCAGTTTTTTTTTCTCTTACAACTCTATGTAATTAGGGGTGAGTATTTGCGGGTGCATCTCTGTCTGGGAGCACACATGACATCATGATTCAGTGTCTCCTCTACTATGTCTCTCTGCTTGGCTGTCGGTCACAATACAATCCAGATTTAGCACACAGTACGAAGGTCTCAACTCTTCATGAAGGACATTCAAGGCCTTTACAACTAAATACATCTAGTTTAAACAGGATGACACATCATCAAGTTTCAAAAATACAGCATCATTCAATGCCAGGATTCAATCCATAGATCTGTACAAAGAGTGAATGTTTCTTGTAAAAAAAAAACTTTTAAAATTAGCTTTTTAAAAAAGAAGTAGAGTATGACTTTTAACTCATGATTTTCTCCACTAAAATGAAAAATGTATTGACAAAAAAGAAGGTTAATGAATGAGTATGAAGTCATTGCACTAGTATCAAAAACAATTCCCAGTCCTGGATTTATCACAGTCTTTGAAGGATTCAAGGCTCAGGAAATATAATAAAAATTGGTATTAAAGGCTTAATTACATTGGAATGGAAGCAGGATGATGGCTAATTGTTTTTGATTTTTGTAGATTTTCATTTTCACTGGAAAAATATCCAAACTGAGATTTTTAAATATTTCTGTTTTGAAAAATGAAAATAATAAGCCATATGATGTTTTGGTCAATTAATTATTCATAATTTCTCAAAATATCTGTAATCCACCATATTAACTGGAATTGGATAATCCAGAGTGTGTTGGTTTTATGTTTCATGGTCACACAAACAGGGAGCATGAGATGTATATACCAGCACTCCATCTGAACCAAGACAGACGAGGGCTCTCCTGTCTGCACGGCACCCAGTCAGCAGCGTGTCATTACCCATAATAACATAAACACTTCAACCTCCAACACACAAAATGTCCGCCAGTTTATCCACCTTCTTGTTCGTCAGGCCTGTTGTTTACGCCCAAACCTGGAGGTCGATATCTGGTTATTTGTCTGTTGAGCGCTTCCTGCTGCTCGCCAGTCTGGCTGTTTTTATATTCAACCTCATTTATTCAGATCAGTCACAGCAGCAGATTTTGGCTCTACGGTCTCATGAATCACTTTCATAACTAAGGATGAAAGAAATCCCTGGTGGCCCAAAGCTGTTATTATTATTATTATTATTTATTTATTTATTTTTATTTTTATTTTTTTTACATTTTATTCAGGTAATTTTTAGCACAATTACAGAATCCAGTATAAACTCTGAAGAACTTCTTCAAACAATGTCTCTGAACTAGAGATTTAACTAACCAATCAACCCTCTGTCCAAATATCCTGAATTTTTAATTGGCCAGATTTTAATTATTTAAGACAAACATAACAGAAATGGAACAATGTATAAAAACTTGTCATTATATTTATCTTTATCTAAATAATGGCTGTTATTCTAAAATTGATTTTAAGTCATATTGTCCAGTTTTACTAAAAATGTGCCATTTTCTTATTGAGGACTGCAATGATTATTTTAATTATTGATTAACCTACTGACTTATTGCTTAAGAGTCAAAAAACCCAAAGCTATTCAATACATTTATATTATTTTCTGTTGATCAGAGCAATCCACCAATCATTTCAGCACCACTTACCATTTAGATATTTTTCTACAATCACACAGCACATTGTATGCTGAAGTATTAGCATGAACATCTGAGCCAATGCTATTCACACAGAAGATATCAGTACCTATGAATAAAAAAACACTCCAAATCTAAACTAGTGAAACAAGAAATCACACCTGAGATCAGATACTCCTTCTTGCAGCTTGCATCCAGGGTAACGCCACAGACCGCTGACATGGGGGCCGTGAAAACGGACTCAATGTCCTGACTTGGCCCTTTGAACATCTGAAACAAAACCACACCGACAACGTCAAAAACCAGAGTCCAGTGAAATATGAAGTGGAATCTGCTGGATGTTTTGCCTTCTTGCTTCATATTTGATCTCACCTTGATCTGTTTGACCTCATATTGGATCCTCTTGATGGGGTTCCCATAGACGTCGTTCCCAGCAACCACCTCTTTCTCTCCCATCACTTTTGCTCGAATCACTGTTTTGGAAAACACAAAGTAGTGGGGGAGGTCAGATGACGTCACCCTCAAAAGAAACGATGAAACAGACAAACACATACAGGAAAAAGCAACAGTAAAACAAAAGCATTTTAAACACATTAATAACCTTCAAAATCTGTTATCCTCCACATTTACAAATGTCAAAAATAATGACAAATGCCCATCACAAAATGCCAGAGCCCAAAGTGTCTGCTTATTTAGTCTTATAGACAGTCAAAAAGCCAGAATAGATTCCTTACAAAGACCAGTCTTCACATTTGAGGAGTTAAAAACCTCAAAATTACTTGCTAAATGACTTGAAACGTTTTCCAAAATGTCATCAATTATTTTCAACTGTGTCATTATCAACACGCTGCCTGCCTGAAGTCTAATTTGCAAATGTCAGACCATGTTAATGAGACTTCAGACTTACTTAATACTTGGAAGGCAAAAGTTGATTAGTTTTGACCTTGTAAAGTCACAAAGACAACTTGAAGTTTTCTTATAAACACTTGAGGCTTGACTTGGTACTAGAAATCCTTAAAACAGCTCTGCTAAATACCACATCTAGACACGTTTGATAATAATATGAGCTGGAGCGGCCAAACCCAAAGCATGAAAACCTCAAACCTCAAACACTGTATGTGGACCAGCAGCGTGGACTTCTGTGGTTCCACCGAAACATGACAAGAAAACCGACAAGACAAACAGAAATAAATTAAGCATACGTGTGCAGTAATAACCTGAAAGCAAACATAGCAGAAACAATGGGCTAAGTTCATGTTTCCCCACTGTGTGTATGTGTGTGTGTTACATGCAGTGTGTTTTAATAGACTACATCAAGCTTCAGCTATGCCTCAGGCTTTTATTCAGAATGGAAAATATGAGCAACACAGACAAAATACTAAATAGCCAGCAACAGAGGACGCACACGTAGATAAGCACAAGTCGAGACGCTTGCACACGTGCACACACACACACACACACACACACACACGAGTGCCATTTCTCTGGCACCCTTGGGTTCAGTTTATAACTTGGAACAGACACAAATATGAGAGCTCACGGCTCCTGGAGTTAATAACATCTCTTGTTGTCCTTCTGTCGTCTTTAATACTTCCCTTTCTTCCTTCTCCTTCTTTAATACTTCTCTTTCTTCCTTCTCTTCCCTGGTCCAGTGCACAAAGACTTTTCTGCACAATCACCCAGGAAATAAACTCAGGTCTGTGCTTGATGGCTCTTGGGGTTGGGCATATGACAACCAGTAGAGATCTTGCTACCAGTTATTATAGGCAATGTCAAAACTCAATAGGCAGGACTGCTTAAAGGACCATACCGGTGATTTTGCATGTCAGTGCCCAATAAATACTAGTCCTAGTCCCCTATCAAAACATGAGCTGAGCAACAAGTGGGAATGTTACAGTAATGTTAAAATCCAGTGTTAAAAGCAAATTAGCCAGATAGATGTCAGAAGAGTTTAAAAGAAAGTTCGATTTGCACAATTAAGTATTATACTTTAATTAAGTGGTCAATAAGTGATCTTTTTTCAGCAAGATGCTTTTCCATTTACTTGGTTTATGTTCATCTCAGCTTGTATGTAAAGTTACAAAATGAAAAGATAATTTTGTCAAGTTAAGTGTTTTATTGGATATTTAACTCACTACTTTAGTGAAAAACAGACTTTTCCATCAGCTTATTTCACCCGTACATGCTTTCTTGTTGAATTTGTAAAAATGACTGAATTGTGATGTTATTGTGTTGTGATTTTGTCCTTTCATTTGTTCTTTGTGAAGACATTTATCAGAGGGTCACAGATTCCAGTCCCATGTCCTCCACAAGCTTAACTTCTGCATTTTGGTTCTGCTCTGGGAGTTATGCAAATACACAAGAGCAGCAAATAAATACTCGTGCGCACACACAAACACACACATTCACTCACAGCAGTCTACCTGGCTGTTCCTCTCTCCTGCATTCCTTTCAGTTTTTCCACTCTCATTTCCTGACCTCATTCTGAGCCACAAACTAATGAGTAAAGAATCAGCAACAGGACACAATACTCTGGGAAATTACCGTTAATTTAGAACAGATTGCTATTATGGGAGCTTATCTGTCTGCAGACATGTTTACTTCTCAGCTTTCCCCTGCAATAAAGCCGACAGATGATCCTCTGCAGTCTAAACAGAGTGTTATGGAAGCTGCAGCCTCCATAACCAGGCCTGCGGGGTGTGTTACACTGCAGACTGAACCTGAAATTGTGTGATCAGCAGCAGTCAATCAGCAGACATGAGTCCCCCCACTCAACCCATAAACCACCCACTCACCCACATTTCCACTGTTCCCCTCAACCAGTCGTTTAATGACTTATACATGCGTATCAGTTTCACTACGCAATGTTTTCCATGCAAACCCCATGAACACACACACACACACACACACACACCACATCCTAAGNACGCAATGTTTTCCATGCAAACCCCATGAACACACACACACACACACACACACACCACATCCTAAGTACCCCCATGCAATCCACCGCATGACTATCCATTTCTTTTTTCATACTCCAGTGACCACCAAATCATCCCTGACTTTCCTAACGTGGTTTGTTTGTTCCTTTCTGCAGCCATATGTGAGTCTAACAGCCATTTAACAGAGACGAACCACCGTGAAACACAGATCACCCAAACAAGGTGGGAAAATAAATCCACTTTTAGATGCACTGTGATTTTCAATTGAATGATTCAGCATCAGCGCACAAAGTCTGAAAGTTAGAACACGTTGGACTTATTTTCTGATGAACAGACATGTGACATGCAAGTCTGAGGTTGTTTCATCAACTGATGTTCCTAAAAGCACAGATTTCATTGTTATAGAATGTCACAATGTTGGAAAGTATGCAGACATTCTAATTTTATTTTTTTTATGCTGATGATTATGATCACAATCTCAGCACAAACTAATTCATTTAGCATACAGTAGTGCCAAGTGGAAATATTTTGGTTCACTATAAGCTAAAAGCTGCATATATCTGGTGAAATTATGCACTTTTTTAAATACTGCAAGGTATATTGCAATAAACTTCCCACTATCATTCAGCCATAATAGTTTAATTTCAGTAAGATTTGGAAACCTGCTTGTCCTATTGCACGTTCATTGTTGTTTACCGTGGGCAGAATGTTGACACTGGTCTTCCACCACCGGCCAGACTCGGGGTGGTCTGTCTGGGCTGGGTGTCAGGGAAGTTCCCTTCGTGGGTTAGTGACTTATATGAAGAGGGGATATTTGTCTTTGGATGTGTGTGTGTGTGTGTGTGTGTGTGTGTCAGGTAGGTGCGTGATGCTGCTCGATTTTTCTGGCTTGTGGTCTGACTTACAGCATCATTTAGCACAGTAAACAGAAGGTGACACACGCTGCTTGTGCCTGCATGTATTGTGTGTGAGTGTGTGTGTGTGTGTGTGTGTGTGTGTGTGTGTGTGCACCACTGAGTCAGTTACCATTTTATTTGAAGAAATATCAACTGTCAGACCACATCATTTGTTGGCAATGTTGTTTTGTTACAGTTGAACAATTTGGGAAACACTTCAGTGCTGCTCCTCTTTTCTCTTACTTCACCTATACATACTTTTTCTTATCTGGGTGTTTCTCCCTGGAGTTTAAAAGGAGTTTTTAAATTTACTTTTCATTAAATTTGGGAACTAAAATGCTGCACACTGCAAGAAAATCTGTACCAGACAACACTACAAATTTTGGTTTGTGACAATCTTGCCATTTCTGCCAAACCTGTAACCAACAACAACAACAAAAGCCTCAAAAATGACTTAAAGACTTTTCAAGAATCAAGTATCACTTTGATTCTCGTGAAGCCTCCTGTTTTATTATGTCTTTTTTTCAAGATCCACCTCCGGAAAATTCCGGAAACAAGTTTATCTGTATTAACTGACTCGATCAGATGATATCCTACTATCTAAGGATATCACTAATAAACAGCAATTTTTGTCCAGCACACAAAGTTACATGTGAAACACACATATTCATAAGTAAAATGGCCATTTTTGCCCGCATGTTTTGCAGATTTTTACAATAATGCCAAAACAATAATCAAAAAAAAAAAAAAAAAAAAAAAAAAAAAAAATCTAAAATTGTCATTGTTTTTTATGTATTACACAAACTTTTCTGCAAAGAGTATTTTAATCCTGCAGAGTCTGAACATCTGGCAGGTTTTATCCACTTATGAGATGATTAATTTAACGAGAAAAAACAATTTAACAAGCTATTATCAATAGCATCATTGCACTTGACTAAAGGTGTATTGAGTCATACAACCCTAAAAAACAGGACATTCTGTCCTTAAGACTTTCCAGCACAGCCTGAGTCACACCTGAAAATAGAGCCGTTATACGACGTTATAGAGACGTTTCTCACATGTGCATGTACGTACGTAGGCAAAGTGTTTTGGAGCCAAAGCAGAGCCGTCAATAATGTTTTCTGGACCATTCTCATGGGTACCATGCATATTTTAAAGAAGACCATGACTTTTATGGTTTTCCCTCTAGAGCACAACCTGAACTGACAGCCAGATGTCACATAGACAGGGTGTGTGTGAAAGAGAGAGTATGTGTGTGTTTCCCTGTGTTAAAGTGAAGTTGGGAAAACCCCAGCAGCATTCCTGTAATTCCTCCCAGCACCAAACAGGGCAGGAATGGAAGGGCAGATGCAAATAAAAAGAGGAGGAAATCTACTGGTGTGACATTTTCTGCACTTGAGATTCAATTCTCTGAATTTTTCCTTCTCTCCCTGTCTCCCTCTTGTCATCCTTCCTCATCTTTCTCTCTCTCCTTGGTCTTCCTCTCTTATTCCACGTTACCTGCAAACCAGGCAACACTCTTTCAACCTGAAGCATGGTAAGAGCTGAGACAGTCGCTACAAGGACAAACACTCAGAAATGTCAGAAATGAAACAATGGAAAGCTCTATGAAATCTAGAGAGCTATGCAGTAGATAGGGCACCTGAGGACATTGCAGCATTAATCATGATGATATAAATGCCATAAAGTCACATTAGGTCACTATGAACTGAGTGCCACAGACACACCATGACTCATTTACTTGTTAATTTTAAATGATTTTTAGATGTTTCTGCAGCATTTAATGGGTTAGAGCCAAACTACATCACTCTGTAAACCACCCACGTTTGAAAGCTTCTACTGATATCAGGAATAAACTTTGATAAAATCTGAGGTCAGCTTCAACACAAATAAACACTAAAAACTTTCCCCTTTCCACTGCATTTTATAAAATTGTACTGTACTAATGAATTCTGATTAAATTTAATTTTCATCATCTTAAATTTTTTTTAAATTTATTTTTATTCCTCATGCCACAGGTATAATAATGATGCGTTCTTAATCTAATCTAATCTGTAATATGAATGCAGTGACAATATGTATTTTATATACAGTATATAAATTCAAAACAGATGTGTAAACTGTATTTGCATGACAACACATCTGTGTAATCTCAATGCAGTGATCATATGTATGCTTAAATGAAAACAAAGCAGATGTTTAATCTGAATGCAGTTATAATCTGTATGACAAAACATCTGTGTAATCTTAATGCAGTGGTCATATGTATGTGTATGAAAACAAAGCAGATGTGGTGACTGCATGTGCATGTGAACAGAACATCTGCGTATGTATCTGTATGCTTATGAAAACAAAGAGTTGGAATGCAGGGAAAATCCGCATGTGTATAAAAACAAACATCTGTCTAATCTGACTGCAGCGTCATGGCCTTGAGGAAAAATATTCACCACCTTCTTTTGCCTTCCAGCTGTTTGCAGCAGCTGTACAAACCGACAACATACGCGGATGCTGCCTGTGCAGCTGCAGCTGCTCAGTCCGCATGCTGCATCACGGACTACGAGGTAAACAACAACAACAACAACAACAACAACAGTGGCCGTGCTGCACTCACCTACATCGGCGTTGCAGAACGCCTGTTGCGGATGCGCCGGAGCGCAGCTGCACGCTTCCGCGATCTCCTCTGCCCGCCACAGGATCAACACCGTGAGCGTGCAAAGGATGCCNCTGCACGCTTCCGCGATCTCCTCCGCCCGCCACAGGATCAACACCGTGAGCGTGCAAAGGATGCCATTAACGGAAAACTGCATTTTCGGACACACCAATGTGATATTTTTCTCTCTATTCGTTGCTGTAGCCTGAGAGCTACGCAGAATCGTTTCGGTTTAGATCCAGAGGCAGCGTCCCCTACGGTTTTTGCCGTTAGAGACCTGGCGACGTCAATCACCCCGGACGGCCGCGGNACCCCGGACGGCCGCGGTGTGCTAGCTTGGCTAGGTTAGCTGACAATTTAGCTAGTTTAGCTGACAATTCAAGCCGACTGTCGGTGGCTCTGGAGGTCCTGTCCGGTGCCCGCAGTTGACTGTCCCGAGGTTTCCGTTACTCAGCATAGAAGGCGCTTTATAAAGCTGCCTCCCGACTCCTCCCCAAGCGGAGTGAACACTTCGGCCAGCAGAGGGCGCTGTGCAACAACAGGAGCTCCGCTGCTGTTACACCAATCTCAAGTTAATCAAAAAGAAAATAAATTCTAGTACTTTATGCCCGAATTGCTCTCATTTTGCACGAGATTGCTTAAAAAAATGTCAGTCTTTGCTCTTGATTTTATTTTGCGTCAAACCTGTAGATTTTTCTCACTTTTGAAATATAATACCTGAAAGATCAGACATCGTTTTCTTGACTAAGTCAAAGAAATTCATTTCAACTTTTCACCAAAAAAAAAAAAAAAAAAAAAAAAAAAAATTTGTAGTTATGTGGATGTGATGGACATGAAACTTTTAAGAGTTACTTTTTGTTTTTAGTGTGAGAAGTCAAAAAATATTGGTCAGATACTGACAAGTCTCTGAAGAGTTAGTTTATTTTGTCAGGTTTTAAATTATAGGTTATTTCATACAATCAAAAAGTAAGATTCTTAAAACATTAAGAAAACCCTGAAGATAAATTGCTTCCCTCTAACATGCATTTTTATTTTGTTATCTCTGCTTAATTTGCACTCCCCCTTAATTTAAAAAAAAAAAATTCATTTCTACACTTTTTTTATCATATGTTGTAAAGTATAAACAATATTGATACTTTAATGTGTTTCCGTCTAATGTCTTAATGCTGTATATTGTTAAATAAAATTGTTAAAAAAATAAATTGCAGATGCTCTATGTGCTTTAGATTGTTATATGAAATTGTTAAATAATAATAATAATAAGATAAAATAAAATCAATGATTGATCTGTTCCATTTAAAGTGTAATTTGCAAATACTAAAATAGCATAAAAATAACATACCATTAAAAAAAAATGCAGCAAACATTTGGGGTCCCTTCATACAATTTTTGGACCCATGGGTGTATCTGGAGAAATATCTGGGGATGGCATATTAGTGGTAGACCTTTATTTATTTACTTACCTACTTAATTACCTAATACCTAATTATTTTAGCTATTTGGGTTATATACTTTTGACAAGTGTGTTAGTCTCATTTTATCCAAACCAAACCTAACACCTGATAACCTGCTGAACCATTTGTAGATGCTAATATTTTACCTAAATAAATAAATACAAAAGAGCATTCTGAACAATATACAGATTCAAACCCACTATGGGATATTTCTCAGGTCCATGATTTATTCCAGCATAGATCAGCATCGCTCAGGGCTGTGAGATCTGAGTTTACACAGTGAAATGATGCGACTGGCAAACTGTTCAAATAAATCCTGTAATCCAGTCTTTCTTTTTTAAGGCTCACATTGTCACATAAACTCAAGCACTCATTCTTATTTCTGGTTTCACAGTCAAACCAATAACAGTTTTATAAAACAGAAAAATTCAGCAGCATCATTGCTCCTGCCATTTTGTACAAGGCACTGATTTAGTGGGAGTCTGGCAGGAAGAAACAGCACCATACTGTGTAAGACCATTTTACCCAACATGACACATACGACAGCTAATAAAAGAAGTGACTACAGGCAAGTTGCACAGTCAAGGACAAACTAACAGAAATTAAAATGACTCAGTAATACTCTGTTCCTGAGATGAGTTCATTTGGTTTCTCTACAGGAGTACACAGTGATCCTTGTATCTGCTTAAGAAAACAGGAATAATTTGGTCGGTCAAAGTTAGCGACAGACAGCTGAAAAGAAAAAAAGCACAATAAGCATAATAAAAATCACCCCAATTCCCAATCAAGTGTCCACTAAACAGTGATGTAAAGATGACCTATGAAATGAGCAACTTCATTATCTTCATTACTTAATTGCATATTTTTAGAAACTGAAGAGAGATTATACATATATTCAGGCTTATTTCTTGTTGCTATTTCCTGATAATGTTAATCAGCCCTCTCAGCCTCAGAGGCCTTTATTGAAGTAGACATGTTGTACACTCTCTCCATATTGAGACACGATAGAGTTTCTCAGCTCCGGCTCCAGCTTTGACACAGACATAGAGCTAATATACATAAAGACAAACCGAGAAAGAGAGAAAGATGTGGACATAAAAAAAAAAAAGGTCAGAATTTATTTATATGTGACAAAGATTTTCTTTCTCCAATTTCTTAAGGTGAGTGGAAGAAATACTCAAATTGTTCACTTAAAGGACCATACCACCCATTTTCCATGTTTGAGCCTAATGTATTCAATTTTCATACATTGTAATGTTACAGACAATCACTTCCCAAAGCATGCTACTGGAACATTGGTTTCAGTTCATTCTGGTACGCTATTAAAATCAACTTGTTGACACTTGAGACATTCTTGGGATAGGTAATCCATCATCGCCAATAAGACGTGTATTCAGGTTTTTTTTTTCAGTGTTTCGTAATTTTAGTGTTTAAGCACAATAAAAAGGCAGAGTGAATGTACGTCTCCACGAGGAATATAGTCCCAAAAGAAGACCCGCGTTTATCGAAAAATTTAAACAAATGTCACTTCATAAGGCTACGTAACTATTAGCAGGCGAAACATCGATTTTTAAGGTGGGTGTATCGCTTGAATATTTGATTTTGAAAGATTAAGAGGTTTTGAAAAATATCAAGAAAGCTGAAATACTATTTTATCCTTTGGGAAATGATTGTCAGTAACCTTACATGTATGGAAAATTGAATATATTAAGCTCAAACATGCATGGGTGGTATGGTCCTTCAAGCAAAACTACTAATGCCAATAAAAAGTAATAACACTGTGATGGAATAAAATAAGTATTATTGTTACGTTACCATCTCTGGGGGAACAAGGAGCAGGCAGCAGGCACCATGAAGATCAGACTTTAAAAAAGGAAAGAGTCAGTTCAATCCAGTTCATCAGTTCAACAAGTCAGTTCAATCTTCCCTCTAACTCTCATGAGCAACATGAGTTTCCTGTGACCCGATAACCCGCTCGTCTGTCCTACTTACAACACTCCCACCATCATCACTTGTATTGGCCCGTGGAGATATGTGATTCTCTGTGGAAGGACAGGAAATGTCAGAAAAACTATGACAGATTCATGTTCACATGTTCATATTCATGTTAGAGGCTATACGGACGGCAAAGGTCGAACCTGCATGAACTTGTATTTTTCCATTCTCTGCATGATGATGGGGAGGATGACTGACAAAAGAGAAGAGAAAAAAATTCCAAAGGAAGTCAAAGTTTTGAACTGTGTTCACTGCAAAAATAACCTCTTATTGATAAGTAGTCAAATCACAGTTTCACTTATGTGTTTTTTTTCTGTAATTTCTTTGCTTACTCATTCCTGGTGCAGCCATGGTAACCCGAGAAATGACCACCTGTGTGATGCCCTTTATCGCCGCTTTCTAAGGTGAAAATAAAAGGGGATTCAAATGCAATTTGAGAATAATTGAGGAAAATTATTGTTCATTTTAATAAACAAAATGTCCTTCCAGTGTGATTACCTTAGAGTGACCCAGTTTGTTGCCATTCTCATCTGTAACTGCAATGCCATTTAGGATTTCCCTGAGAAAGAGAAGCGAAAGTATGAGAAACTAAAATGCAAAGGAACCAGAATGTAAAATCTTGTGTTTGTTTTTCTTCATCTTATCACCCACACATGCTGCAATCCGTTTGCCTAGAAAATATTTTAACCGTATTGCAAAACCACAGAGGAACTTTAAATTAAACCTTCAGTGTTCAAATATACAATGGTCTGACTGCCAAAGACTACAATAACTTGTAAAAACTGAATGAAATTCTCACGTCTTATCGCTGGTTCTGTAGAAAAAAACATGTATTTTGTTGCACTTGTTATAAAAAGATATATAAATTTACACCCAGCATACACCAATGCCACAAATACGATTACATTTCTGAAAGACTTAAAAATGCCATCTTGTAACGAGATTTGCCTCTCCCTTAAAATGTCTTTGGATTATAATGTTCCATGAATATCTTTTGGGTGAACATGGGGAAAGCACATGTTCAGATTTTTGTGTTCAGCAACCAGTAATAACATATAATCCCTGCCCTGACATATGTTCTGATGTTTTTAGAAATGGTCCAAAGAGCAGCAGAGCCAAACTCACTGTTGCCTCATCATAGGAATATTAACACAGTTGGCTGCTGCCACTGCTACAAAAGGGACCCAGCGAGCCACCAGAGGAGGAGCTTTCTGCAAGAGGAGGTGCAGACAAACAAAAAAGTCAGGAAGTTTAGTTATTTAGTAGTTTAGTTTAGTTTTAGTTTAGTTATTTAGTAGTTATTTAGTAGTTATTTAGCCAGCTGTTTCTTTTTTGCACCAACTGCAAAACACTGATCATCTAGTTAATCTTATACATGACATGGTGCCCAGGTAGAAAATGATATGACTAACACTGACTAACACTAAAATGACTTTTAATTAAAGGCGCATTAGCTTTGTTTGAACTTATATAGTACAGACAAACAAAAACATAGAGGTTATGAGAACATGTGGTTAATTTCAGTAATAACACAAGACAGGCAAAACACCTGGATTTTTCATTGTTTCCAATATTCAAATGAGTTTAAGACAAAGAGTGACTCATTAAAAACAGAAAGCTCTCAATCTACCTTGGTTCAACGCAGTATATACTGGTTCTGTGTTTCTTCATCTATGTGGTCGTACCTTTGTGTAGAGGTTGAGACTCACTGCTGTTGCTAAAGCTGTGCTGGTTGCTGTAGCATAGGCTATGCCGATCTGCCTGGGAGAGAAAACAGTCAACAGCAGCTACTTTAGGCTTGTGGTTTCCTAAAATCAGATGTCTCAACCTGCGGAGGGCCAAGAGTCTGCAGGTTTTCAGTACAACCTAATATTACACCAGCTGAATTCACCGATAAACACGTCCTCAAACTGATCAGTGGAACAAATCAGTTAAAATTCAGTCTGACATATTTGGCATCTTCAGAAACTTTCTGCTCCAGGCTACAATTTCAAATATTTTTTTCTGAGCTTGAACAATGTCTGTTTAAAAAAAAAAAAAAAAAAAAAAAAAAAAAGGTCAAGACGAACCCACCAATGGCTCCAGAAGGGTTGAGGAAGGTTTAACCGTCTACACTCACTGCATGTAAACAGTGAAATTAAAGGACCATTCCACCATTTTGCATGTTTGAGCCTAATATATTCAATTTTCATACATGTCAGGTTGCTGACACTCCACACTTTTTATTGCGCTTAAACCCTAAAATTACAAAACTTCGGAAAAAAACCCTGAATACACGTCTTGTTCATGATAATGGATTACCTATCCAAAGAACGTTTCACGTATAAACAAGTTGCTTTTAATAGTGAATGAACTATTAAATGAACTGAAACCAATGGAAGGTAGGAAAAAAATTTTTAATTCACTGTACCAGTAGTATGCTTTTGGAAATGATTGTCAGTAACGTTACGTGTATAAAAACTTAATATATTAGGCTCAAACATGCAAAATGAATGGTATGGTCCTTTAACGTAAATACTAACTTGGAAGTAATGGGAGAAGCAGCATTGCGGTTGGTGTAGTTGACCAGAGCATTGAAGGACTGATTCACCCACTGCCAGAATACCACAGCAGGTACTGTCCTAGAGACAGAAGAACACAGAAATCAAAAAGAGAATTATAAAACCTCTAATGTTCCTGATATTAAACTTTAGTTGATGGAGAAATATATCTCCTACAATACCTGTAGAACTGCAGCATGAAGCCTGTGATGGCCATGCCTCCAGGAACCTGGAAGGACATGCGGCCGATGAGGTTCATGCGGTCTCCTGTGTCCGGATGGAAGGCTGAGTCGTACAGCTTCTTAGCATAGTGCAGCTGCTCCTCGGTAGTGCCAGGAGGAACGGATCCTGCCCTACAGAACATATAAGAAACAGTGAACACACTTGCTGCCACAAGAGAATGGCATCAGTAGACATGTACTGTACACACCATCAGAAATATTCTTGCAATTTCTGTTTTTTAAGTTCCAGTTTTTCCACCAAATAAATCATGCAGATGACACAAATCCGATACAGATCCAGGACAGGAGCCAAGCTAATAAAGTGAAAATTCATCCTAAACCAGATTTTGCATGTTATTTCTGTATTTGCTGCAGCTCCTTTTGAACTCCTCTCTTGCTCTTTAATCCATAAATAATAATTCAGTGACTCAACGAATAACTCAATTCCATGAATTTAATTCCATGAATAACGGAACAACTCCAAAGACACTGTGATAACACCAATCGTGACTTTACTCGGACATGAGGATGTTTTTTTGATTAACACCTGGTAACACTACATTCAAATAAAACTTAAATGTATTATGTCAAACAAACATTTGATAAGCCCAAGGAGCCAGTCACTAATTCAAGGTCAATCGATCAATTCTAGTGTCAGCAGAGAAATACATGAGAAAGCTAATATTAACTTTAATGTTCAAAATTATTACAACTGCATGTTTTACATGTATTATATGGTGTATTTTCTCTTATGTCAAAAATAGATGATTGTTAAAGAAAATCCATTATCTCTCAATTGCTGTAAAACAAATTTTAAAAAGATATGAACTTCAGAAATGTCATACTGTAAACTATTATATAGTTACTGTTTGTGAGTCAGCATTTTCACTTAGTGTTCATTTGTTACCTGCAGCTTTCTACTAAAGCTTTGGCTTCATCCAAGCGTGAATCAGGCAACAGCGCTGTTCGACAGTCAGTAATGTTGAAGAAATGTTTTAGTCGACCCATAAACGTAGACTGATCCCATCGTGGTGCATCAATGTCAAATGAGCTCAGAGCCATTGTGGTTCTTCAAACGCAGTTCCAACTTAATGTATTAAAAAGTCTTTAGAAAGATTCTCCTGACTCTCCGAGAGGTTACTCTGCAGCTGCAGTCAGTATCTGGAATAAAGAACAGTTAGTTATACACATCAAAATAATACACATTAGTCAAATGTGCTGTAAAAAAAAAAAAAGGAGTTGACAAATTTATATCTGCAATGAAGAATTAATCATTTGCATGTCTCCTTGCAGTTTAAGACTAGTGCCACTGGGTTCATTTTAGGTCTCCCTCCTCCTCCACTTCTGACCAGCCACGTCTGGTTTGAGCATATGTAATATTAACCAAATTTTAGCTCAGTGGGACAGAGAGGTATAGCATGACCTTTGAACTCTGTCACTAAGTTGTTTATATGTGTCTGCATAAACATTGTCTACCAACCAAACACTGTCCTCTCTACAAAATCTCAAGTATCAAATATGAACTAGAAATCACTGACCATCTCTTTGTAAATGTTTGTCAGTTTGTGTTTTGCAGATGCAGCGTTTGCTTCTATTTCCCAACTTAACGAACCAGAATCTGCAACTTCTACATTGCTATTTATTTAAGCATTGGAGACGTGACAGTAGATCTCATGACAATTAATGCATGTCCCTTTTCATATGTAATCACTGAAAGCAAGACAACATGATTTGAGTGAGCCTCAGTCTGGCTGGAACTGGATTGTCTTTTGAGCTATTTGCTTTAAAAACAGTGTAAAGGCATGTGGCACCATGTGGAGAATACCAGGCCAGCTGCAGTCACCATTACCCTACCAGGACAAATCAATAGCATCCACAGCTAATGAACATATACTCAAAAATACCTAATACCCAGATTAACAAAACTGAAGGTTTAGCACATTTTAGATCTAAAACTTAAACTTGAAAAGCATTTCCTCAAGAAAATTGCACGATTGGTGAAAGCTGTCATGCAGATTTCTTTTGGTTTTGTGCAACAATCAAACATTTGAAAACTTACTGATGCCCATGCACTTTATAATTAATAGAAAGTGAATGTTTTTATAATGAGATTTCTGAGGTGTTATCTGTGGTTGCTCATGTGTTATTAGGTGGCTCCAAATACTGTATGTTCTGCATGTTTCTTTAGGTGAAGTAGGGGGATTTCAACGATGTTATGTTAGGTTACTAGAGTGTTTTACAGTACAGTATATGATTGTTCAGTACTCCAAACTGAGTATTTTGAAGATTGAATGTAGTTTTTAACTGTATATAAAGATGAGGTTATAAATCTGTCGATTTGAAACACAGTAAGTGTCACAGGATTCATAACAAACTTCACTTCACATGCTCATTATGTACTGATGTACGGTTTATTAGTATAAAGTACTGTATTGTACTGTATAAGGTGGCTGAGTTGTAAACATAATAGATTTTAATGGGGTTAGAGTTGAATGTATTTTAGAGGCCATAATCTATGTGTTACCATTATACGGTTATGTAAGAGTAATTAATGCCACATTGACTATATTTAAAGTCAAATGGAGTTTATGCTTTATATAACTGCTAAGATATACATGGGAAGTTCAATTCTATATATCATTACATTACCTATAAAGGTCTTTATTATGAGCTTACATATATGCTTAATGTTGTACTCAGTACTTTAAAATCTGAATGAAGCTATACTGTGTTAAAATACTTGAACTACAGATACAATGGGTCTGAACTGTACTCCAGTTGTTATAAACTGCACGTCATTATGATTGATCAGTGTAACATGATGACCATCGTAAAAATCAGAACAGAGTCTGCACCAATTCGTTGCTGAATCAGCAATAGCCCAAAATGCTGAAAACTGGCCAAGTTATACTGCACTGCATGAGAATAGTACACCTGAGACATTTGGAGGTACAAATTCACCAGAAGCTTGACAAACTGGATCTGCAGGCCACAGCAGCAGAGCATAACCACCATCCGAATAATATGTCTGGATAACTATCACCATATCAGGCCAACAAAATTCTCCAACTGACCTCACAAAAAAAAGAAAGAAAGAAAAAAGAAATACAGGCGTTATGTGGAGAGACTGTCTTCCTACCATCTGCTGTGGAATGAGTTAGACATGTCAGTCCAAGCAGGCGGCCTGATGCAACTTACCGATCGAGTTACGGACAGAGTCCTGCTTCTACAAGCAACAATGACAAATCACGCCGCACAAGACTGAAAAACACGCTACAAAATACATGAAGTAAGCAAAAAACATACCCTTCTTTGTTAGATTCCTCCACTGCAGTCCAGAGTAACCTGTCAACTGGGCAAACGCGCTCATGTGGCATTGTAGTGAAACGTGCACGTGGCATATCGTCCACCAATCACAAACCAGGGCAGCTCCCCTACGTGAAAAATCGTTGTTACAGATTAACGAGTGACCGTGTTAAGTGGTACCTTTATCCAATATGTCGGCAGTTGTCGAAAACAGATAAGTTGTACTTACTGTCTATTTTCATTAAAAGTTTCAACAACCAGAACAATCTTTATAGCCCTAACATATTTCATAAATTTAATTGAACCAACATATAAAATGCCACAATAAGGTTTACAGTTATCAAATTTACACTTATCGATGTAAAACTTATCCAACAGTAAAAGTCACTAGTTAAAATGGACATACGTTATTATGGAACACCCACGAAAACCAAACCAGACTCATCTTTTTAACAAAAAAAAAAAAAAAAANAAAAAAAAAAAAAAAAAAGAAAAAAAAAAGGAACATATTACATGCATGTAGAGTGTAACGTCTGGAAACAATCGATAAACTGACAGAATAATGTCTAGGGCTAATACATGTCCCATAACTAGCTCCCTCTTTGATATAAAGAATGGTTTCACAAATCATAATAACTCTCACAAATATAACATCTGCATAAATTAAGCACATCTTTAAACGGTAAGTTATTACAAAGCTTGTGGTAATATATATGTCCACGAAAAGAAGCCCGTAGAAAACCTGTCCTACTTTTGAAGTCTTCGTAGCTACTAATCCACTTACGTTGTTCTCTCCGGCTACTAGCGTAAGTGTGCGTGTGACGTCATTCCCCTTAGTAACCCTCGGCGGCGTCTCGAGGAGAGAAGGCAACAAGATGGTGAGTTTAATTCGTTGTAATAATTACCCTTTAATAGTAATTATCCAGTTTAAATGAATCAGTAATCGAATTAAATGATCATCGCTTGTTACTACCTTCAGTTTAATCCCTGCCACTGTCCTCACCATATTGAAAAAAACATTTTACTGCAAAAGCTGCCTTGTTGCTGCGTTCAGTTATCACGGGAGATTAGCTTTAGCATCTTAGCTCACTGCAAGCTATATTCAGCTCATATTTATGTGAAGCTAACCCTCCATTAAAACACGTAGCCAACAATACTACCCAGACAAAACCAAAGAAGCTGAGGTGACTAGTTAGTCACAGGAGCTGTTTTTCTTATCATCTGGTGCTTTTTTGGAGAGAGTTTGCGCATCCTCCAAGCCAAAGTGGGTGCTCGAAATGCCTTGTAGGGCCTGTTCGTGAGGATCCCGGATGAAAGGGATGCTGTTCCACAATGGCTAACGGTATCTGGGCTATGACAATGCGCCCCTGTCCCCCCAAGAGGCATTATCACATTGTTTTTTCACTGACTGTTGCAGGGATTGCTGTCCATCCTGCGGAAGCTAAAGAGCACACCAGACCAGGAGGTTCGAATACTGCTGCTGGGTCTGGACAACGGAGGAAAGACCACCCTGCTCAAACAACTGGCATCTGAGGACATCAGTCACATCACCCCCACACAGGTGTATAAATACACGTGAAGAATACCTGTTAATGGAGCTACAGAGACTATTTTCTTTTCTCTCGTTCATTTATTTAAACTGACTGACTGACAGAATAAATTTGAATTGTAACAGATTTCCTAACTGTTACCATATCAAAATTTATGAAAGCTTGACCTTGTACTTTTGTGCTTTGTGATCTCTATTGTGAAACGTAAAAATAGAGCATAACATAATAAAAGGGTTAAAAATAAACTTCTTGCTTGATGTTTTTCTCCAGGGATTTAACATTAAAAGTGTCCAGTCTCAGGGTTTTAAACTGAACGTTTGGGACATTGGAGGACAAAGGAAGATCCGGCCATACTGGAGAAACTACTTTGAGAACACTGATGTGCTTGTGAGTGGATTCTGATATTGCTCATTTACTGGTATTTTGCAGCAGTTTATTTTTCAATAGAATACACACTAAGGCCTTGATCTCTTAATATTGTGGACTTTTGCAAACACTAACAAGGAAACTGCCTTTATATTTCAGATTTATGTCATCGACAGTGCTGACAGAAAGAGATTTGAGGAAACGGGCCAGGTATTTTACAATATTGTCTTGTGTCATTGTATATTTTTAGTACAGTACATAAAGTATTATCTGTTTTGGAGCACTGGATTTTCTTGTTCTTGTTATTTGTGTTTGTGTTCATTTATGTGGTTGCAGGAGCTGGCTGAGCTGTTGGATGAGGAGAAGCTGAGTGGGGTTCCAGTGCTGATCTTTGCAAACAAACAAGACCTGCTGACAGCCGCTCCAGCCTCTGAGATTGCTGAGGGTCTCAATCTGCACACAATTCGGGATCGAATGTGGCAGATCCAGTCCTGCTCCGCCCTCACCAGTGAGGGGATTCAGGTGAGCATACAAGTTGTGTTGCCACAGCTTTCCTTTTTATTTTTACGTTTTCTCTACTTCTTACCATCCTGGTTTTCCTATTTCAGGAGGGGATGAACTGGGTCTGCAAGAGTGTCAACTCCAAGAAAAAGTAGCTCTGCTTCTGGTCTTGTTCTACTCAGGAGGAACAGCAGCAACAGTTATCCATACCTTCATGTACACTGACACACGTTCACCCTCCTGAGCCTTAGCAAGATGGGAAATACCTGTGAATGTACACTTACTACTAATCCAACATGGACTTGGGTTTTTAACCCCCTGTATCACTGATGTTTATTAATCTCTACACATTTGCATCTGCAATAGGGAGGGAGGTTTGCTTTTAAAGGGAACCCATGCCCAGAATGTACCTCCCTCCCCCATTCCATTCACCTCATCATCAGTTCCCAGTCCCAACCAATCCCAGCAGCCATCCCAGCTTGTCTCAGACATTCCTGTTAACTGCTGTCTCTTACTGGAGTTCCATCATGTTCTTAAAACATTTTTTCACTCTGTCCTGTAAACCAGCCCTCCCTCCCTTCTCCTCCTGGTCTCATTCCTACAGGTTGATACTTGTTTTTTTTATCATTCCACAATGGCTGTAAGCGCTTTTCCTGCTATGGCTCTGTTTGAAGTGAGGTATATTTTTGTAATTGCTTTATTTATGGTGAAGTAGGATGTAGAATGCTCACAAATAGCAACTGGTGTGGTGCGTGGTTTCTACTAGGACATTGGAGAAATTGTTTACTGTATTCAACTCCCCTGAAAACGATGATACTGTACATGTTAATATGTATAAAAAAAGATCATTATGAGTTAAATGGTTAAGAGGTACTAGTTTTTTTGATCAACTGTAAATACTTTGGCCCTGTGTTAATATGTTAGCTTATGCACATGTTATAGAGTATATGTTATGCTGTACTTTGTAGTCTATAATGTTTGCATATCTAATAAATGCTGGCATATTTTTAACAGAGTTATATGTACCCAATGCATTTCTATGAGCATCTTTGGGTTAGTGAGGGAATTCACTCTTAAGATGTTTCCTTTTGATATTCTTGAATGTAATCTGTCCAGAACTGATGGTCCTGTATGTGAATTAAAAAAAAAAAAAAAAAANTAAAAAAAAAAAAAAAAAATGTTTTCAGAAATCATTCCATTTGAGAACAAATCACTGTTGATTTCTGCGCTTGTATAGTTGGACATTGGTACACACTCATACACACAGACCCCTGGCAGGTGGGGTCAGCTGGTAATGACAGTTACCAAGCCTGTTTGGAGTGGCCTCTGTGGGAAACAGCAGCTGGGTGGAGTATAAGAATGAGGCCTTGAGGAGTGTAATTCTTGCTACAGCACCAATTTCACAGTATAATTTCCTGTACTGAGGTGGAAATTGTACTACAAATTCCTTCACAAGTACTGTTGCAACATAAATATGACTTAAATATAAATATGTGGCATATTTTGTAAACTTTTCTATATTGTAATGTTCCATCAACAGACGGTCTTCTCCCAGACAGAGTTTTCTTTCTTAAAAGCAGATCAAACCAGAATGGAGGGCTGCGAAGCTTGCATGTTTTTACTCCAACCAAACCCCTTTCCAGCCCCTCCTCTCTGAATGAGGGTCATTAAAATCAGCTGGTGTGTTTCTTTTGGTTGGCCTGAAAACCTGGAGCCTCTCAGCCCTCCAAGGCATATAATTTGAGACCCACAAACTAAAATTTCAGTCCATAAGACAAATTGACATCTTTCACTGGACAGTAAAATGTGAGCATTTCATCATCTTAACCACAATTAAAAACTTTTATTCTTAGCCCTCATCATCAACAACAGCTCCAATGAGGTTGCAACTGAAATTCTTAACCTTCTAAAAGTAGTTACAGCACAGGCCCTGCACACCCTTAATGCACCCTGTCACAGGCTAGAGCTGTGAGGAGACTTCTGCTCAGCAAGTCCTCATTGTAAATCTGTGTCGCCATCTACAGGCTGTTTAGCGCCATAGACTCTTGACAGCAGCATGCATGCTCTCTGTCTCTCTCTCTCTCTCTCTCTCTCTCATTCTCTCTGATTAGGCCTCTCTGACTCTCCTCATAGGCTTCTTGCACCTGTGAGAGTGGGGCAACTTCTCCCAGACTTCCAGTATAGCCCCGCCCACCTCCTACCTGAAAATATTCAAATCAGGCAGAAAAATTGAGAAAAGGTTTTGAAAGATGCTCAAAAACTAAAACACACACACACACACACACACACACACACACACACACACAAAGTTCTTATAGGGTGAGTCACCAGAAAAGTAGAAACACCTGCATAATATGATGCAATGCAATAAATACTATTTTACTTGAAACTGTCTAGTTTTTGTTGGGACTACTTTAGTTTTGTATATTGACAATTTGGAAGCTGTATATTTTTGAAGTGTATTGGACTTTTATTGTTATCAGGAACGAGTACATCAGAGGGACAGTGCATGTTAGATGTTTTGGAGATAAAGTCAGAGAGGCCAGACTGAGATGGTTTGGACATGTACAGAGGAGGGATAGTGAACATATCGGTAGAAGGATGCTGAGGTTGGAACTGCCAGGCAGGAGGCCTAGAGGAAGACCAAAGAGGAGATTTATGGATGTAGTGAAAGAGGACATGAAGTTAGTTGGTGTGAGAGAAGAGGAGGCAGAGGATAGGGTTAGATGGAGGCAGATGATTCGCTGTGGTGACCCCTGAAGGGAAAGCCGAAAGGAAAAGAAGAAGATTGGACTTTTATTGTTATGTTAAAAGGTGTTTGACCATCTTAGTTTTGTATATCTTATGGTCAAAATATTAGAAACACCTAACATCATGCTGCAACAATTGGCACAATAATTACGGTAGTTTCATTTTTTTTTAACTGTATTTTCATTACATGCTGAGAATGTTATTTAAGCCTGTGAGATGAAGTGTTTTTTTTTGTTTTTTTTGGAGAGAAGTTGTTTATATTACCAACAGGCCTTCTTACTTAAGGTATAAATTATTTGAGAGGACAGTAGGTGGTTTTACATTTCTAACAGTGTGTGCCTGCTGTAAGAACACTGCAGTGTGTGTTTTACTTCAGTTCATGTGGAACAGTGTGTGTGTGTGTGTGTGTGTGTGTGTGATGTGACTGACTCAGAGGGCCTCAGAGAATTGCAAAAGGCCTCTTTTCTCTCACAAAGATTCTCATTGTCCGGTCGTCCTCTTCCCTCACACACACAGAATGTACTTTTTGTATTGTTCCTCATTTCTGGCTCTTTACTCCCTGTTACATGAAATTCTGACAAAGCATTATGGAAAAGATGATATACTCACCGAGTCACATTCAGAAACACAAAAAGTGTTTAATGGATTAGAACTTTAAAGATAATAAAACTTTTTTTTTTCCTGCATGCGTGAAATGAAAGAAATCAAAGAGTAAATTTTCTTTTTAGGCCTTTTGAGTCTACTTAGTGTTTTATCTACAGGCGTCAATGGAAACTTCTAAGGGAGAGAACACAAAGTTCTGTGGTTGTTTTATCAGTGAATAAAAGCTTTTTCCCTGTGCAGTGTGTGGGTAATTTAAAGGAGCAAGACAGTGTGTGTGTGTGTGTGTGTGTGTGTGTGTGTGTTGGTGTGAGAGAGATTCATATGAGAGATGTAGGCGACTGGATTACTGCCTCTCTCTCTTCATGCATCAGACAGCTGTTTAGCAGCTGTGTATGAAAGTGTGAGAAATAGTGTGTGTAGAGAGAGAGGTGGGGATGGTGGGTTTGTGTGCCAGATAAAAAAGCAGAGTGTAATTTATGCTGCACCTCTGACACCACAGCTTTTGGCTGCTTCTTTTTTCTCTGCTAAGGTTTGCTGACATGAGAGAAGCAGCATATCAGAGCTCTGCTTTCAGTCAAGGAGGAGGAAGAGGTGGGAGTTAGAGAGGGTGGATCATGAAGCAAAATGTTTACAAATCTGCATTTTTATGTAGAGATAAAATGTAATTAGAATGAGGAATGATTCCGTAACAATAGCCCTGGAAGGAAAATTCAAAGAAGTAAAGAAGTAAAGGTTGCAATACAACAGTGGAAAAATACTGTAAAAGGTATATATTAAAAAAAAAAATCCTTCATTTATATCCTCTGTTTTTAATTGCTCAGTTGCGAACAGGCATCCTTCCTCTGAATGTGGAAATCGGTAGATTTAGAAATATACAGGAGGAAAATAGACTGTGATTTGTGTGGGTTGGGAGAGGTTGGGGATGAGATGCATTTTCTTTTCTACTGTACTTACTATGATGATTTGAGAGAGTTAATGTTTGATGAAATGTTTGTTAAAGAGTTTTTGGTGGACAGAAATTGGAATGGCTGTTTAGTTTTGGGGTTTTTTAAGTTAATTTTGTTTCAAAAGCCTGGAAGAGAAGGCAGGATGGGTTATATGTTCAATGACTATAGTATGTGGAAAATTTTTATTTGTTCTTCTTCTGTAGTTTTTCTTTGAGTTGTGGTGCCATTGTATATGTTTGTATACGTTTATATGGAAGTATCCGGCATGTGTGTAATGGTGTCTTGTAAGCCCATGTGGGCTGGGCACGAGTGTGTATGACACCTTAATAAAAATATATTCATTCATTCATTCATATATCTTTACTAAAGTGAAATTAAAGAAGTATCAGTAAAATATACTCAAGTATCAAAAGTAAAAGTTTTTAATGTGAAGAAAACTAAAGTCAGTTTTGCTGTTGGGTGTAAATATTTTTTTTATGTATGTGGAGATTTCTATGCTTTCAGATCAGTTGAAGAAAAGAAAAAATAAGAGAACAAAAATAAGGGAAAGGGGAGGAAAGAAGCAAAAAATTACATGTATAAACAGGAGATAAGGAAGGACAGAATATAGGGAGCAAAGAAGAAAAAATCAGAAAGGAAAAAGGAATGAAGGGAAGAACAGATAAAAGGAACAAAAAGAAAGAAGAAATAAAGAACTGATCATTTATGATTTTATGTAATGTTGAAAACAAAATCTAAATTCTCCTACTATGTAGTAACTAGTTATTAAATAAAATACAAGGAAAAAGTACAATATTTTACCCTGAAATATAGTGGAATGAAATAACAAAGTCTCCAAAAATGGAAATACCCAAACTCAACCACCAGTACCTCAGATTTGTACTCGACTATTCATCTCTAGACTCTCCTCCATCCTGTTTTCTCTTAACTGGCCTCCACCCACACATACTCAGGGGGCCCGTTTGTGCTTTTTGGACACAGAAACACTTAAGACAGTGTTTATGGGCCTGTGTGTTTCTATTAATGTCAATCAATACAAATGAATAGAGTGTCAATGTCAATAGAGAAATGCATATTGAGTTTGTTGCTGGTTTACTGCAGGATGATGTACTTTTTTTTAGATTATTTGATGAGTAAACAGATGAGTGTAGTGATAACATATTACTGCATGTCAGTTGTATGAGGCTACATGGAAAATGTATAAGAGCGCTGAACAAACTGTGAGATTCTGTTTTCTTGTAGACGAGAAATATGAAGCCCTCATGAGAAAAATAGATTTATCAAAACAGCAGACTGGTTTAAATTTGTTCATTTTATTTGGAACCCTCCTCCAAATGACATGTCTGTAATTTTCCATTTCACAAAATATTTACAAAAAGATACTTTTATGTTGGTTTTTTTTTCTGCTTTATGCTGACTGTTGTAACAGCTCTTTTTAGGATGATGATCATTGCTTAGATCTAGCAGTCCAGTCTCGTTCTTTAGAAAAAGTTCTTGGGGAAAAAAATTCCTCCCACCCGTCTCTCACACACTCTTTAAAACTGCATACAGTTTTTTTTCATTGTTCTTCATTTGAGTGCTTAAAAAAACTCTTCCTCGCATGCTTAGTTGCAAACAGGAAGCCAAGAGCTTGTGTGCTTATTGAGAGGAAGTGACATCTTTGCCCTGCAGGAAGTACAATTAGAGCATCATCAACCCTCCAGATGCTCGCGTTGATTGGTTTGGTCTGTCCAGTTTTGCCTCTGTCTCATAGAGTCTCTCAAGACAATCATGAAACCTACAGATGTACCAAATAAGACAAAGTCAGACTAATTATTAAATGGAAACAGTCTCTGTCAGAACAGGAGTTTCTGTCCGATGGGAAGCCTGGCAGCAGGAAGGGTGATTGGATCCCCGCTCCAATGAGGGAGTGCTAGGATTAAGGGCTGGATTCCCAAAACTCAGAGGATGAGGCAGGGGTCAAGCAGCCCCCTCACCCCCCCCCTCAGACGCAGCTCTAATGTCCTTCTGTGGGTTGGCATCTGTAGTCCAGGCATAACAAGGCGTCCACAAGTGCATTGTGGGTGTTCCACAAAGCGAGGAACATGGAAGAGCATTTTGTGTTCAAGCCGTACGGTAACATCCCTGAACTCAGCAAAGGAAAGAGGCCTAAGTGCCATGACAAAATCAAGAGATGCAAAGGGACCGCAGTCCTCTTAAAGGATCTATCAATAAAAGTCCAACAGAAAGAGGAAAATGTGATGGTAATAACATAAGGCAACAGGGAAATGTCAGACACTAAGGGACTAAAACTGGAAAATTCAGCACTGCACGCATTCCTCCTGTGTGAAGCCTCAGAGAGGCATTAAAAGATAAAAAAAAAAGTTTCTATATTTCCTTTTCTATCAATCTGCCTCCTGCTCTATAAATTAAATGATGCGTCTCATCCTCTCCTCTCAGGCCTTCCCACCCGCCAATGCTGAGTGAGCGGCTGCCGTTTATGCATTTTATGTATAATACATTAGATGAAACACTGACAGTAGATTAAAAAAAGAAATAAAGTAAAACATAAAGAGATCAACCCTGCCCCCGAATGTGTGTATATGTTCTAAATCTGTGTGTGTGTATATCTCAACATTTATTTAAGTGTTTGTATAGAACTCATTATATCTGAGTTTAAGTTGATTTATATGTATTATCCTGTAAAGATGTGAGGTTTGAGTGTGTCTCTTTTATAATGGTATAGGTAAGTTCCAATTCCATACTAGATACTAATGCTAAGCAGGCTTTTATTGTCTACTACATTCACAATGGAAAAGTAACAAAATTAAGCATAATGAAAAATGCAGGATTAAGTTCTGATAGCTGCTAAAAAAAAAAAAAAAAAAAAAAAAAAATGAAGCTCCAATTCGAACAGATCTCTTATCAAATCATTTGTCTCCTTTCTTTCTTTCTTTCTTTCTTTTTAAGAGCAATGTACAAAATATTCAGGTACTCATGTAACTAAATAAAAAAAAATGTAAAGAAACATAAAAAAATTCAACTTCATATTTTACAATTGTCTGTTCTAGAACAGACAATTGTAAAATAATGACAATCTTAAAGATTTCATTTTTAAAGGCATTTATAAACTTTTGTTATTTAAAAATGCCACCTGACAAAGATGTCAGAATACAGATTAAATTTGTTTCTACAGTTGATTTTGGAAATAGAAACACTATTGTCTATTATATAGTATATGGTATGGAACTGGAACACAGAGTGAGCATGTGTGTGTTTGTGTGTGTGTGTGTGTGTGTGTGTGTGTGTGTGTGTGTGTGTGTGTGTACCTGCTGTATTTCTATGTTAACTGGTGACATAGTGCTTTGTGGAGGGCTGTCCATACAGCCCATAGAAATCTGTGTGTCTGTGTGTCTGTGAGGCGTCTATCCAGTCCCTCACCGCCAAGCCCTGCATGGATGGACCCCCAGAGGCCAGACCAGGGGGAGGAGGATAGTCCTGGGCACTGACCCAGGGGAAAGAGCCCGAGCGTGGGTATGGCGGATGGCTGCGATGGCCCGACACAGAAGGGACGCCGGAGCAGTAGCAATTATCCATCGTACACACCAGGATCTTACGGCCGCCGTATTGAGGCAGTACCGCCTGCTGGGAGGAGTGGGAGGAGCTACTGCCTCCAGGAGGAAAGTGGGAGGAGCTGAAGACAGAGCCTGAATGGTGGTTGGTCAGTGAGCCACTGCCACTCCCTGTCCCACTGCCCTCACTGATGTGTGGAGGGCCACAGGGACCCAGAGGCTGCTGATTGGTTGACTGGCCTTCTCCAGAGGAAGAGCTAGAAGCAAGGTAGGGCTGCTTGGCTAATGATGAGGAGGAAGATGAAGAAGAAGAGGAGTCCTTGAAACCTGGAGTGCTGGTTTTCCCGACGTTCCCGTTTCCCTCTGGGAAGGCAGTGGAATGTTTCCGTTTCTCTGCTCCAGAGCCAGAACTCTGACTGCTGGGATAAGCAGGAACGGACTGCAGGAAGGTCGAGGGAGGGGTGAGAGGAACTGAGAATAAAGAGAGAGGGTGTGAAATGGGAGGAATTAAGAAATTGTTTTCTATTTAAGAAACTAACAATTGTGACAAAATATACTAATGGTTTATCTTATTATAATTACAGTTTCTCTGTCTGTGGCAATATCTCTAGAACCCGGCACTGTATGAAGTTGAAATTCAGCAGGTATAATGCTCATGATCCAAGGACATGCAGTGTTGCATGCAAAGTAGGATGAATGAGCGGTTCTCAAATTGAGCTGTGCCGGTAAAAAGTAGTCCACGTGTGGCAAAATACGCTCTAGGCAGGGTGGCATACGCTCCACTCCATGGGCAAGTATGGTAGGCTGTGGTGCACACCATAAAATCCGGCCCGGTCCGAACAGTCACGTTTTCAACGGGCACTGCACTAGTTATTCTTAATTTTTATTCTTCCAGTACTGGTAATTGATCGGTGTTTTCTACTTACTTTAGCACATAACTTTTTTTTTGTACTTTCTCTTAATTCTGTTTTAATGAAATCATATTCTGAGCTGTCCTCACCACAAGAGAACCTCGTTTACTGTAAGCTACAGTGAAAGGTACATTTATATGCACGTTAACTTAGATTCTAATCTGATTAAGGCAATAAATCAATTATCTTCAAACATCTTAATCAGATTGAAATCGGCATAAATAGAGTTGGTGTACTCAGAGTAACTAGATTATACCTGCAAATTGATTTACTCAACTGTGTAAACATTCCAGTCCTTATAATTGATGCATGCATTTCCTCACTTGCTGTACTTCCTTTCATAAACTGATTAGGAATCTTAATGTTAATTCTATTCATGTATATATGTCCTACTCCACGTTTTTGCTTTAATCACAGTACAAACAAAAACTAGAGTATAGTGTGCATGTAAACAAATTAAAATGCCATAAACATAATCTACCAGAAGTCTGACACATTTATGACAGTCACAGCCTGGATTAAAGTCTAATAAATATGTCTGAGTTCCTACCTTCCAGCATTCTCCTCAAGCTCTTCTCTCTTTTTGAGATTTCAGAGAGGAAAAGCTTTGAATTCAGACTCCCCACTTTGTACGGAGGGAGACTGCTGCCCACACACGCCTGAGATCTGAAAGAGCCGGGAGACACACAAAAGTCAGGATGAAATGTCTGCTTGAAAACGTAACCTTCACGCTGCAGAACCAACAATAAGCACATCTCTCCTACCTGTCTGTGAGGATTTTGACAGGCTTGGTGTTTTTCATGAAGCTGAGCTCTTCTGCCTTGCCAAATGCCGTGTGGATGGAGCTCAACAGCTTCTGAGCCTCATGGCGCTGTTCTCCCAGAGCTAGAACCTGGGCGGCGTTCTCCTGGCAGAACCGGGACTGGGCCCGATCTAGAGCCTCCAGTGTCCGACCCAGATCCTCCTCCAACAGCTGATGCATCCTCTGGTACTGCAAACGCACCTCCTCTTTCAGCTCACAAACCCTGTCCTATAGACAGTGGTGGAAGGAGTGCTCGAATCATTGTCACATATATATATATATATGCTAAAAATAGAGTAAAATGTATTGTTTTTGTGGTTTTAGTTAAAGGACCATACCATCCATTTTGCATGTTTGAGCCTAATATATTCAATTTTCATATGCGTGATGTTACAGACAATCATTTCCCAAAGCATAGTACTGGAACGGTAAGTTAAAAATTTTTTCCAGGCCGCCATTGGTTTCAGTTCATTCTGGTACGCTATTAAAATCAACTTGTTGATACTTGAAACATTCTTGGGATAGGTAATCCATCATCGTGAACACCACGTGTATTCAGGGTTTTTTTTCCAAGTTTCGTAATTTTAGCGTTAAAGCACAGTAAAAAGCATGGAGTGAATGTATGTCTCCACCAGGAAATACAGTCCCAACAGAAGACCTGTGTTTATCAAAAAACTTTAACCATCATGACTTCATAGTGCAACATAACTATTAGCAGGCAAAACATTGATTTTTAAGGTGGGTATATCGTTTGAATATTTCATTTTGAAAGATTAAGAGATTTTGCAAAATATCAGGAAAGCTGAAATCCGGTTTTATCCTTTGGGAAATGATTGACAGTAACCTCACATGTACATAAATTGAATATAATAGGCTCAAACATGCAAAATGGTGGTATGGTCCTTTAATTGTGAATAATGGTCCCTGACTGTTAAATTATTGAAAAATTACCATGTATCTGCTACAAATTAATGTGACAATAATCCCCCAAGGAGGAGATACAAGGTTTTTCGTATAACAGTGTTAACAGCCTTGTATAGTTTGAAATGAAATAATGAACATTCTGGAATAAAAATAAGCAAATATCAGCATAATTGGAGATGCAAAGTTTTTTGCACCAAAATGAAAATACAAGGTTTTTATTGGTCAGTTACATAACCTTATATGTCCAATTTGGGGATTTTTATTTATTTTTATTTTTTTTTACTTGTTTGTTTTTAGGTCAGTTGAAGGATTACAGTCTCCATCTTTGCAAAGTAACTGGTGAGCACAGCCATCAAATAAATTTGGTGGTGTAGCACAATTACCTCAAAATTTTACTTAATTGAGCAAATGACTTATTGTACTTCCCACTTGCGCTTATAAAGGACAAACACAGACACACACATTAATTCAAATATTCACTCAAATTTTTCCTAATCTTATATAAAACAGTGTGGAATGTGTAAAATGTGCATAATTCTGTTTCCACCCACACTGCAGGCTGCCAAACATACCTCCACCACACACTTGTCAGAGTCGAGTTTACAAAGCTGTTCCTCAATCTCCTGCACTCTCTCCTCCACGCGCTCCTGCTGTCTCAGCAGGCTTTGCTATGAGGCAAGAAAGGAAGACAAAATGTTTTAGGCTTTGGTTACATTGTGACCTCAGCTAGCAACTAGCATCCCCTCCCCATGCCTGAGATATTAGAAGCTGGGAGCCGGCTAATTTAGTCTCCATCCAACACACAATCCCTGTGGGGGAGGGAGGGGACGCTGTCATAGCAACCAAAAGCTATTTTGTGTCTGCATGAGTGAGTGAGGACTAATGCTGGGGGAGCTGGAGGGAGCTGAGGTGGATAAATGGGCACAAGGAGGCAGAAAAAGCTCCAGCAGCTCCTCTCTTCTCTACTCTCATTCCACTTTTTGCTCTCCTCTCCCGTTCTCCTGCTCGCTCTCTAAAACATGCACATGTATTCACACATACCGAGCCTGATGGCAATGAGCTGTGGCAATGTTGTTACAACAACACTTGTTATTTCTGGGATGATGATGGTATGTGAACAACAGTTAGACGCCTGCTCGGGCCAAAGCAAGATGGCCATACGGCTCAGTTCATGGCTACACGATTAATAATCATAAAAGGTACAATGCAGATCAGCAATGCTTAACATTACTAGTGAGTTTAGTGGTGTTTACAGGTTCCACTGGGCCAAATTAACACTATCAAATATGTTTTAATTATTAACCCATATCAATGATACTAGTGCAAGAAAATTAGACAAAGTTCAAATAATTTCCTAATGCCATATTGTTTTAAAAGAAGAAGGAAAACACTGAACAGGGCACTAATGGGGACATTTCACTGTCATTAATCCTGCGGATCAATGCGACGCCATCAGTGTTTTTTCATGTAGCGCACAACTGCTCACACACCCTCATCACCCTCATTCTAACCACACAGCAGCTGATTTCACCATTAATGCTTCCAGTGTAATCAGCTGTTGCTGCACAGGAATGAAAACCTGCATACTCCTGAGGCTCAATGGCACATGGCTGGGAACCATTGCCCTAGATATCTCTCCATCTCTCACTCACACACACACACACACACACACATACACACACACACACACACACACAGCTGGCATGGTTAGATTCAGGACTGTGACCTGGTTGTACTGATTGATTCAGTTAGGCTCCAAGCAGAAGCCAGGGGAATAACAGGGTTGGAGGAGCCGAAGGTTCCCAGAGGGGGGCGNGATTTTAAGAGGGGAGGGTTCTCTTTAGCTGTCATTCCAACACAGTGTCATTTCCATCAGAGCCACCAGAGCAGGAGAGTGAGGCCAGAGGGAAGGTCAGCTCTTGCCTGGAGAGGGTTTAGTGGACGGGGAGCTAGCAAGATGAATTTGGTGGGGGGGCTTAATGGAGGAGAGGGTTGGGACATGGCTGGTGGTAATCTGTGTGTGTGTGCGTGTGAAAGATTAATGCTGTGTATATCCGAAATGCAATTTGAAAGACTACAATTTTATAATCACAAGACCCCACCCCCCAAAAAATAAACTGCATTAATAAAAATGTCACCCTAACTATTTTAAAAAGTCAAACGCAATTACAATAAGTGTGTGAGCCTCATGTTAGATGAATTTGACGAATCAGAAGTCAGTGTTGGCAGCATGTGTGAGGCTGTGTTTCGGGCATTAGCAAACGTCGAATGCAAACCTCACCACAAACCTCTATCAATATCTCAATCAGAGGAAAAATTGCAATTAGATATTTTTCTGAAAAAACAAAAAATCATTTAGCCCTAGTGCGTGTGTTGCATTCCTGTTACTACTGAGTCAAAACATGCAAACACAAAAACACAAAAATATTCCTGTGCAGCTTTTAAATTCAGACCTGTGGCCCTTCATGTGCGTCAGGCAAACCATTAACTATACATAAACTGAGTCATAGCCTTCCCAACAGGAAACACACCCTAACTCGACACAGCTGACACCTAACTAGGGTGGCGAGTGTACTTTATGAGTCACGGTCCTCCTTGTGACTAAACTTAGTCCCGTTATACACCCTACACACACACACGCTTATAAGGGGAAAAAAAAAATGGAGGAAAAANTTAGTCCCGTTATACACCCTACACACACACACGCTTATAAGGGGAAAAAAAAAATGGAGGAAAAACAGTCAGACTTCAGCTTGAGCTGATGGCAGCGAGCGGCACCAAACCCTACGGAGGAGGAAGAGGTTCATAAAAATGCCCGAGGAGACAGCAAAAATCAGGTGACGAATCACTTTAATTTCTCCCCCCACTCTCTCCCCTCCGCTCCCACTTCCCCACCCCCCCTCACAACTGGCGATCCCATGGCTAGGATGCACCTGTGCTGGGGAGATAAGGCCCACTGAGAGCCCCTCATTGTTCCACCCTCGACTGCATTGTTTGTCATTCCAGCACATGAGAATCGGCTGGAATGGATCACAATTGAAAAATGCAGAGACTGAATGATAGACTCGCGCACACACACACACACAAAAAAAACCCCTCAAATTACATTTGTTTCTCAAAATGGGCAATTCTGTTTTCAATTGAGTGAACTGCTTTGGTAAACACGTAAACAGTGAAAATATCAGGTAGGTTTATGCCGAAACATATTAAAGAGTCTCTATTTCATACCTTTCATGTGGCCAGGAATGACGTTAAAATATGCCTTGTGTTCTGCTAATGTTTTCTTTGTAAGTGCAGAGGCAGCAGTAAAGTGGATGAAAAATTACAAATGTGACGTGTGTAATGTCTTTATGAATGCACAGATATATGGTGGGTGTCTGAGCAGGTATTTGGCCAGATTCAACTATCGATCACTAATAAATATTTGCACCATGTCAGATGTCTGCTTTCATAAAGTCAAAGCATTGGCTACGTTTTTTATTGTCACAATGTTGGAGTGTGACGAGGCCCCGAGCAAAAAGATGGATTTATTTAGGTGTTACATAGGCTGTTTTTAATTATGATATCAATGCTGGCATGAAATGCATTAAAGCCTGACTGATAAATTGGCAAGGGGGGGTTTTGATCATATGTTCTGATGATACGTTCAAAGAGACTATAGGGCTTGCAAGTAATGCTTATATTCATTACTGATTATTCTAGCATTGATTTTTCAATTCATCTTCTCGAATATATATATATATATATATATACATATAAATAGTGGCAATACATACATATAAATAGTACATATAATACATACATATAAATAATACATACATATAAATAATACATATAAATAGTGGCAAATGCCTTTCACAACATGATGGAGTCCAAATTCTTATTTCTTCTGAACAGTGTAAAAACCCAAAAGTATCAATATACAATGAGCTGAAACACAGAAAAGCAGAAAATCGTTGCCATTGAGAATATGGAACCAACATTTTTTTTCCTAGATGATTGAGTAAAATGATTGATTAGTAAAGTAAAGTTGCTGTAGCTTATTTTTCTGTCAATAGAACAAAAAAAAAAAAAAAAATTTCCATTGAGGTTTATGATTCAAATTTGTTATATATATATATATATATATATATTTTACTGTATTCAATTGTAAAATATCCTCCCCAGTACATATCTTTATCACCACTCTTTAATGAATAACTTCTGGCTCATAACATGCAGTAAGTAAGTACATGGTCAGATTTTGACCTTTTATAGATTATTTACAGTAAGTCTGCACCTCAAATAGAATTACAGCCATTTCCTCTATTTATTTATTTATTTNGATTATTTACAGTAAGTCTGCACCTCAAATAGAATTACAGCCATTTCCTCTATTTATTTATTTATTTATTTATTTTTGTGAAAAGTTGTACATCAAATCCTGTCAGACAAAGGTATTTTGGGCTAATCTGATTATTCTTTGAGATTTAAAAATGGTGCTTATGTAAACTTTGTTGGTTTTTTCACATACTAAAAAAAAAAAAAAAAANAAAAAAAAAAAAAAAAAGACTTTTTGCATGTTATTTATTCACATTAGGTGGTTTTTGCTTTATAACTTTTTCAACCTTGAAGTTAGAATTTTCATAAATGTTGTGTATTGAGGATAAAACAAACCAAATCCCAAAACCCAAAACCCCAAATAAAATGACCTCATACCACATATGGCTGAAGTCCCAAATATAAATATCAGCATCAGTGAGGTTTTATTATTCACATGTACTATGAATGCATGTGCACAGACATGTATGTGTGTTGTTCTTACTCTGATGTCGTTTCTTCGCAGCTCCACGTCAGACACGGCGTGTCCGTGGCTGGGATGGCAGCGGGCGAAGCAGCAGTATTGACACACGGCCGTGTGCTCGGCCTCGCAGTGGTACAGCCTGTACTCGTCATGCTGCGGGCAGGTCCACGCCTTCACAGCCTCCGCCTCCACCAACAGGTGACCCAGGGCGGAGCAGGGCTGCTGCAGGTGGGTCTGGACATGGGACTGGCAGCATGGAGCGTTGCAGCGTAGGCAGACCTTCACCGCGGGGAGTGGCGGGCCGCGGCNTGGCAGCATGGAGCGTTGCAGCGTAGGCAGACCTTCACCGCGGGGAGTGGCGGGCCGCGGCGGCACAGGATGCACTGCAGAGCCGGCGTGGTGGCCTTCTCCACGCTCAGGGCATTGTACTTCTCCACGATGTTGGACAGTTTGTGGTTCTTCTCCAGGCTGGGCTTCTGCGTGTACGCATGGTTGCACTCTGGGCAGCGAGCCAGCGAGGAGTCCTTAGCCCAGGCCTCGCTGATGCAGCCCCGGCAGAAGTTGTGTTTGCAGGGCAGCTGGATGGGGTCTGAGAAGACGTGCAGGCAGATGGGGCAGATCAGCTCCTCCTCAAAACAGTTCCTCCACGTCTCAGCCATGTCAGAGGCCATCATGGTCACCCGGTCTGTGTGATTAACTGTCAGCCTCAGCACAGGAAACCTGAGCCCGGCACTCTCTCAGTATGACACAGAACTGATACCGGCCTGGAGGATTTGAGTCCTTTTGACTCCACAGTCTGTGAAGACGTCAGATGTGACAGACTCCCTGACAGATGACTAGTATTGCTTATTGGTTCATGAAGGCAAATTCCAGAAACTGACCAGAGAAGGCTTCAGGCAAGGATGACAACACCTTTGTGATTACAACACACACACACACACACACACACACACACACACACACACACAGCAAGGGCTGACGTTACACAGATTGCAGTAAACGGTGCTTTCCTTTCCTCTAAATCTCTCTCTCTCTCACACACACACACACACACACACACACTAAATCTCACTTCAGCTTGTGTGTGCTTGTCTGCTTTATGTGTATATGGGCCTACAGGAAACTAAAAGCCTGCGTTTTATCAATTACAGGTAAGCTTGAAATGCAAACAAGGCACTACAATGGAGGAAATATCCACACACCCACTCCAATAATCACTCAGGTTCATCAATCTCTGTATAAGATATGAAATACACTCGGGCTCTTACCTTCAGGTTAACGAGCTTGTGTGACTTCAACGTCGAATTATGATTGATTGTGGAGCAAGAAACGAAGCATGAAATCCACAAGAAAAGGCCCTTTTCGGGACTGGATCCAGCCCACACCCTGAATACTGTTTAGACGGAGCTTTTGGACCTGAATCCGTGTTATCAGGACCTCAAGGACGCCTTATTCCATCAGTAATCACAACGCAGCGCGATGCTTTTGTCCGCTGAATCATAAATATTACCGGAGCCATCACCAGCAATTTAATTACTCATATCACCAACGCGATATGGTGACATACATACAATAAATGCTGTTTATAGACAAGATCAGCGGGATAAGTACCTCCACTCCTTCAATGAGCAAGCCTTTGACATTTTAGCGACATAACAGCCTTTTTTTTTCTTGGATGAATAACGCCTGCTGTGTGGCACAGGCTCGAATATCTGTACACAAGGCCTCGGGTTTTCAACCAATACTCAGTTTTCTGTCGACAATAAAGGCCTTATAATCTCATCAAGTAGAAAATCAGAGCCAGGAAATCATTTGAAGGCGGTGTGCTGCATAGGTAAATGGTTTTTAATAGTCCAGTCCAGCTTCTGCGTACAAAACAAAGGCTTTTAGGATCCGCAGGAATGTTGGCTGCTGTTGCGGAGCCTTTGGTTTCCCCCGACACATCTATCAAATGTCTCCGGAGCCAAAGATTACTCCTCTCCGGCCTTTTTTTTTTTTTTTTTTTTNTTTTTTTTTTTTTTTTTTTTACTTTGGTTTCTCCACCTTTTCACGCGTTTGTGGCATCAGCCTTTAGCCAGAAACATACCCATCTACTTCCTTATCTTGATTAAATCGCGTAAATTGCCTCAGACGTCACCTCACCATTTTCTGCCCGAGCACAGGTATATTTAAAGACAACGACGACGGGAACTAACACAGATGACTGTTTTTTACAGCAGCCATAGTTAGATATAGTTAATAGAAATGCAAAATATACCCTTTTAATCTTAAAGGGGACGTCGCTATTCTGTCCTTGTTAGGGGAAGCTGTCATCAGCCATCTTGTAAATCCTCATTAAAAACAAAAAGCAGATATCCGCCGAGGAAAAGGCTGTGAGCTGTTTCACCAAAGCTGATTTTCGATTGTTGACCGACACACACACACATCAACCATCAACGCAAATGATAAAACACGCCTTTTTCATAATTGTAGGTCCAATTGTGCAGCCCGGATGGGAGTATTTCTGTGGCCTGATCCGGTCATCACGTCCGCTGTGGTCTAAATCGCCTCCGTGGTACATAAAATCCAACTCGGTGGGGAATAATAATTTGTTTTCTCCCCCTTTCTTTCTCTGTCGCTATCGGGCAGGCTTTACAGAGAAGAGGAATGCAGGCGAGCAGGATGAGTCTGAGTAAAGCTGCATCAAGTCAACCGGAATGAAACCCATCGTCCGGTCCTGGTTTTCAAAATATAAAATCATTTCCTGAGTGTAGGCGGGGAGCAGTGGTGGGCAGAAGTAATCAAATCCTTTTCGCTAATAAAATGTATTACAATCAAAGTAGTTGATTCAAATATTTTCTAAAGTAAAGGTAAATAACATTAGAAGTAAAATTAGTCGCTGTGAAGACTAGTTTGATTTGCAAAAAGCTGACTGTCATAGGTCTATCACGTTTTTTTTTTTTNAAAAAAAAAAAAAAAAAAAACATTTTCGGTTGATTTAGATTTTTGAAAATAAATACTTGCACATAATAGTGACAGACACTTGGAAGCCATAGGGTTGAGGGTTGAGATTGAGAAGCCATTTAAGTTTGTAACCATTTTCTTCTGTTGTTGTATGTATGTATGTAAGAATCAAGGCTGTAGCCATGGTCAACATGGGGGGGGGCATTTAGAGCATATTGGAATATATATAATTATTACAGCCTGGTAAGAATTACTATATGAGCCTTACAGTAGTTTGATTTATTAGAGCTTTTTGTGTATTATTTGGTCATTCTTATTCAGAAAAGTGTGAAGTTAAATAAAAATAAAACACTGCAAAAAACTGTAAAGCTACTGTATGGGATTTTGGGCTAGGTAAAAAAGCATATCAGAAGAGGGAACTCACACAGAAATTAGGAGATCAAGATAAGAAGATAAGATAAGATAAGATAAGATGCGTGGAAAACAGCTGGCAAGTTTACATTTTGCTTTATTTTGAAGGCAAATCCCTTCATTTCCGGTGCGTTTGCACCTTTTTCTGGTACACTTGACGTAGTTTCTCGGTAACATCACCCACCCTCTCCCCTTCCCTCTGTCTCTTCCCTTCTCCTCCTCCTCCTCCCTCCTTCCGGATCAACGCTACGCCGTCACGTGACCTGTCACACAACCGAGGTGTGTCACATTTTAACCGGGAGGAGTTGAGGGACGAACCGGGGAGGAGGATGAAGGGAGTTGAGCTTAAAGGACTTACTGCATCTGTTAATGGCGTGGATGTTCGTTAATATCATTGAGACTGGTTCCCCCCCCTCTCTCTCTCTCTCTCTCTCTCTCTCTCTCTCTCTCTGTGTGTGTGTGAGAGGGAGCGAGTGTGATTAAAACTATTATATAATTGTAATATTCAGAGAATAAGGTAACAAAAAATAAATTTAAGCTAATTAAATTAAGATAGGAACTATTCATAGTTAAAATTCATATGGAAACCTAAACTGAACGCGTATTTTCCGTCTTACACACATCTCATTAGCTAGATCAGGTTTGTTCACTAGATCAAGAGTTGGTGCCTCCCAGATCGTGGTTGACTAACACAAAAAAAAAAAAAAAAANCAAAAAAAAAAAAAAAAAGTTCCAAATCCTTCTAAAAAGCTGAGGATATTGGAGTAAGGTTTCTGGAATTCGGCTTGTTTTAGAAATGTTTTGTTGCAATGTATGGAAACTACTCAACGTTTATTGCTGTGCATTCTTGTGACCAGTAGTGGCCGAACGACTCTGTCAAACTCCTCTTATGATGATCTGCCTATATGACACTGTTTTAACGCTGTAAAGCCCCTGCAGTTCAGCTGAGCGTAAAAAAAAAAAAAAAAAAATTGCCAACAACTCTTGGAAATCTTTAGTAAAAGACGAAAGATTTGTATGATTTGAAGGAAAACTAAATTGTGGCGGAAGCAGACGGACCGGGTCTTAGAGATACTTTAACTGACGGTTTTATGTAAATTCGAATAAACAAAACAGTCTTTATTTCAACAAACTAGTTACGTTTTCTGTCTTCTACTTTGCATTTTTATTTAACAAATGATTTATTAGCCGCACAGTGAAGCTGGACATGCTTCTTTATATTCTTGTTCCTCTCCACAGAAATCTTTAGTAAAAGGTGAAAGATTGTACAATCTGAAGCAGAACGAGAGTGAAATTAAGGGTAAAAATAATGAAACGTGCGCATAAATAATAACGTTTATTCACTTCTTGTAGTGCCGCAGTCGTATTTTGGACGTAGTTTTTAAAGATTAGTTAACAGAATCGATTTTAGCCCTACAACCCGGAAGTGGAAAGGTACTCCCATGATGCCTTGCGTTCTAAGACAAAAGTTGAATAATGGCACGTTTTTAAATGTTATTAGATTTACCAACACAAAGTATCAATTTAAACATTGGTTTTTCAGGCCACAGACCCTATGGTTTGTTTTTGGTTGTTAGGATTTATGTTGAACCGTTAGTTAAATTCATACATCTGCGAACCTGGTCAGTCTGTTGGCAATCCAGCCTTAGTTAACTCATGTTTTTTTTCATATCGTATAAATCTTTCGCCTTTTACTAAAGATTTCCGTGGAGAAAAACATAAAGAGTTTATCTCAATTTTTTGCTACCCTGCTTAATTGTGGGGTTTGTTTTACTTGTGAAAAATTAAGTAAATTTCAGAACAGGTGTTATGAGTCACTACATAGATGACATCAACATACGTGATCTACTTAAACTGTATTACACAGGATACAGTGTGCGTCATCAATATCTGGTAAAGTATCATCATCAGCTAGATTAAGGTAATCGATCAGAATAGCTGTTATGTATTAGCTGCTGTTACTGACTTCAACTACCTTTTAAAGATGATTTTAAAGTCAAATCCAAACCTGCAGAGAGCAAGCCTCAGTTTCAGTACTGTAACTTTAATTTTGTGTTCAAAAGCCAGTTTTAGTGCAGTACTGCTTCTTACGAGCAGGTGGCAGCATAGTCGCAGAAGTGGCCAAGAGGTTTTTTTTTTTTTTTTTTTTTTTTTTTTTTTTTTTTGCCTATATGCGGCACAGATTCATTTTTTTGTTCTGAGCAGTGTGAACAAACCAAATCAGATTTTTTTTCCATCCATCCATCCATCCATTTTCTAAACCCGTTTGTCCTGTTGAGGGTCACGGGGGGGGNGGGGGGGGGGGGGCTGGAGCCTATGCCAGTGGTCATAGGGCTACACCCTGGACAGATCGATAGTCTATCATATCAAATTTGGGCCACTTGCATATGTGGTCTGGCTATGTGACAACTCTGAATGGTAAGGATCAGAATTCATGTGGATTTTTTTTTTTTTTTTTTTTTTTTTACATCTCACTTCTTTGGTGTACAGTATCACTGTGGCCATCATTCAATGCTGACACCTTGCAGCCCAGTAAAAATAAACATTAGAATAGTCCTACATACAAATGAGTCAATATAAGTGAACTCAATAGTTTTTTGTATGTTAATGTAGAGTATAGACTGTTTAGATTGTTTTCAATTAATTTAAAATTCTCACTTTCTACTAATTGATTTATGTCTTTGATTGTTTTTAGAGTTAATTTCCATACCCAATGTTCTAAATCAGTTCTGGAGGTAATATGGTCCCACAGCTAAATGTGGCCTCCTGATTACTGTCCCATGTGGCACCCAACCCTGATCTGAATAAAGAGTATTTAACAGGTTTGGAATTATAAATGTAGACTTTCCTCTTTAAAGTATGCAGGAAAGCTGAGTGCTTCAATTGTAATTCCTTTCTTTCTCTTTTTTTTTTTTTTTTTTTTNAAAAAAAAAAAAAAAAAAAAAAAAAAAAAAAAAAAAAAAAAAAACTGAAGAAATTTGAACCATCAAGTAGGACCAAATTGATGTAATTTATTAATTTAATAAACTTGAAACTGATTGTATAGGGTGGAGTAAGCCACTTGGGTTTTACAAGTGACATGGACTCGACATGGTAGTGCTGTAAAGCTGTTCAAATAACCTTCTGATTGGCCATATGCCTCTTTTAATAAAATATTTAATTTGGTGACCTATTTGTTTAGTTCAAAACGTGCTGTGGTATTTGCACTGCGCTGTACAGCCACCTGAATCACAATCAGTCCAAAGGTCAGACAGTTGTTTTCTAACAAATGTGTTATGGTTGTGCAAACTTCAATAAAAGTAATCACAGTGGATCTGCCAAGCCTGAGGTTTGACTGCATTCATTCATTCAATCATAGATTTCATATGGAGTGTGTTGCTCTCATATGGCAGTAGGATGTTATATCTGTGAGAATCAGTCATCAGTTCTTCTTGCTCTTATATAGAAATGCAGATTTGGTCCTCTGCAAAGCACAAAGCACAGGAAGAATGTTAATTAAAATGGCACAGTGTACAGAAAAGCCATATTTTCCATGTAACTATTTGATATTTAATGTTATTTTTATAAGTCCAAATAAAAGAAATTCCCACACCCACTTAGCTATTTTGCTAAAGTGAATATGAGCAATTCTTTTACTGGGATTTATAGAAGAATTGCACACACCTAATGGCGTCTTTACAGGCCTGTCTAAAAAAGCAGCCAGACAGCTGCAGCTCATTAGAATGCTGCTGCTCCAGTTCAGACTAAAACTAAGAAAGCAGAGCACATCACTGCAGTCCTCAGATCACTGCATGGCTGCCTGTGTGTCACAGGATTGATTTCTTAAATTTTCTGACTGGTTTATAAAGCTCCGCATGGCTCAGGGCCAAAATATTTCCGACATTATTCTGCTCTATGAACCCTCTAGACCTCTCAGGTCATCTGGTTCTGGTCTGCTTTCTGTTCCCAGAGTCAGAACAAAGCACGGTGAGGCAGCTTTTCTATCCACAGTTCTAGAACAAACTTCCAGAAGATCTCAGATCGGCTCCAACTGTAAACTCTTTTAAAATCAGACTTAAAAGTTTTCTTTTTACCACTGCTTTTAATTAAATATCTGCACTGAAATTCTACGTGGGGCCAATTAATTCTACACTGTAATTGCACTATAGATTATTCTATTTTATCTTACTCTTAACTTTTTATCTCATTTTATTTTCTTCCTCATCATTTTTAAATATTGCTTTGTTTTGTTCTTATTGACTTTTAAATGTTCTTTTAATGCATTTTGTCTGTCTAAAGCACCCTGAATTGCTTTTGTGTTTGAATGGTACTATAAAAATAAAATTGCCTTGCCTACTTTGGCTATTTAGCTTTTTCAGTGTGGCCAGTGTGGGAAAAATATAGTTATAATCTCTCTCAAGCTAAATCCAATGTCTGTATGTTTAACTGAGCAGTTGATGCTCAATTTTGATATAAGACTTGACAAATGCTTCCACCATCTCTATAGGTGAAAGTTGGCAATAGTATAACATTGTTTTATTTTATTATTTATTACAAACCATATCATGTATGTAAGATATTATAGATCCACAAATATGATTTCTTTCACTGCTCAGAGATCTTGGGCCAGTGTCAACATGACAAAGTTTACCATATTTACCATCTTTAATAATTAAAGCCTATCCATAATAGGACACATATTTGGTGTCCCACTGACCAGGTTTGAACAAAAACAACATAAACTAAAATGAGAACAGCTTGTTAAACTTTTAGCCACATATACAGACTATATATAAAGAGGTTTTGCTGATTATAATCACAGTGTAACAGTGGTCTTAGGCTTTTCTGTCACATTTTTGGAGTCCTTTCTTTGATAAAGCCTAATGATTTTGGTGTCATGAAGTCCTTTCCATGTATTCATTTCCAGGAGATAGTCATGGTTGATGAAGAAAATGACACTAGTTTTAGTTTGACTTTCAACATAATAGTTGGAGTATTTCTTGAAGTCCTCTGTCATGAATCCATATATATCCACCTGAGAGAGAGAGAAAGGAGAATATATTACATACTATATAAATTTGTGAACATGTTCAGGCGTTGCCACCATAGTGGGCTTGATGTCAACCTTCAGTAACTTACTATGTCACAGGTGTGCAGAGCCAGGAAGACAGTGAACGCACCATTAGTCGGTCTGACTATTGCCCACTGTTGGGTATTCAGCTGAGAAGACTTTAAGAACCTATAGACAGTAAGCAAATACAAATGGTAAATACACGCATGGGTAAACCACAAGCACACACACACACACACACTATACAGAGAGATCAGCCTTTCACTAACAATACATAATACAACTAATTTGCATAGCATTATGAAAGGAGGTTGACCTGTTCCGCACATATCTGAGAAAGTCCGGGTGTAGAACGTAGAACCGGTTCTCATCAAACTGTCCTGCGTAGTATGTCCATGGCCTGGTAGGTAAAGACACAGTGTAAAAAGCAATAATAAAAGAGTAAAATAATGAAAAGCAGGTGATATTTGTTGTTGTGTGTAAAACAAGGCAGTTAATACTATTTGTTGGAGTTTGTCTCTGTCTACAGTATGTCACCCTTTTACTAATATTAAAAAAAATAATAAACGTTTTTTGCGTAACACTTCTCAAACCCATTATTATAAAGTGCTTCACATAAAACAGACACTAAAACCTAAAATTGAATAAAACTAAAATTGAATAAAACGTGCAAAACTGAATGTCAATATAATAGTACATAACATGTAAAAACATGAAATTATTGAAGAGCTAATCTATAAATTAGTTTGAGAAGATAGTAATTAATCAATAAAATCTGAAAATCAATACCAAAACATATAGAACATAAATGTAGAGATGCTAAAAACAGAGTAAAATATTGTTTTTGTGGTTTTAGTTGAAGGACCATACCACCCATTTTGCATGTTTGAATGTAATATATTCAATTTTCATACACATATCGTTACTGACAATCATTTCCTAAAGCATACTACTGGAACAGTGAGTTAATTTTTTTTCCTACCTTCCAGACCTCCATTGGTTTCAGTTCATTCTGGTACACTATTAAAATCAACTTGTTGATACTTGAAACTTTCTTGAGATAGGTAATCCATCATCGTGAACACGTATATTCAGTTTTTTTATTTTTCTTAAATTTTATTTTATTTTTTTAAGTTTTGTAATTTTAGTATTTAAGGCAATTAAAAAGCATCTCCACTGGGGAATAGTCCCAAAAGAAGACCTGCATTTATCGAAAATTTTAACAACCGTGACTTCGTAATTTTGTGTAACTATTTGCAGACGAAACACAGATTTATAAAGTGGGTGTATCGCTTGAATATTTGATTGTGAAAAATTAAAAGATTTTTGCAAAATATCAGGAAAGCTGAAACACAGTTTTATCCTTTGGGAAATGATTGTCATTAACCTTACGTGTATGAAAACTGAATATATTAGGCTCAAACATGCAAAATGGCTGGTATGGTCCTTNCTTACGTGTATGAAAACTGAATATATTAGGCTCAAACATGCAAAATGGCTGGTATGGTCCTTTAAGTTTAGTAGAAATTGTAGCTTATAAAAAGATTTTTGGTTTAAACCTGTTAAAAGCTCACTGCATTAGTCCAGCTGTGAGGATATAAAGGTATAATTTTAGCATCTGTAAAACTTTAAATCAAATTTTCCATACAGTGTTTCTAGGATAATAAAGCAAGAATGGACAAGCATTCCCAAAATTTAAGGACACATTCGTTTTTCACAGCTGGCTCATAGTTTGCAAAAAAGACGTAGCTGTAACTGTATCTCAGCAGGTGGATTGTCAGGAACAATTTTAATGAAGGAAATTGTTGAAAATCCAGTTTTTGACATCTGCTAGAGAGTTGAGATTCACCGCTGGTTTTGGTACGGGCCACGAGAGACCCTTTCTCTACTGAGAAGACCCTGAAGCCACTCGAAATCCCTCATACCCTCAGGAATCATCACATACTTTATACCCTGCAAAGGCAGAGAACAGATGGATTTGTTACTTTGTATGTGTCAAGAGTTTTGAAATAATACGATATACTGTGGCTTTAGCATTAGCAAACTTGTTCAAGTACCTCATCATGAGGGACTTCTGTGAACCCATATTTCTTGAAAAGATACAGGGACGACATGATTGAGTGAGCTGTGTGAACATACACCGCTGTTTTGTTTCCAACATCACCCTCATAATCTTTGGTGACAGCTCCGTTCATCCTGCCACACAAAAGGTCAGATCATAGTGAATTTGGGATATCAACATGTGCATGGATTCTCTAGGTTTGAGACAGACTCATGCATGACAAAGCGGCATCCAATACACACCACAACAAACACACCACATTAATTTCCCTCATTGTTTCAGGCAAACTACCATGCCTGTGATATATTTATTCAATGTCCAGCAAGTTATCATATATGTAAAGCTAAAAATTATATGTTTGTGCAGGTGGATGTGCAGTATGTGCTTGTCACGGCATTTCTCTAATAATACATTAATGCTCTCTAACAAAGGCATTAATTTTTGATAATAGATTCATCAAATGTAAACAAAATTTTTTAAAAAAGAAAGAAAGATGTGGATAATCTCTTTATTTTCATTGGTAGTATGAAAGAACACAGCTGTATACACGTGATTCCTGTGATGTTTTACAATTCATTCAACTGTTAAACAATCATCTTATCAAGCAAGAGTTAAGAGTCAGTTAGAATCACCTTAGTTTTTTCATTGGAGCTTCTGCTATAATAATGAATAAGATCATGCATAAGAAACTGAATGAATGGGAAAATTATTCAAATTTTAGCTGTGGTTAAATCCTGAAAAGAGTTTGAGACCTGGAAAAGTTAAATTTTGGTGTAATTATAACAGTGTAACGGAAAGAAAGACTCAGTTATACAGCCTTGTTGGACCAGAACAATGAGCTACAAGCTGATAAACTCCCTGTAAAGCTGTAGAGTGGGTGTTGATTCTCAGTGGGTCTGACACTATGAGCAACACTTTCACATTACCAAGGCTCATTTGGTTCAGTGATGATCATACTGTTTTAAATCATTTTAAATTTTACTTTTGAGCAAAGCGAATTAACAAAAGTTTGTTGGATGATACGATACATAAGCCCATAAAGGAAATAGTCATATTTCTCTTAAAGTGTGATCAAACATTAGTCTGAAGGATCCCCACCATAGCCAAATATTGCTTTTAGTAAATATTGGTCCTTCCATTTGGCAAGTTGAAGAGTGCGCTTGTGTGCGAAGCACTGCCGGTGTAGTGTGCTTTTTTCACTCACTCACACACAAAACTACCATAAGGTAATGTAGCTGCATGGACCCCTCTCTTGTTATATTGATAGGGGTTCATATTGCCACTGCCATATCAAAAGAATTAAATTGTCTCAAGCACTAAACCTACTGCAAAAACATATCTCTTACAGCTATAAAAGAAGCAGTAACTCTTTATATTACTCAATGACCCAAGTTATCTTCTCCATGGTGTCAGACTTGATGTCATTCATTTACCAAATAAATAACGATATAATAACATAAAATACTGTAGTTTTACATATATAAGCATATAGTTTATTGACTCATACCTCTAAGTTACATTTCTACATTAAGTTTAAATAAGGATTAATGGGCGATTTGATGTTAAAAAAAAATGTGAAAAGTGTTCCCGCGCGGAATTCTGGAACATGGGTACTACTGCGTAGCAAAATCCACACAGAAGAGTTAAGACAGGAAGCAGCAAAGTGAACGAGCAATGGAGTACAAACAGAAAAGCGGGTTTCAGAAGCGAAAATTGAAAGAAGCAGCTGAGAAAGACAAAGCAAAGCTTCAGGTAGTAGCTACTTTCAGCTTCAGGTAGTAGCTTCAGGTAGCTACTTTAGTTCTTCTTCTTCTTTTCCTTTCGGCTTTCCCTTCAGGGGTCACCACAGCGAATCATCTGC
>VXCM01001431.1:88351-102366 GCA_014773175.1 Lucifuga dentata | reverse complement strand
ACCGGACCATCGTGGTGAAGAGGGAGCTGAGCCAGAAGGCGAGGCTCTCAATTTACCAATCAATCTGCATTCCTATCCTCACCTATGGTCATGAGCTCTGGGTAGTGACCGAAAGGACCAGATTGCGGATACAAGCGGCAGAAATGAGGTTCCTCCATAGGGTGTCTGGGCTCACTCTCAGGGACAGGGTGAGAAGCTCGGACATCCAGGAGGGACTCGGAGTAGAGCCACTGCTCCTCTGCATCGAAAGGAGTCAGTTGAGGTGGTTCGGGCACCTAATAAGGATGCCCCCTGGTCGACTCCCTAGGGAGGTCTTTCAGGCACGTCCAACTGGGAAGAGGCCCCGGGGAAGACCCAGGACACGCTGGAGGGATTACATCTCCCAGCTGGCCTGGGAACACCTCGGAGTCCCCCAGAAGGAGTTAGAGGGCCTGGCTGGGGACAGGGAAGTGTGGACCGGTCTGCTTAGTCTGCTGCCACCGCAACCCAGACCCGGATGAGCGGAGGATAATAGATGGATGGATACAATATGATCAGATCTTTAATTTACTCTTATTAATATCAGTATTGAACTCAAAAGTCCGCTATCAGTTGGGTTCTAGCACAGTGGACTAAATATTGCTCTTAATTAGATATCAAATAAATGACCATGCAGCTATCCTATCTCAGTTTTTCTTTCATTCAATAAATGAAAAAATATAATTTGATTATGTGGCCGAGTATTATGATACTAGCAGCATCCTGCTGGCATGATTAAAACAAGCAGACTGGAACCTGAGCTCTACAGCATACAGTATATTTGGAGTGGAGACACTTTGGATGAAAATAAAGTTTTGGTAACACTATTATATTTAGTCTCCCCCCATATTTTTAGAAGAGAACAAATAAAAGCTTTTAAAATCATCTTTGTGGGCTTTGCCATAAACTACATATGCTGACAGGAGGGTGCGAAGCCTCAGAGAGTCTATCTCACTCTCAATAATGAAACTTTTCAACTTTACTTTTGGAAATACAAAACATATCTGCCTTCAGATTTATCTGGTGTAACTTAAAAATCATTACAGTTGTCAGAACTTTTCAATAGTTCTAAATCCTCTTTATCCACAGCCTTCTGTGTCCATTCCTCCCCAAACGGAGCTCTTATCTAATAACTAAGTATCCCACGCTTGTGTGTGGGCAAACAATAATGTAACATTTTGTCTGTTAAACTAAGATTATTATGCTGGCATGAGACCATTTCCTAATAATTTCGTACATATTTCCTTTTGACAAATGACTGCACTTGTAGAGCTGGGTTTTCTAAGATAAGGAGTAGCCTTTGAAGAGAATGTTTTGACATATTAACTGTGAACATGTCCTTCAATCTTGGCCCGATACTACTATTTCCATCATTTTAATCATATAAGATGCAAAAATAGTCAGATAAAAAAAAAAAAAACTCACATTAAACCTAAACTGAACTTGAGTTTATTCACAGTTTATTACAAAATCTCTGCCTGCATGAATATGAATGTGCAAATACAGCGTTTTTATAGTTTCATTGCATATAACACTCATTATATTTACATGCATATTATACTCCATTTTTTTTTTTTTTTTTTTTTTTTTCTGGTGATGTGATTAACGGAAAACTGCAGATTAAAGCAGAATTAAAAGAATTAAACTGTTTGCTGAATAGATGACTCACTTAATTACATTATGAGGGAAAGTACAACAGGTGAAGAAATGCATGTGTAAAATGTGTAATCCAATTATAAGACACATAATTTGTTTACTTGTTTGACTCAATCAACCTACAATTGCATAATTTACCGTAGATCTTTTACTTGAAGCATACCAATGTTGATTTACGCTGATTTCACTCTGAATATGGCATTTACATATGGTGTTTACACATTTTGCTGTAGAATATGAACTTTGAAGAGTCAAAGTTTTAATGTGCTAGTAAACACACTGACTGTGAAATGAATTTAATCAAATTTCAGTTGCCATCTGTCAGATTGTATGATATCAAATGTGATGCATGTCAGATTGACATGCATCACATTTGATATCGATATGATATATTATTGATATGATTGATGATATGACTGTGATCAATGACTGGTGAATCAGTGTTACACAGGAGGAATCATCATCAACTTCTAAATCCACATGTATCTCTCTTACATTTTCAAAATGTGGTAGCAGTTTTAAGAAACATCATGCAAACAGGGTGTCTGCTTCCACAGTCCTACAAGAAAAGGCTTTTTTTCTGTTTTGCCTCCATTTTAATTTATTTATTCATTTATTTACTTATTGTCATTAAGTGTATTTTGCATCATTTTAACCCTTTAACCTTTTGGGGTCTAGCATTGCCACTATCTCATGGATCTGTATGAGTCTTGTTAGTCTGAGCTCATTCTGTCATTCAGCATCAAATGCAATTCACTCTAGTTCATTTTAAGTCAAAATTCTGCAATACTTTTACTTGAGCATGCCAAACTTGCAAAAAATCTAAAAACATTTGTCACAAAAACCCTTCTACTTTATATTGTATATTCAGACTCTACCAGGGGATTTATAATTAGGATACAATAGGATACAATTTATAATAGGATATAATAGGATACATTATAGGTACATTATACCTCAAAGGGTATAATGTCCTATTGGTTGGATATAGATGTGGATCATAGTAGTAGTCACACTGTTAGATTTTGGTTCTAAATTTCTAACATTCAGAATTTTTTTCAATGGTGTTGGTCACAAAAGCAGTAAATCGTCCATCAGTGAACGTGTCTTCTACTGAGATCTAGGACCACCATTTTGGATTGATGACTGATTGATGACTCTGTCGCATATGATCATGAGCGAAATCTTTGTGATTTCATCACAATTATCTCATGATTGTCTGTGACAGCCCATAATTGCACAGTCTGTAGGAGCCTTTCAGCATTTTATGGACAAACGTGTCACAGATGAAGAACGTAATACACTGTAACATTGACTTTTCAACAGAATGCTGTGTTAAATGCGAAATTACAGCTACACGGAAAAGCTATCAGGTGTTTATCTCTCAATCACAGGAAACAGTGCAATGACCTAAAACATTAATCACACCATAAAAGCGTCTTTTGTTTTAACATTGGATAAGTGGGAAATACACTTGGACAATGTAAAACTAACAGGTGTGCTAAATTGACTCGAGCAGCATGAACTCACGCCACAGTAGGCCAAAGTACCATAAGCACATTACATGTGGTATATTGGACCATTGAATCCCAATTGATTAAAGAGCTATGAACCATCTGCCACCTTTTGAAGGCAGCACAAAGAGATTGATGATGTTTATCATGTTTCTATAAAACTCCAGAGGTGGCTTCAGAGCCAGCTCATAACTGGCCTGTAAATTGATATCTGTACGACAGACAAGAAAAAGCTGATGGAGGCAGGCTTCGAGGTCCAGCATGTGTGTGTGTGTGTGTGTATGCGCTGCACATTCTGAAATTGAAGCATCTGCTACCAAGCGCACCCATTCCAAGTGTGGAAATGGGTTTCAAACAAACCAATAAGTCCGGTGGAAATGAAGTAAACCAACTGCAGGAACATTCTAAATAAATAAAAAAAAAAAAAAAANAAAAAAAAAAAAAAAAAAAAAAGGGGGAAATTGACATGTCATTTCTATATCCAATATCTTAATTCCAGTTTTGGAATGTTCCGAAAAATATTTATATAAAAATCGGAACGTTTTGGAATGAGTTTGGACACTCAGGCTTAAAATTGATTTCCACACATTTGAATTGCTGAATGAACTTCATCAGCACACCAGCTATCCTCATTAAATCTGTGCTATTTCATGCAGATAAAGTTAAGGATTTAAATTATATTCAAATATTTACTTTGAGTTGACTCATTCAATTACTTTAAAACCCTGTTTTTCCCCCAGATAAGCACTACACTTAGCATTTGAGTATATACATCCTATAAATCTTGTCTTTATCATGGTTGTTATCTGTCTTATTTATCAAGTGTTTTTCTTTATCTCTCTTATCTTTGTCTTTATATACTATCACTAATGTAGTATTTAATTAAAGTTTCTGAGCAGATGAGTGTGAAAAGTGCTTTTAGAAAGTGACTACAGACCAAAAAAGGCAAGTGTTCATTGCCAGGCCACACTTGCCCTATTGCCAATGTTGTCTACAGCTAGTGGATGCTCCGATTGGAAATTGTTCTACACACATGCTAAAATGTTGTTAATTAAAAGATGACACCAAATAGATACCAGTCTGGAGTTTTAGTCGTTTTTTGGTGTGTGCTATATATACAGTAGAAAATAAACCTCAAATTCAAAGTGAAAATTCAGATTTGCAAGCTACAAGCAAATTCCCAGTTGGGTACTTTAGGTTTCACTGTCTAAATTAACAAATTAATAAAGAACAAGTTAGATACTGCTAAACTGTGTGTGAAGTATGGTTCTCAGGACTTCCTCATTCACTCCTTCTGATTCTGTAAAAAAAAAAAAAAAAAAAAAAAAAAAAAGGAGCAAACATGGAATGAAATCCAAGAATGGATGATTTGTATAAATAAATTTGATTTATGCCCATGCTATGTATATTTCAGGATACAGATTATATATGATATGCTACAGGGTGGCAAGTTGTATTTTTCTTCACTTGTTTTAAGAAGTTATCTTTAAAAAAAAAAATGGAAAAAGGCAGAAGCCCCCACTGTATAGGCATGGAAAGAACTGATGAAATATTACTTGGCTGTAGAAAGGGCAATGTCTGAGGACAAACAATAACAACAAAATAATGCAGTTTTGTGAAGTTTGGGGAAAAAATATGAAGCTCTATCGAGATTTTTCTGAAGCTGAGAAAGTGGGAATTCTGGGTGCTACAGGACAGAAAATCCAGGCTATAGGTGTGAATGATTGGATAGGTGAGTGTGCGTGAATAGAAGGTTGAGAGATGTGGTGGGATGTCTGGGTGGATGATTGGATGAATTTTGTGGGGAGTGAGTGGGAATCTATGGTTGTGGATTTTAGTATGTCTGTAGCTATTGTTTTGTGTAGTTTGGCGATAATTTTTTTTTATTTGGAAATGATGGAATACTCTTAGTCTTTGATAGTTTTTTTTTTTTTACTCTGACTCTTTGATAGAAGAATGTAAACAAAACCCCTTGGTGGAAGGTATGGACTCTAATAAAAATATACAAAAAAAGAGAAAAGGAATGGAAAAGGAAGTCTACTCATTTATCTTTGCTACACTTATTATTTAGTCTCAATTTACACCCTTAAAATTGTATTTTAAACCACAAAACAGCATTTTTTTTTTTTTTTTTNTTTTTTTTTTTTTTTTTTACTACCTCACCTATGAAAATTGGTATTTGTCAGGTACTTTGTAGAGACACAAAATCCCAAACCATAAAAAAGTAGAGTGTCTATTGAAAAACACAATTTAAAAAATAAGGCAACAAAATATATTCAGTGAACATTTTTCACTAAATCAAATTGAACTATAAACGCCTGAGCATTAAGGCAAACTTTCATAATACAATCTAAACGCCACAACCTGGATTGTTGTCTTGTGTTGATTAGAATGACATTTTTGTTCTTTTAGATAAAAGATTTCCTGTGAAGAACGAGATTACATCCAACTTCAGAAAGCTCCGCCTAGAGATTTCAAAGCCAAAAATCTAAGGCTTGCATTCTATGAAACTGATCTTGAACCTTCACTGATGGATGAAATGCTTCCTTTTTAATGGAGAGATTGTACATAATATCTGATTCCTGCATCTGGAACGTAAACTAATCTCTTGTAGCCTCTTCTCCATTCCAAAATTACATTGAGTGTACCAATCAAGCTGAGCAATACACGCTCTTTGAGAACCGTCGAGGCGTCACGCTTTTAAGAATGACCTTTCTGTAATCTGCAAATAGTCAGAGGTTACCTATAGTGATATTAAAAATGCTGGAGGAGCATAATAAGAAAGATAAAGATTAATCTGATATGATAGATTTATCTATTCTCTCAATTTCATGTTAAAAACAAAAGCTCTTGGTTATTCATTATCAAAACTGCTATATCTACAATATGCATTTCTAGTATTAAATCATATGAAACAAATCCTTTCTTTTTGCACATGTAGGAAAGAATTGAATAATAAAGCATTAGGATCAGACTTGTGCAATATATTAAAGGAAGAACATAAATCTTTCCATTTCTACTCAGATGAAATATCAAACTTGTGAACCTTTGCAAACTTTATGAAGCAGACTGTGGCTGTTTTCTAACTCTGGGCTGACGGAGCTGCACTGATCCGATGTGACTGGGCTCATTTCACCCTAGACAAGCATATGAATTTAGAGCAATTCACCAAGTGTCCCAAAAAGTTTGGAAGTGCACCCGAAAGACAGGCCACTATCAAGGCTTATGAAGGTGGCATTGCCCTTGTGCCTGAGCTAATTTTATCGGACGTACCTCCATGGTCAGGAAGCATTCTATTTTATTTGCCAGGCATATATGCCACCCGTGAGGCAGACAAATGAGAGCAATGCACTTTGTGGAGAAACAACATCATTGACCCTGTGCTCCCTCACAGCCATAGATTTTCCTCCAGTGGGAGACCTGAACCCACCAGGGCACAAACAAGAGCTATGCAATGATTCATTTACCAACTTTTGGTACCTCTTTAGGTATTACTCTTTAACAGGCAGAATTTTATATGTCAGAAAACGACCATACGACCAAACTTGAAATGTTAGCTATTATTTATAGCATCCAACAGAGCTACTACTTTTGGGTGAGATGAAAATATTTCAGATCTAAACCCACTTCCCCCTCCTTTGTGTTTTCTGCCGATACGTCTCCGGAATGGATTCCTGCGAGATAGGAACCATCAGGTGTGGAAATAAAACTCAGTAGCTACACTGTGTAATATAAAGGCGGCACACAGAGGGACCTGCTCTGGTAATGGCTCATTCTGACACGCACAAGCAGGGGATGGTCTCTTAAAAGTTCAGCCCCATGGCACTTTACAAAAAAAATAAAAATAAAATAAAAAATAATGTTGAACCGCTGGGTTATAAAGTTGCCCATTGCTGTTCTCTGGTTCAATAAAAGCAAAAACTGATACAGAGAATTCCCCCCCCCCCCNCCCCCCCCCCCAATCATGCAAGCAAACATGTTTGCTGCAAAATCTATTGCATGCATGTGCTGTAGATGTAGATGATATAACACGCAGTCATACATGATGTCATGAGATGCAATATGTGATGTTCTATCTCCACAATATGATACATGATATATGGCATGATATCACATGACGTGAAATATGGAGACCACTTACTCACAAAGCATATTTAAAACTGTACATAAACATGTTTATAAGTTTGACTGATTACTTTATTAATGGTTTATATATAATTTATAAATGCATTATAAATGAGTAATTAGCTGTTTAATAACTAAACCATTTGTGCTGCCGGGTTATAAAAATCCTCTTTGGCTGCTTTATATAATTATATCCTGTTTACACACAAAGTCTGTTTACTCAGAATCATGTTGCTGCATATCTTTTTATTTATTTATTTATTTATTTATTTATTTTTTATAACAAATTATATAATGCTTCCCAGTATATATTCTTTATATACTGGGAAGATGTTCAGCATTTTTTTGGAGAGATATTCATATTGAACATATCTGGTGTCAGTGGCTGTTAGAGAGCGTTTTCTGCAACAAACGCATGATGAAGACAGTACAGTGAGGCAAGTATATAAAACCATTTGGTTAAAGTTAAGGAAACATTGTGGTCATGATAAAAAAAAAAAATAANGTATATAAAACCATTTGGTTAAAGTTAAGGAAACATTGTGGTCATGATAAAAAAAAAAAATAATAATAATAATAAATAAAAAAAAAGTTGATGTTGACACTAATAGTAACAGAACTATGGGGAGCCATGTCCAGTCCTCCAAAGTTTATTAATGAGTTGCAATTCATGGCTAATTGAGGAATCAACTATATTTCAATAATAAATAATAATTGTTCTAATGATAATAAACTATCAGGGCTGCAGTTAGGCAGTCAAAATTCTTACCTGGCAACCACATTTTTTTTTTTTTTTTTTTTNTTTTTTTTTTTTTTTTTTTTGTTAATGATCTATTATTAGTTGTAATAAATTATCCATTTAACATTAACTAAGCAATTAATTTAAGGACCTTTCTGATGGTTTTGCATCTTTGAGCCCAATAAATACATTCATGAACATCATGAACATGAACATATAAAATTATGAACATTAGAACATGAGTTTTAATGAAAAAAAAAAAAAAATTGTAGAAGTAACTTTATTTAACTGGTCCAACATGGAGATTCATGGAAGAAATGATGTCTCCCCCAGGGAATATAGTCCCAGGAGAAGAAGACGGCCTTTACCCGAGAAATTAAAATGACCATGCCTTCTACAATCATCTGTAGCTGTTAGTAGATAAAACATTGAACTTTAAGGTCAGGTATCACCTTAACATTTGATTTTGAAAGATTATCGGATTTGGCAAAGTAACAAGAAAACTAAAATACAGTTATAATATATGATATGATACACAACTAATAGAAAACCAAGTAAAAAATCAATACAAATGAATTGGTTTTGCTCATTTTTTTTAAATACCATGACTCACAAATGTGTAGTATCATGACATAAGTCTCCCTTTGGTAAACATTGTGCCACAGCTTGTGTATTAGCTGTACTAATTGCTTGAGTGCCACTTTATGGTTCATGTACAGTTTATAAAAATCTTAAAGCAACAGAGTAAAATATCACTTAGTAAATTAAATCACGGCAAGCTGGGTTGATGATGCAGAAAGGAACAATGTCTTAGACACCAGGATGACCTTTTTTTTGGCCTATATATCATTAGTACATCCTGAAAATGAAGAAGATGCTTACTAATTGTTCAACATCTAACCAAAAACTTATACTGTACTGGGTCCAAAAGTCTGAGACCACTGTGAAATGTTTCTATTTTGCATTCTTTTTGAATTTAATACAAGATTTTTCATTACAAATGATAATATGATCTTAACAATTTGAGTGAAAAGTTAAATCTGTGGAAAAAATATACATGAATTTTAGAATATCTTAGTATTTGGTATGCACCCCCCCCCTTTTTGCTTTAATGATAGCATCACTCCAGCTGGCATGGACTCCACAAGTTTGTGTAAAACCTGATGAGCCATGATGAGTTATCCCAGCATGATGTGACAGTGTTCCAAAGAACTTTTTTTTGTGATGTCAGACTTTGATTATTTCCAGATTTACATGGAAAACATCACAAATTTTCAATGTGGTCTNTGTGTGTGTGTGTGTGTGTGTGTGTGTGTGTGTGTGTGTGTGTGTGTGCGTATTTATTTATTTATTTATGCACAAGCTCAGTTATTCCAGTGATGTTAGGTGCAGTTTACTTCAGATGCAGATGCAAAATCAGCAAAAAATGTACGCAATTTATATGTATGATGCACACACACACACACACACACACACACACATATATATAAATATATATATAAGAAATCAGCCCAAGGGTTATAGAATAGTACATTATTTTGACCCAGCAGACTGTACAATAGCCTATATACTCAGCTGCAAAATGCTTTAAAATTGCAATTCCAGGCAGCACATGGGCTTTTTTTAATATTACAAAACACTTTTAGAGCCGAACTTCTATGAGATGTTGAGCATGACCCATAAGTCACCAACATTTTATCACATTTTCAAGTGTCAAATTAGCAGGAATAACTGAGAGAAATTGCACATTTTCTATACAGTCCTACTGCAAAAGTCGTAGACCTTTAACCAGTGGAGCTAAAAGCGACCATTGTTTGGGTAATATAAATTCTGGGTTATAACATGAATTAGTTTGTAGTAGGAGGGTAAGCTATACTTGATATGACAAGAAAAAAATGTTACATGAGCTCATTTTCTATTCTACAGCAAATTATGGGAAGAGAACCTCGTTAAAATCCTGATGCAGTGTGGAATAATTAATAGGAAGATCATCCATAAATGGTATATAACGGAGTATACCATTTATGGAGATAATTGTAGATAATTGTAGATAATGACTCTTTGTCATTATCTACAATAACCTGTTTTCACTCAGTGTGCACAGCAGTGTTGCAGCAAAGAAGAGTAGATGTTGATCAATGTGTTTACGTACATTGAAGCATTGCACTAGTAAAGTGCAGGGGCTCTTCTAAAAGCTTTTCTTTGTTGATGGTTGAAATAGAAAATGACTCTGTACCCTTCTGTAACCTTTTACCTACTCTGTATATTTAATCTTAAGTTAGAACCAGTTTGTACTGCTTCCACAACCTTGTTTTTATGATTCCTCCAAACTGCTGCTACCTTATCTTATGTTGACGTACTTGCAGTCTGCTCATCCTGCAGTCACGCATTTCTCATACACACACATACGCATTCTCTATCATCTGTAAGTATCACTCATACACAGATAACTCTTTTACATCGCATGTTACAGCTGCACTCTCAGATCTGATTCATCAATACACAAGATCTGCCTAAAGACAAACCCTGCCTCTTCAAGTTTTTTCTCCATCAATGGTCCTTTAAATATGTTACATCTTTAACTCAAACATGTTACAGAATGAAAGAGCTAACAATAAAAAAATATAAAAAAGTTTTGAAACTCTTCCTTCTGTGCAACTCCCTATAAATTACACTTTAAAATTTAGGGAAAATTTAAAAAACAAACAATTTTTCCTCTTTAAAGTCTCCCATGGTGTATGGTAGCTTGTATTAATCCCAAATATGGGAAATATTACACATGCAACTGCCACATACTGAAATAGTTTTGGACCATAACATGTTTGACAAGGCATGAGTGTATATGCACTTTCCAGTTCCCAGCCCTGTAATTAAACCTTTATGGCCATGATTGCTTTGACCCCCACAGAAGCTGAGAGTGCCGTCTGCACTTGATGGCCATAAATTTAATGCCAAGTCAAAGGGGTCACTGTCAACAGTCTGCTTTTCATGGTCCTCATTATTCTCAATGCCAAACTAGGGACACTGGACAGCCAGGAGAAGGTTAAATGTCTAAAGCTTCAATGTTCACGTTCTGAAGCAGATACCAGGCTCATCCTGTACTGGCTGTGCTGTTATATTACAGCAGGACTGAAGCGAGTGCCATTCAGCTACTGCAGCAGAAAAATTCTGCACATTCATTTTGGATGTGTAACACAATGCTGTCTGAGATAAGTGGGCCATGTGTCATAATTATCCCCTCCCAGCGAGCATACCATTAGAGGAGTGCACATTGGTTTTTCTCCTGAAAAGAACAAATAGCAATGATAGAATAATGATACTGAAGTTCAATGCTTAATTTTATCCTGTCTTTCCAAGAGTCTGGAGTCCTATTAAACACTCGGCAGATCGGCCTGCTTCTCAGATGAAGAATTGGTTAAAAGCAGGGCTTGCTTAGTTTCCTTTAAACATTTGTTTCCCAGCCAACATGTTTGTCTGATTTATCCTCCCTCCTTTGAGCACGTGCAGAAGGGCTCTTTCCTCAGGTGAGGTGACAGATGGAAATTGCTAATTACTTTCATCTACGATTCTTTACTGCTGGGTTTCATAAAGCGTCTCAAGCTGCCTGCAGAATTTTACAAGCATGTCCAAATGCAAACAGCTCGAAGAACGCTTGAACTGAGCTGACAGTGACAAAACACATAAAAAGTGGAAGTTGATTGTCTGTATTTTTGTATATATTATCTATAAGTATCTTTCAGCATTACCTTGGATTTCACACTGCAAAACCTGTAAAAGACTCTGAAATAGTATTAAGGCAACTTGTGCTATTAATACTGGAAATTATTAAGTAGAAGTAAATGTAAGTATTACTGGGTTAGGAGCTTTTGAAGTCACAGTGACCCTGCACTTCCTGACAAGGTCAATGCACAAAAAAAATAATTCAACAATGTGGAGAAAAAACAAATTAAAGTTTTTGCAGGGTTTATAAACTTTTTATGTTTCTGTGGTCAGACAGGATCCCAGTGACACTGGCAACATGGTGAACAAGTTGCTAACGGTGCTACCTAATAGCAAGAAGCTCCTGGATCTAAATCTGATGAACTAGTGCAGCAAAAAAATGTTGCTTAAGCAAAATATAGGTTGTTAGATAGATAGCAATTTTGTATTCCCAGTAGCACTTGAATGCATCATCAAAGAAAGGTTCTGAGAACAGTCCCCACACCTAACTAGTGCAATGCTTTAATGTGCATAAACACATATCCACATCTACTCTCCCTTGCTGCAGCACTGCTGTGCACAGAGTGAAAACAGGCTACTTTAAGGCAATGCCTCTTTAAAGGACTATACAGGTGGTTTTGCACGTTTGAGTCCAGTAAATACTACCTGTATACCTTTTACATTACTGCCAACCATTTTCCAAAATATAACAAAGGACTTTGGTATTTATTGATGCTAATCTTTCAAAAGCACATATTCAAAATCACATGTGGAAGGCATGGTTGGTTTCATTTCTCTGGTTAAAGCAGTTTTCTTTGGACTGCATTCCTTGGCAGAGACATAGATTTTCTTCTGAGTAGCTTTGTTTTGGATCAGTTAAATTAAATAACTTGATTTTTATAGCTCACCAGAATGAACTTAAACCAATGGCTGCCTGACAGTAGGAAAAACAATTGGAAAATACTGTGCTCCAGTATTTTTTATTTATTTATTTATTTTTTTGAAAATGGTTGGCAATAATGTAAGAGGTAGTACAGGGTAGTATATATTGGGCTCAAACATGCACCACCTTTTGAAATACAAGCTCTGTTCTGATTGGCCAGCTGACATGGCAATGCTGACCAAACACTCATTTACTGGCCTTGTACTTTGTGAATGTGTGTAACTAGGTGTGTTACATGTTAACATCAACAACTTATAGACATCAAGGATAAATCCCCGTCCCCCTCCCTCTCCCAAACAAAAAAAAAAAAAAAAAAAAAAAAAAAAAAAAAAAAAAAAAAAAAAGCTTTCAGGCAGCTTAGAACCTATGGGTTTGTCTTCCTGGATGCATGCATTTTGTCATGAACCTCAAGTTTTGCAACTCTGACAATGTTCAACACAAACTCCCTACTACATTACACTATCAAACTGATGAAAACTAACAAAATATAAAACGTTCCCTTTAGATGTTTCTGGGAACTTATTTTCATCCTTTATTGGAAAACAATAATTGTACAATGAGTGTTGCCAGCTTCAGCTTGTATCCTTTGTTGTTCTTTGGGCAGTAAATCAGGTAGATTTTAGAAATAATGGCCAATAAATTATCAAAAATATTGGAATTAAAAGGGCAACAAGTCACTCAGATTTAAAAAAAAAAAAAAAAAAAAAAAAAAAAAACCTCATCAGTGAAGTTATCCCTGACTGTTTGAGTCTTTTTCAAAAGCTGAATAAAAAAATGAGAACCAGTAAAAAATTACTGTACAGTTCTATACCAATTAAAGCAGCAAAACCAAAAAGCAAATGGATCTCTATTACCAGTGTTACACTGCCAAAAGGCCATGTGCAAAAAATATGATGATACTTTTTTTAGTTGAATAAGTCAGTTGAATAATTCATTTTATTGTGTTGGAAGAACATTTCCAAAGCTGTCAAGAAAAAAAAAGAAGAAAAAAAACCTTTTTTTTTCTCTCTCTCTCTCTCTTTAAGTCTCCAAATGCAAAACCCGTTGCTCGCAGGTAGGGCTTGTTAGTACTTTGTAATTTCCCTGTAACTAAATTGTAATGATCATGCAACTGTTGGACAGCTGAGAAAGGTCTGTGGGCAAATAGTGACATTGTATACTTGTAAAATAAATTGTAAAGACGCGGAAATTGTTGATTGTGTTGCTCATGGGATGTGAAAAGCCTTTTGCTCATGTATTGCAGTTTTCTGACTAGAGTGCAATTCTCCTGTCATTCTATTGTCTGTTCTTATCTATGGGGGTGTGGGGTGGGGTGGGGGGG
>VXCM01001431.1:0-88296 GCA_014773175.1 Lucifuga dentata | reverse complement strand
CCCACACACCCCCATCCTCTCTCCTTCCTTCCAGATCTGACATTTCAGTCCAGTAGCTGGCTGGTGCAATTTAGATATCAACAATTAGTAGGCTCACACTTGTATGAACCCTCTTGTGTGCAGATTAGCATGCAAAGCGACATGTGAGTTTACAGAGGCATTAAGGACTTTTGTCCACATTGAAATATGTAAGTTAAGAAGTGATTACCTGATTTTGAACTCAAAATTTATAAGACCCACGTCCAGCATGATCTTTTGAGGGGGTTGAAATCAAAATGAGAAAGCTGGAATTTTATCCTGAACTAAAATAACCCCAGCCTCTACAGGTGCAGAAAAAAAACAAACCAAAAAAAAAAAAACTGCAAATTCGGCAGACTGAAGTTAACTTGATTATACTCTTGCGCAGTTGTTAATTTCTGTTTGGAAGCCACTTGGGAAGAGTAAATCATTCCAGGAGCCACCCAGTAATTGCATGACCAGGGTGTCATATTTTCCAATATCCAATATTATTTTCCCCACTTCCACACCCGTCAATTACAATTTGGAAGGAATATTTCTGGCAAATTGCCCTCAGATTTAGTCAGAGTATCATCTGTCATCTGCCACACCTATTCATTTTCCTCTTCTTTCTATTTATCAAAGCTCATTTAGGAAAAATTGGGATATTGGTGTGTCTCAGTTAGTGCACTTACGGGTCAGAAATAGTACTAATAAAGGCATTTGGGGGTTTTCCTTACGGATCATGCTTACACACACAGTTGTACGTCTTGTTGGGCTCTTGTTTTCCTCTGCTGGGGTCTTGGTCAGGGACTGACAGTGCCCTGGCTCAGCCCTCTACAAGCTGGTTTTATATTAAGCTTGAACCTCTCTGCTCTCTTCACTTCACTGAGTTGACGGTTCGCCACCTGCGCTTGTCAGGTGAGGTAACTTAAGCCGCCTCCTGGTCATTGCTTCACGGGAGATTTTTTCCTATTGAGCAGGGCTGCTGTGTTTCCCCACATTTCTATTTTCTGTTTCCGACTGTATTTCTGACAGAATCAGCGAATTCTCATCTGTGTGACTTTTCTATCCTTCCAGCTTTTGATTCCTTTTCTTTTATTTTTCAGGGAATGTAACTTGCCTAGGCTTCATCTAGGATCTCCTTTGCCAATTTATTTGATTTTGCCCTGGTAACCTTTTGTACTCTACATGTCCGGCCCAGCGAAGCAATGTATAATTTTTTGGCCATAACTATCAATATCAGCTTTGAGGAGGAGCCTTCTGAAAGTTGAGGCATCTTTGTTGAAGAATCCTAGAGAGAAGGTGAAAAGTAGAACCCAATTGATGTTCGAAAAGTAAAGAATTCAGGTGTTTGGCTGACTGAAACAGGCAATTAAAAACTTCTGTATGTCTTTCAATAGAGACAGGATCTCCCCTAAGGAGCATCCCAAACGTGTAGTTGAACCTAGTAGCTGAAGAAAGCATTGCCAGTCCTAAAACTTCAGTAGTTCTGATTATGAAAAAAAGGATTTAAGAGAGAGGAAGCTTGTTTTAAAGGGAAAAAAGGGTTTGAAACACAGTGCAGGTTGGACACACAGCATGAGTCATCTGATTAAAAACGAAATCCATCAGGTTTTAGACACATCCCCTGGAGTCATCAGCATGACGACGATCAGCAGGTACCACAAGTCTCCATTTGTGCACATGATAAAGATATTTGTTGCTCTGGTTCCTTGAAACGCTCTGACTGATGTTTTTTTTTTTTTTTTNTTTTTTTTTTTTTTTGTTTGTTTTTTAATGTTTCTATTACTTTACATTGTCACATTATTTTAGTGTTTTAATGTTATCATTGTTATTATGTGATGGGTTTTATTTTCATCCTTCTGCACTTTGCCTTAGTTTATTCTCACTTGGTGGCCTGATTTAACATTGCATCTTGGGCAGGTCTCTTTTAATCTGGTTTATGATGATGATGAGGATGAGGATGATGATGATGATGATGATGATGATGATGATGATAGTGGTGGTGGTGATGGCAATGGATTACTGCTTTATTGTTAAATAAACACCAGTTTGTACACTGAAGAGAGTTTTATATGCTATATGTTTGCTAAATGACTTTTGTGAATACACACTAGATGTGTACATGCAGAACAAACACCGTAAACTGCTCTACATACATTAACAAACAGAATGCAGATTGTATAAATGTATATAAAGTGGATGTACTGTACGTACACACTGCTTAAAATCTAAAACTGTATTTAATGATCTATTTTAGAAGCTCTTTGGAGATTTGTGAATAAAGGGGCTGACAGTCTCGTGCTACTCAGGTGCTAAAGAGGGATCAAGCCTAAAATAACTTGCTAATATTTCATATCTGCATAAAACCTAAGAAATGACAGAAGGCTGCTCTTTCCCTGAGATTATAAGACATGTAATACATTTTTTTTATTATTAAAATGCATCCTCAGTGTAACCTTCTCACTTTTTTATCACTTCAGAGTGGCGTGTGCTTTTTTATAGTTTGTCTTTAACCCCTAACTTCATATTTCTAGCTTTTCACCAACTGATCATTATATTCTATATCTTCCTTATGGCTCACTGCAAGCCAACCATTAGGCTTTAGCCTCATAGCGAAAGTGTGAACGGTAAAGGTTATAAAGTAGCCTCCACAGAGAAATTAATTAGAACCTGTCAGCCTTATGGGCTTATTATTTAGACCATGCTATTGTCCTCCCACATGCTGGAAAACTACAAAAGGTTAATCACATCAAGATGCATCCAGACATGTCAGTGGGCAGGAGAAAACGGCAAGAGGCTGGGTACAAACCACCGGTATCAGCACGTTTGTTTAAGAATTTAATCCTTGTTAGATAAAGAGATGGTATGAGGTTATTTTATTGACCTAAATACTAGTTGAAATGTACTTTATTAATTATGATATTTTTTTCTATATTATATCAAATACACATTTTAGAAAGCATATGATCCAGCTGAACTTTCATTCCACTCCATTAGTGACATTACTGATGCATCATCATCATCATGTATCTGCTCAGTAGTGGAACTGAAAAAAAAAAAAAAAAAAAATGGAGATGCAAGGTTTATCATCCAACTGAACAACAGGAAAAGGCATGTGTCTATGAGTTTGGAATGATAATGAAGTGAAAAAATAAAAGTACTCCAAATGTGCAGATGTGATATTTTACACCAAAAAATGTAGTTACAAGATACACTCAACAGACTGAACTTTAGTGGCAGACAGAAAGTAGCACAAAATTAAAGTTGAAGTAAAATTTGAATATCTCAGCATATTTTGAAGAATTTTTGATATTCTGCAGCATGAGGATGAACCATTAACATTATATAAATTCTAGTATTATATTAGATAATGTTTTTTTTTTTTTTTTTTTTTTTTTTTTTTNTTTTTTTTTTGGTGATTTGACCTTATTTTTATTGTATAATGTCGTAGGAAGTATGTGTTGAACATTGTCAAAGTTCATGCCTACCAAAATGCATCCAGTAAAACAAGCTCACTGGACATAAACTTCCCTGAAAGCTTTGTTTTTGATTCATTATTTACTTCTGTAACGTGTTGATATCAAGGCATAATGTACTTGGTTAGATACATCCATGAAGAACGAGGCCAGCAAATAAGCATCCATCAATGTAGCAGCCAGCAAATCAGGAGAGCAGGGTTTTTGGGAGGTAACCATATGGACACAGTACCTATAGCGGCTTATTTTTAATCAATTTGCACAACAGTACTACCTACAGCAAGATTCAAGAGTACAACATGCAATGAAAAGGCTTTCACTGGTAGTTATCAAGCTTCTGCTGAGAAAAATACCATTTTAAAAGACACACAATTCAACACAGAGAAAGTATAAAAACATCAAGATATATATGAAAGTATAAATTTAAGCAGAAAAGGGAAGGGTAAACAACACAACAAAAGATGCAGAAGTTGGCAGAAGTTAGTGCAAATACGAGAAAATGAGAAACACTTCACAATTTTGCATGTCATCCTTACACATGGGCAATGCTAATCCTCTGTGTATTGTTCTAAATGTGCTTTGCAAGCAACACGGGAAGCGTAGAAGACTATAAGTGGATCAATGTGTTTCTTTTGCATATATTTTGCATGTCATTATTTCCAAATAGACTCCGAACTGAAAAATACGAACATGGAGATCTGTCTATCTTGAATATCCCTTTAAAAGCTACAGTATTTTCAGCCTATAAATGCTGAATGAGAAAACCGACACCAACCATCCCCAGCATGTCGCCAGTAATTCTGAGTTCTCTTCACAAAATAAATAAATATATGGAATAAATGAATAAAAAAATAGGTTTATCCTTGTAAAAGCATTTCTCTTTGGTTTTATGGTGTGTGATAAAACAGCTTATTACTGGTTCCTACTGTTACAGAGAATCACATATAGCTCTATAAAATGCATTCTGTAGATTCGTGCTCTAACTGATTTGCCCCCTGTGAGCAATCAGGGAGCAAACAAAGAGGTTCAGATGCAACATGCAGGCCTCCTCCATTCAATTCCATCTTTACCCTTCAGCGTGTGAAGCACTTCAGCTCCACTTATACACCTTACACCAACACACTAATAACTCAGGGTTACATAAAGGAGTGAAACCACACAGAATATCCCTTTAACATGTCAAACAGACAGACAGACAGACAGACAGACAGACAGACAGACAGACAGATAGATAGATAGATAGATAGATAGATAGATAGGGTTTTTTGTTGTTGTTTTTTGTTATTTGCCTTCTGTTTTATTGTATAATGTTGTTAGTATGTGATGAATATTATCAAAGTTGCAAGAGTTCACGCATGTAGAAATTCATCCACTAAAACACAGCAATAGGTCCTTAGCTGCCCTGAAAGCTTCAAAGACAGTATTTAAAATGGCCTGTTTTCACTCAGTGTGCCCAGCAGTCCAGCAGTGTCACAGAAAGGGAAAGCAGAAGCGGATCAATGTTTTTGTTTTTTTTTTTTTTNTTTTTTTTTTTTTTGGTTTTTTTTTTGCACATCAAAGCTTTCGCAAAGTCTAAAATAGACCCCTAAATGTCCCCTTTAAAAGTTGAACTCATTTCAACTTTTCTGATGACTGCTTTGTGATATTTCCTTTCCCTGCACTCCATCACTTCATATCATCTTTCATCTCGCAGGTCTCACTAAAATAGAGGGGTTATTCTTCATTATTTGACGTATCAAGCTCATATGAAAGCCACCTAACCCTCTCCTCCCCTAACAGTCGCTGTCAATATGCCCTTGACCAAGGAACTGAACTCCCAACCGTTCCAGTGGAGCTGCTCAGTAACCAGCAGAAGGAGATTGCAGCTGCATGGGGCAGCTCCCGAGCGTGAACGCTTAGAGCTGCGAATGTGAAATGGGCTGTTGTAAAGGTTGTTGCGCTGCTGGAGAAGTGACAGCAATTTCAGCTGACTTTCCTTGGATTACGATTAAAAAACACACAACAAATTCAACTCTGGCTCTTTTTGGTAACTTCTTTTTTTTTTTAAGCTTTTATCCTGTTTTGAAATATTAATTCAGCTGTTTCATTGCTGTTCAGTGAAAATAATGCAACAAATGTGGTAATTTTTAACTTTATTTTTTTTAAATATGTGGATTTAAATACTGTTTTTGTTGAGAAAAATCCCTGTATTTTAGGATCATAAAACCTTAAAAAATGTAATAAAAAAAAATAATAATGTAATTTTACTTTTAAAAAATTGCATTGTGGCTAGCTTAAAGGGCATATATCATAAAGGTTTCCATGTTCTTATTTTCATTTAGTGGTCTATTTTGAATCGACCCCAGGTGAAGCCCTAAACAATGCTTCAATGTGCAAAGAAATGAATCAATGGCATTCTCTTCTCCTTTGCTGCACTGCTATGCGCACTTAGTGAAAACAGGTCATTTTAGATCATGTCTCCTCCTCCTCCTGAAAAGCCTACTGTAGTTTGATTTGCCAGCTGCATTTCCAGATGCATCACTATTGTGTTTCATTTCTACCCAATTATATCACACTATAAAAATTAGGGAAATAACAAAAAAAGTATCTCCTTTAAAACAAGGTTTTTCACAGGCACTGAAAAGTTTATAGATACACATTTTCCACAAGACAATGATGAAATGTGACCTCTATTTTGCATGTAATATTCCATTTAATTTCTGAATTTAAAACATTAGGTACTAAAAAAAAGACAAAATATCAATTTGAATCCTGTTGTCTTAAGCTATTTTAATTTCATAATTGCACAAATTTAGAACATGAACATGATTCCAAATGTGATTAACAGTGGGAAAAAGAGAGTTCAATATGAAGCGAATCAATTCATTACAGCCAGCGGTTTCAGCCACTTATTTGTCTAATGTGGTATGACATTCTTCCCAGATGACTTCTAGTCAGTTTTATCCATATTAATGAGCACCATCAGCTGGCAGACTGAGACGAATTCCCTCCTCTTTTTCACTGTCCTCAGACACTGAAATTTGGTTGCAACAATAAATCAAGCACACTTATCGATTCCGACATGCCTAAAGCAGTCACAAACACTATGTGCATTAAAATGTGATATCAATCAGAAAAAAAAAAAAAAAAANAAAAAAAAAAAAAAAAAAAACTCAGGGAGCATGGTGCAATTATACAGGGATGCTGCATTTCCCAAGATGGATGCCTTCACTTCAAAGACTGCTGTCACTGTTTAACAAAATGTTTTAGTGAGTAAAAGACTTCAAATGGCAATGGACATGTCACTATCAATTTCTATTCAAAGACCAATCAAAATGTCACAAAATGACACGACTGGTGATGCCTGTAGATATGTTACTACGTAGTTATGATACATGCTAATTAATACTGATGGCAGAAAGGATGCTGCAAATGGCTTCAGATTACAATAAACAAGTTGCTAATCTGAATATAATCACTGTAATGCATGGTTTGGTACATGGCAGACCTGTTCATGGAAAGGCTTTCACATTGTGATCTACATGGCAAGCTCGTTAGCTAAGGCTGGTAGCCAAATCTCATTTTTCAGCCATCTTTACTGCATTCTGCTGTTAATTGACATAGCTGCTTTGTTTATGTTGAGACTGGTCCATTCTGACTAGTCTCATCAGCATGTGGCCCCAAAAGAACATGTTGAATACAATAAAGTACAAAACAAATATCACATCAACCTCATCCTTGAGTCTAACTATAGCATAGCCACATTATCCTTGAGGCGCCGTTGGCCAGGAAAAAGAATCAATGGGAGGCACTTTTCTCTGCCATATTCCTCCATTAGGGGGATCTGTTTCGTTAGAAGACTGACGGCTGGGATCCAGGACCAGAGGAAAAGCAAGAGAATTAGGACTGATTTGTCTGGTCATGGGAGACCAGTACTGTGCACTGACAGATGGTCTGAGACAACTAATTTCTGCAATGAGGGAGATCTCAAGTGGGATGGACAAAAAGCATTGCATAAAGGATTTGAAGTGTCACTTTAATGCCCACCAACAGTGGGACACCTCATATGGTAGTACTTAAATGTGAAAGTCTGCAGTGATGAAAGTGCTACTCCTGAGCTGCCAAGGTTCTGCAACAAGTAGCACCGCTCTAAAATGAAGGAAAACAGCAACACTCTAGTGACTTGACAGTAGTTTTTTCTTTCTTTCTTTTTTTTCTCTATTTTGGTTTCCATTTTAGCCTCGACTCCTATACACTCCTGATTTCTTTGACCTGAAATTTACCGGCTGTGCTTGTAGATGCTTTCTCATAAATCAAAGCTTATGCCCACTCACAGAGCAGGGAGTGTGCTAACTCTTCCAATAATGCCTCACCTCTGCAAAGGATGTCCAATTTATGAGAGAACAATGGGTAAATCCGCAACTAACAGCAATTAATACAGAAAACAAGAGGCACATTAAATGCCTAATGCTGCAACGTAATCTCACCAACATATTAAACATAACCAATTACGCTAAAGAGTTCAGTAATTAAGCTAATTCATGCATTAATTTAAAGTTGTCAATGTACTTGTTTTAACATAAAACATGAGAAATATTAATAGGAACTCCCACTTTCACAGATGTGTTGGATTAGAGAAATATATTCTAGGATTTAGGTTTATGTATGACTTGATTTGGAATCCTACAACAGAAGCACACACAATAAAAATACAGGCAATTATGTTTTAAGGTGGTTTTCCAACCTGTCATGATACATTTGCTACATTAACCCCTGGTTCTGTTTGGTTTCCACACAGGAAAAAAAAAAAAAAAAAAAAAAAAAAAAAAAAAAAAAAAGAAAAAAAAAAGCTGACCAAAGTATATCAACAAAAGCCATGTGAGAATGCTCCCTCCTCTCATTGGTCAGAAATGTCTGAGGTATGGGCACAATAACATCAAAACAGGAACTTTACTATGCGGAGATAGCTATTATAACATGGAATGATACAACTGGCATGTTTTAGTTTTAATTATCATTTTAGGCACATACTAAGCACATCTATGCTGGCCAAACTTCTGAAATGGGATGAACGTCAAGACAACATCTCAAAAACTGAATATTTCTTCACATCACACAGATACGAAATGCTTCTTTCAGATGGCTAAACAGGAGAATGGACTGAGTTGTTGCTGTCAACCTTTATCATGATGATATGAAGTTATGTTTCTCACAACATGAGATTGATTTAAAATGGGTAGTCAAAGCTGTAGTTTATGTAACTACAACAACACCCAGTACTCTCTGCTTCTAAATCAAGCAAGAGATCAAGAGTTTGGATCATGTTCACACTCCAAACGAAGAATATCAAAATTTGTTTGTGACAGGTCCGAGACTACTTCCTCAAAAGAGCCTCAGTGTTGTTGTTTTGGTCCACAGCTGAGTGTGACTACTGTGTTCGAACCAACCCTTATGAGGTGGATCAAGGGAGAAACAAACTGCAGATTAAAGTCTACTAAAACATTTAGTTGTGAAAATCCTATAGAATCCACAAAAAAATATCTATCTATCTATCTATCTATCTATCTATCTATCTATCTATCTATCTATCTCCATCCATCCATCNCTATCTATCTATCTATCTATCTATCTATCTATCTATCTATCTATCTCCATCCATCCATCCATCTATCTATCTATCCATCTACCGAGGGTCGGATCGGGATCCTAATTTTTACTGGGACTTTAAGTTGTTTAGGGGAGGGAGGGGGAGTAGGTAAAGGATGGCCAGATGAAAATGCCAATGATGCCAGAGATGGAGCGAATAAGTTTGTAATTGTCCGCTGTTTCTCTGCCGTGTTGAAAAAATGATGAAAGAAAACAATTAAGTTTGCATAGTTTAAGTTAATTTTAATTAATATTATATTGGGCAGTGCAAAGGCCACTGGTCACCCCACTGACTGGCCCACTGAGGGCTGTGGCCCACCGGGAAAAGTCCCGTCTCTCCCGATGGCCAATCTGACCCTGCTATCTCGCTGTCTGTCTGTCTCTGTCTGTCTGTCTGTCTGCCTGCCTGCCTGTCCATCCATCCGTCCACCTGCCTGTCTATCTGGTCTATGTGTGTATGTGTGTCAACAAGTTAGACTGATGAGAATGAGTAAAAAAAAGAGGAGGTAGAAATATAAAGCAGATAGGAGAGCGAAAGTAGTTGAGTGTAAATTGCCCGGCAGAATGTTGCATGAATGGGAGGTATTGCTGATGAGTATTAATGATATCAGAAAAGTGCAGCCAAACATGCACAGGGAGGGCAGGGCAAAGACAGGCTGTAATGGATGTGGCTGGCTCTTAGAAGTGGAAGATCTAGTTGGACTGCAGCACGGCACATAGTTCTGGATATTAAAAATTAATGACTATCTCAGTGATTTACGACAACACAAAGATGCTGAAACCCAACCTGTGTAAGATGGATGTCGAGGGAATGCTAGAAGACTGATGCAACCCTTGTGGACTATGAGAGAGGGGGACATAGGAACCCTGCTTCCATTCTTAGGTACATCCAACGGGTGACCTGATGGATTACATCATTGCTTTGGTAATATTAAATTCTTAAGTAATGTGAACACACCATAATGATTAGATTGAGCAGAATCTGAACGAGTCTTCAGGGAGTTTGGACTCAACTCTGCTAATGTAACCTCACTTTAAACTTACGTCACATTTTAACTAAAGTACTTAAAGCGGACATATAATCTGTATGTTATCTTCCTTCATTATTATAGTGTAATATGAGGGATTAAGTGTTGAAAATTGTTAAAGTTGCAAAACATGATATTTAGAAATACATCCATTAAGACAAATAAGTCCTGAACTGCCCTGAAAGCTTTATTTTCGATTAGTACTTTACTTGTTTACATTAACAAGTAACACATAAATTAACCTACCTACAAGTTCAGCAAAAAAGTGTTTTGCAGTCCAGGAGGGATCATTAAAGGACCATACTAGTGGTTTTGCATGTTTGAGCCCAATCAATAGTACCCCCCATACAAGTTACATTACTGCCAACCATTTTTGAACATAAAACCATATTTTTAGTTTTCATGTTATTTTGCCAAATCCCAAGATCTTTCAAAATCAAATTTTAAGGTGATACATCCATCTTAATGTTTTGCCTGCTGACATGCATGTTCGCATATAGAATACTGATAATAGCATTTTTGTCCTGGGACTATATTCTGGAGGAAACATACATTTTCTTCTGTGTTGCTCTATTTTGGATCGATTAAATTAAGTTACTTTGACAAAAAATAATGACAGCATGTTGTTCACTGTGATGGATTACCTACTACCTAATGTGCTTCAAGTCTCTACAAGTTGATTTTTATAGAATATTGCAATGAACTGAAACCAATGGCTGTCTGGAAGGCAGGAAAAACCATTTGAAAATGTTCCACTCCAGAGTATTTTTTGGCAGCAATGTAATGTGTATGCAGGTATTATTTATTGGGCTCAAACATCCAAAACCACCAGTATGGTCCCTTAAAGAGACAGTACCTAAAACTGCTGTTTTCACTCAGCGTGCACAACAGTGCAAAGTAAGGACAGGCCTAGTGGTTCTAGCATAGAGCTAAAAAATAAATAAACACTAAAATCAGGTTCCATTTAAGGAAAGAGGGGGTTATCTAAGGATGAAAAAAAGTGACTCTCTAGCTGCCTGTAATGTGGACGTTCATGGTGTGGGTGCGCTTGGCAGTTATGAAAAGAAAAAATCGAAGGCACTCTGCTTATATAAACTAACACATTTTGACTTTGAGCAGGTGTTCTTCTAGGTACAAAACAAAGTTTGGACAGCTGATCACGTGGCTAATAGTGCCAGTGTTCCCATGACAAGGTTAACTTTGATTTTCTTTTCTAGTTCACACTGCCAGGGATTTATTTATTTATTTATTTATTTATTTATTTATTTTAATTTAATTTAATTTAATTTAGTTTAATTTAAATTAATTTCTGATTGCCAAAAAGTACCACTGTGATTTCTAGTTTTCATTAAGCTGGAGAGTTGCTGCTTATCCTTGGCTTACTTTTGATTTTACTTTATTATGCTGAGCAAAACAGCTGCCTTGTGCAGAAAGGAGAAGTCCAGGGTTGTTTTGTCATGACTGGATGAATTTCTGAAAAATATTGGTTAAATTATATTTCATCATTTAGAGCACAAACAAAGGTCCTAAGGATGATAAGTTAAGATTCCCTTCTCTTTCCGTGATCATGTTTTGGATTTGTTATTCTCATTTTTGGTTGTAGATACCTATTATTGCAGTGTGCGTGCACTGTAGTGATTCAGGTCAACAAGTGAAGCATGATTCAAGAGGACTAAGTTAGCTACAACTTCTTATTGATCCGACAAAGTCAGCATGCAGACAAGGAGAATAAGAGCAATCATTGAATCATTTAAGTAAAGAAAATATTCAGTTGTTATGGAGATTGGATACGTGTATTTATTATGCAGTCTTTCTGCTTTCATGTCATTCTGATTTGTTTAGATAATGTGTTTAAACAATGTATTTATTGTGCAGAAAGCTGCATAAGAGTCATGCCCATTTTAAGACTCACACTAAACTTTCATGCCGATCTGTGAAAGCAGTAGCTTCTTTGTCTTCTGAATTATTTAATATGCTGCATCTAAACCTTTATCTTTTCAATAAAAACCCTGCTGTTGTGTGTGAGAGCTTATCTGATGAAGAGAAAGGCTGTATGTGCGGAGTGTCACCCTACAGTTAGTTAATATTTGAGTATTTCTTATGGTTGACATATTACCGTTGTTGCTTCAAGCCAGTACTTACAAGCCATACATTTATCAGCAAAGAATGAATGGATGTTTGTGTGGGAATATGTATCCTTGCCTTCTTGTTGCAAATCAGTAAAGTCTGGCAGGTGTTATGACATTTAATATTGAAAAACAGACAGCACAATAGTTTGACACACCTATCTGACGAGGCTACATTTTAAGATCAATTTTAGCATAATTTCTTTTAAGTAATGATTGGCCTTCCAATCAGAAATCACCGCATGTCTCATTCAAATATTTCCAGGAAGCATGTATAATAAATATAGTTTAATGATACAATAAAATCCATGCTGGAAATATTACCCAACTGCTCATCGGTGAAAAGTACGTTTCATCACAGTTGAATGAGACATGAAGATCACTAGCTGAAGATTCATAAGGGCATAAATGGAGACGACATGGCCTTTACAGTTTCAGGGGCATGACACATACATAAATAATGGTCAGATAAATATTTGAATTGAAATACTGATCATTAAAGCATATTAGCAATTCAAACTGCTCAATTTTCAAACTGAAAATGTCAATCTATAAGACAAAAAATGTATAGAAAAACAGAAAAAAATAGAAATCAATAAGAGCAATAGTGCTTGTTAATGTGACTTGAATTTCTGAAGACGATGTGTAGCACTTGAGGCAATTTAGATGAAATTTCACAATATTACTGCATAAATATACCACATATTTTTAGCAATAACTGTAATTTGTCTCTGGGCAAATTACTGAACTTTGAATACTGAAACATAGAAGTCAGATGAATAATTGTCCTTGTTTTGCCCTTGTTTGGACTAAATAAACATAAACACAGCTAAAACGGTGACATCACCCAAACATGTCTGAGGGGGCATTTTGAAGGGTACCTTTCTCACTGGAAAGTAAGGTAGCGGACAAGTAAACACAGCTTAAACTGTACGTTCTGTAAGCCTTAATGTCTCCAAGCCTGGGGCGATGGAGTCAATACAAAGAGCTCAAACACCTCTTCAGCCCTCGCTACCATCTGTCCCAGCTGGGCCAATCAGTGTACTGATGTATACTGGCATTCTGTATGATGTGCGAGAATCAAAGGATTGCTTAAACATATTATCCAATGAATGTCATTTGAGCCCTGCCTCTGCCTCTAATGGGTTGTGCTCTATCATGTCCAATGGCCACTTGAGTGTGAAGCTGACAATAGAGGGAGAAGGTGATCGCTCCCAAATTAGCATTCAGCAGCCTGTTCTTAAATATGTCAGCTTGCCCAAGCCTGTGAACCCAGTGCAGAATTGACTTTGATATACTCCTCCCTTCCTGTTCTCTACAGCAAGGGAGGTTAACCGGGAATACATCCCCACTGTCTGAAAGCCAGAGCAACAAGCCTTACTATCCTCCATGCCAGTGGTTAAGGGACAAAAGGGCCCCTGTGCTCCTAGACCATGACCAGAGAAGGCCCAGCACACTGCTGAAGTAGATGATGAGCTGGGACACCATCATTGGCTATGTCACTTCACAGGAAGATATAGCAATCCAAGAACAAGCAGGATCATCGCTGCGTAAAGATGACATCAGACTGGAATAGGCTCACATTTACTCAAATGCTGTCAGGCAGACAGAAAATAGCGTGGACAGGATTCCAAGCATCAGGCTGTGTTCAGGCTAACAACAGCAAAGCTCCTCAATCATTTCAATGAGATCACTGCATTAACTCAGCAGGGGTTACAAAGCAGGGGGCTCAGAGGGTATGGAAGAGCCAAAAACCGGGCCTGGCTCTATTTGTTGCATCACACGCTAATGACAACTAACAACACACTGCACCAATCAATCAAATGCATGGAATTGCACTTTAAACTGGTAGTACCTTGTAGCATTGAGCTAGTTTTACTGTTTAATTCAAAATCATCAAGATAGAAGAAAATATGACTGATAAATTTCCAGTTGTTTAAACTTTGCTTAACAAGTATAAATAGCTGGTCTTCCTGTTTCTGCATTTCATCCTCTTACTGGAACGCAGTAGCAACACCCACACTAAGCACCCCTTTGAAAAATTGCACGCCTTTTGGTCAAACACTTTGTTGTCTTTACTTTACATCCATGTCTTAGTACTTCCTGCCCAGTACAGCTGCAAATCTTCTATTCTGGTCCTAGTTATCTTTCTGCATTATACAATGTAAATAAGAATATGACAAAACAGAAGCAATCCATAGTTTTTTTAAATGAGGAACTACTTGGCTTTCCACACTAAGCTCATAAGGCTGCCAGGGGTCACTCTCACATTGCCTGAGATCTCCACCAAATGGGAGAACGGCGATAGGGAGACGAAATTGAAAAGGGCCTGTAAAATGACTTAGGAGGAGAGCCAACAGCAGGCAGGAAAGCAGTGGCCCTGAGTTGACATTTATCAGCCTGTCCTAAAACACAGCAGCAGCAAGATGTCTGCGTATGGAAGAGAACAGAGGCAGCCCATCGTATTGTACAACCACTTACAGCTCAGGGGAACTTGGGAGGACAGCCGCGACACAGCCTCCCTGTCTGCGAGTCCAGTGAGAGATCTTGCTCTCCTCGAGGCCAGCGATTGGGGGAAACAGGATTTACCTTTGCTCCTGTACCAGGCTTTGATTTGCCCCTGTTCAGTGCCACTATGGTTAAAGCTGGTTCAACATTACTGACCTCTGTGAGCTACACCAGAAGAGAGGAGGAGGAGAGGAGAGAGTTTTGGCTGGACTTGCGGTGACCCTTACATCGTTGTCCTGAATGGAGCACGTGCTCCATATAGAAGCATAACAAGCACTGCTAGCGTGGGTCAACTGTGGCAATTAAGCTACTTTTGGCTATGCTGTTATTCATTGTCACTGGATGGACAGACCCCATGGGGTTTAATAAGGCTCAATGTAGTTGGCTGAGCACACGCATGCAAAATTTTAGTTAAGAGACATAGGGGAGCATCATAAAAACAAAATTTAAAAAAAACATTACACTAATTGTTACATTAAATAAGTGTCATTTCATAAAGCCTTTCATATGTTACTCAATGCACCAGTGTCCCATTAAGGTAATACTGTTGTAAGGTGTGTCACAGGTAAAAGCCAATGAAGATCAGAGTGTTAATGAGCTGCTTCATATTTATGAGCCATGATTAATCCTGCTTCATCTGGTGTCTAAGCAACATTGACATATTAAATTGGCAAAGGAAACATAAATTCTGCTTTAAAGCTTCACCTTCACACTTTAAGAGACTGACACAAAAATAACAGGTAAGCGCAAAAATTCTGTAGTTTGTGATCGCTGTGCACAGAGGGGTGGTGTGTGTGTCTGTGTGTGTGAGGGAGACAGACACAGAGTGTGGCAGATGAGAAGGCTCCGCACCACGAAAATGTGTGTGAGATTAGATCAAAACTCTCCATTTAAATAAACTGACTGATCAGCTGAGTGGGCTTAAATATCACATTTATTGATCACTAACACATTTGAGGGAAATACAGCTTAAAACGTCGCCCATATTTAATACAGCCAGAACTGAAACAGGTCTTAATTTTTGCTCATGAATCTCTTCCCCAACATGTAAATAAGGAAGTACCGAAGTAGTGCTTCTTTCAAGGCAAATGCTAAAAGATGCCAATGACAAACATTTATGAATGAGGGAGCATGGTTGTGTGATGATATTTGCCCTTATTGACATGATAAATCTTGTGTCCCCAACTCATATACAGGTTCTTACTGGGTGCATGGAAGTGTTCAAAGATGATGCATCAAGAGACTCTACATTCCACTGAAGCACAAAGATGAATGAGTCTAACATGCAGGGAGTGTCATATAGACACTAAATAAACATGATGCACCATGGGATGTGGACATTAAATGTGGACTTTTGTCATCAAATTTTGCATTTCCTGGGAGCCAACTGTGAGAGACAATGATACTATCATATTTTCTGCTCTGCATAAGCTTTCTGGCCTTTTGTATTTCAAATAAATCATGTTGAATGTGAAGATGGAATGGTCATGAACTGGTGGATTGCAATAATTCTGGGACAGGCATCATGAATTGTGCATAACGGCATTGTATAATATTAACAGCACACATTGCTGGATCTAAGAATCATAGAGGCTTTTGAGTGTCACTGATTTTAGCGTCCATACAGTCGTCTCAGTCATTATGTCAAAATTTAAATTATAAACATAATATGTGGATGGATTTTTCTTCGTGGAACAATTTAACCATTCGTGTTTGGCCTGCAATGAAGTGTAAAAAGTTGCACATAATCAAGCTTCATCAATCTTTAATGTCTAACAGATCAAAGCGTTTAGCATCTCCAGGATAAACCAGAGTAACATCCACATATTAATAAATGAGAAACATCAATTTAACAGTTCTTAATGAAAGTAGTTAAGCTACTGAACTCTAATTAGGACAGTCTGTAGAATCAAACTTTGGGTAAAAGTTTAAGGTTAAATAATAATTTGAATCAATCTCTATATATTTGCCTGCCCTTCTCTCCCTGGAATTTAAGTCAGATGAAGAGCAGCACCCTGCAGCTGCAGGAAATCTGCACTTTGCTAAAGGGCCCCTCAGCACAGTGTAAACTTGCTGACATGGGGTATTAAAACTCTGCTGAAGGGTATTGTTCCTGTTCACTGTGTTGCCATACTGATGTAAACCATTTTATTTCAGTTGTGTTGCTCAGAAACGACTTGAATTCAGGTTTATTTCCTGACACCTATTAACAATAGCGAACACTTCCACAGAACCCTGTTAAAAAAATTTTAAAATGTAGGGTCGCCTAAGAAGATGGCCTTGACAAAACAGAAGAATGAAGGAAGAGACCACAGAAGGGGTTAGCAATCAATCAACTCCACTAATAAAATGGAAAAATACAGAAAATCAAATGAATCCAAGCCAAATTTATAGCCAAGAGCAGCTGTATTATGGTATTTTGCATTTTTGTATAGGCCATTGAAGAATCTGGGAAAGTAAAACCATCAGTGTTGAATGGCTTGCTCACTGTAAACCCATCAAACCACTTTTGAACTGCTTCTATACAACTTTTTTATATTAAAAAAAAAAAAAAAAAAANAAAAAAAAAAAAAAAAAAGAAAAGTGTCTAGGAGGTCCTGAAGGGTTGAAATAAAGTCATCAAAATTATGTGAAAACAGTGTATAGCTGTATACATATCTGAACTTGGATGTCTAAAAAACTTTCACTTTCAACCAAGTTCGCTCGTCTTAATATTTATTCACCTGCAAAAGTCATAATTAAATTTGCCAACAGTTGAAAACAGACTCTGTAGAGGTTTTGTGGAGGCAAAGAGAAAATTCCATTTTTCTCTACAGATTAACATACAAGAAGTAATGGATTGCAGCTCTTTGTTAACTGATAATTATATACCACTAAATTAAGTCCAAAGGCAGCACTTTTAAAATCCATTTTGTGATGGTCAGCCAAAAGTAGTAATATTAAAATTATCTTTTTTTATCCCAAAACTGATGTCACAACCAATTTCCATCTAGCATTTTAACAATAAATACGATCCACACTCACAAAGGCTACTATCATCCTTGCCGAATGCCAAATGTGATCAATCCAGCAAAAGTAATAACAAAGGCCGACATGACTTCAGTTAAATTGTGCCACCACACAGAAAAATTATTCATGGCACAGTTTAGAATTAAGTATTACAATCAACTTGATTTTATTTAAATCACCAAATTTCTAACATTTAGCTGTTCAAATTCATTAAGACCAACATAAACCTACTAGTTCTGAAATTCATGAAATTTAATTTGTTAAAAAGAATTTAAATGGTTTACATAGAGTTCACTGTAAAATGTGTATGATATTATTGGTTAAAATGTATGAATATCATTTATGTAGCAATTTGCGGAATTCATGGAGAAAGCGCCTTTGGATCAGGTCATTTCTTTGTACTGCTGCTCATACAAAAGGTCAAATGTCTCATCTTTTTCCTTCCATTTAGCGTTGTATATGCATGTTTTATTCACCTGTTGAACAATGACTGTTAAGATGTAATTCCAAATCCAAACACCAGCCATCACATTTTGTAGAGCTCAATGTAATGTTAGCTAACATTAGCTAGGTAGGTGCTACTAACCAACAGTGTATGACATGCAATAAGTAGCCGACGCGTCCGAGGGAAATCAGCCTCCTGTGGAGGGAACTTGGCTTTGAGTCGGAGGATAATTCCACTGTGTACCATAAGTAGCCTCCGCTTTGGAGGATAATTAGCCACCATATGGAGACAAATCAGGGCAAGTGATCACAAACTGAGGGAATGTTTTTGCTCAGTTTGTGATGCACATTTTGTCTGTTTTCATTCAAAGGATTAATGAAATTCAAAAAAATTTGATATGTATTCAAAACGCATAAGGTTAACTGGTAGTAATTGTGCAAGTCTGGACTTAATACATGTAAAATGCATTGGTATTAACAGTAAAAATATAGAAATGTGGGTATTATAGATTTGATACAGATTGGGTTTATTAATAAACATCAATATAATGCAAAAATCATGAATTTTCAAAACAGTGGGTTTATTAAGTGTACATTAAATTGATTCACAACACATAGAAATATTTGCATAAACTTGACAATTGATGCATTCTGAACACAGTGAGATTATGTATTATAACTGCATAAAACTGATTTACGTATTTACAACACATGATTTATTAGAAATAATTGTATAAAACTGATAACTGATGCATCTTGAACACATTGAGATTATGTATAATAACTCCATAACACTAATTTATGTATTTCCAAAACACTGGATTTATTGAAAATAGTTGCATAAAACTGATTTATGTATTTCCAACACACAGGGATTATTAGTAATAATTGCATAAAACTGATAATTGATGCTTTCTGAACACACTGAGATTATTAATGCATAGAGCTCATTTATGTATTTCCAACACATTGCATATATTAGAAATAATTGCATATATCCAGTTATTTCTTGTTTAATTTATGTTGGAATGACATAAGTGTGTTACATTCAGTTTATTGACTTGTTTCTACAAAAAGTACACAATCTAAATGAATGGAAATTTTATGTGCAATCAAAATACATAAATCTTACAAATTAGGTCAATATATATATATAGATATCTATATATATATAGATATATATATATAGATATCTATATTTTTTTTTTTTTANTTTTTTTTTTTTTGAGTGTACAGTAACACTGGCAGCTGATCAATTCATCTATAGGTGTGTGTGATCAACATGGATTTTGTCAGTTATTCACAGGTTTTTATGAGCAGTTTCACCTTTTCTCCATGTGCACAAATCATGACTATTGTTGGTTGGCACTGAACAATTTGAAGAGATGCCTTTGGAAGGTTTTTATTTGGCAGATTTGCACTGTTGGAATCAGGAAAATCAAGGTAGCGGTGGAAAGAATTTTCAATACATTTTGCTTTAGGGAAAAAAAAAATAATAAAGGAAATGTAGCGTTATGATCATCACTGTTAAAGATCCTTATATGGGCAGATCAAGAGCAATGATGTCACAAGTAATTAGACTCACTGAGGAGCAGCTGGCAGGTGCATGCATGGCCTTAAATGCCTGGTGGAGGAGATCAGCAGAAAGCCAGGAGCTTTACCACCAGTTGTTTGTCTGCATACTGTACGTTTGTTCCATTTAATTTAATACTAATGGATCATTTATTTCAGTTATATTACTGGTTTTATTTTATTTACTTATGACAAACTGTGATTTACCTTATTGTGTTTGGAGTAAACTATGTATATTTCTTTATTTTCTTTTTTATAGAAAACGACCAGTCACTCAACTGTTAAACCTTCCCTGTGAACAATAAATTTTTGGAAACAGAAATCCTCTTGTGTTTTGGTGTCTAACACTCACACCTACTGTGTTAACTATTACTGGAATCACACAATCCTTAAGCAAGTTTGCATTATACTCTGCTGCTTGTGTTAATTTTACTGCAGTAGAAAAACAGGATGCTACATGTGCTTCATCATTAATGGTGAGAGGAGGAGAAATGAAAGTGCGCATTGAGTTTCCAAGTTACCGAGAAAAATTATTAATGACTGCAGTAAATGAATGCAGTCAGTATGTTTTAATAACTAATGTAATGGCATTGTTAATGCTGGTTGATCTGAAATACGGCAAAAATCTGACAGCAACTTGTACTGTAGACTAGGATGCCATATGGTTTTGACTGTTAGGAGCTGGGAATTAAAAAAAAAAAAAAAAAAAGTAAATTGGAACTAAGAAGTTTTATTTTATGTTTCCTGCTCAGAAATCGAAAATCCTAAGTTTCCAACTGTAAAGGTGGGTGAATGCTATGATCAACTTAAAGTTGGAACTTCAAATTTCTTACCTCTGACTGGGAAAACTCAAAGACCCCATCCCTCCATGCCAAATTGAAATTCCTGCTCATAATGTTTGGTAATGTTCTTTAACCCCTCAATCCAATATTGACGTCATTTCAATGGCCTTACCTATTTATAAATGAATATTTAGAAGCATTTTCTTGTAATCGGCATTCAAACACAGTAACAGGTTAACATACAACACCAGCAATGCAGCAGCTGTTTAGAAAAGGTAAATAACTCATAAATGTTAAAAGTTGCTTTTTTTTTTTTTTCCGTATGAGAGAGCAAACTAAACAAAGGTTTTCACAAAGTGTCCATGTTGTCTCTCACTTTGTTTAGCTCGAACGGCCAACGTTAACAGCGAATGCAATTCCGAGTTATAGCTTCCCAGTTCTGAGGTACAGCGAATGCAGCATCAGTCTCCCTCTCCACCAATCACAATGCAGCATGCTCCTAACTGACAACTAGCAACAAAGCCCTGCTGTTCCAGTTTCTCAGATTTGGTAAAAACTATGACATTATCAGTATCACTGAGATGCTGACACATTACGTGACTCATTTTTGCTCCTGCAACATAAGTCTTAATTCAAACAACATGTCACCTATAGAAACACATATGGAAGCTTACAAGAGTCACCGCTAGCTATGTAAATACTAATCTAACTTGGCATTGTCTTGCTTCTTCTACCATGTTTTAAAACACAAGTTGTTTTTCTTCTGTTCTCCATTTCTGCCAGTGTGATTTTCCTTCAAGAGCTTGTTGACTGCTAATTATTCTGCTGTTCACATCTGCTTAAGTTCCTGTTGGCAGTGTCTTTCTGCATGTGAGAATGATACTGCTTTGTGTTGCCCTCGCAATAATACAGCCTTGTGGACATCAAATAATACCCCAGCAATTTTGCAAACAACGGGAAATCACTCAGATGCAAAAAATCTTCCATTAAAACCTTATTGTCAGGATCACACTAATGTTGTTGTTTGCCTGGCCTGAGTGCTCAACCCTTGATGAGCCTTGGCGAATTTGCTCACAGCATCATTTTAGGCTGCTGCTTCGAGACAGCAAACCTACCAGGCCAGGCTGAAATGAAAACTCCATATCGCTGTTTAAATCTCTATTTTTAGGACACCTGAGATACTGTAGACATGGAGTAATTTTCTCCTCAGAATCTCACTGCATGCATGACATACCGCCTCTAAAATCTCAGTAATGGGCATATTACACATATTGGAGCCATGTTTGTGAGAGGAAAATGCTTCTCAATGCATTTTAAGCTTCCTGTTACAGATTAGTTGCATAGACATTGCAATTCCAGCTGTAAAATTATGACATGAAAACACTGATAATGACCTATTTCATTAAATCTCTCCATCCACGTATTGTCCCCCATCTCCAGCATCACTTCTCATTCTCCCTCCATCCCAACAACATTAGTCTGCCCTTTTAAAGCTGTGTATCAGTACCACCTGGATGAGAGGAGACTTAGAAAGGCTCTGCAGAGGGAAGGCGGCGGGCCCTCACAACATCAGCCCCAGAGTACCAAGGGCATGTTCCGGTTAGCTGTCAAATGTGCAGACAATACTATCATATACCAGTTCCACAGGGCTTATTCCTAAAGCAGGGAAGCTGGGAAGCAGGAAAATCATGTTCTTTGATTTCTCTGGTGCTTTCAACACAATCCAGCCATTCCTGCTTGGGGGGAGGAGAAGCTCAAAGCAATGCATTTGGACGCCACGGTTTCCTGGACTGTGGAATGACTTCCCCACTGACAGGCAGCAGTTCATCTTCCTCCGGGGTGGCATGCGGGGATGCACCGCAGAGTAGGCCGGGGACGCCCCAGGTAAATGTATTGTCAGCTTTCGAGTTTACTCCGCACACCCTCTCCTTTTAAGATTCAACACCGGGTCACGGCAGCCCCTGGAAGTTATTTGAGGACTTTGCTATTGTGGGGGTGCAGAGGTAAGAGCAGGGGAAGGAGAACAGCAATCTTTGTCAGGCGCTGCAGGGGGAAACCACGTGAAGCTCAACATCAGTGTGACAAAGGAGGTAAAAGTGGACCTTCAGTTTGAAAAACCCCTGGAGGAAAAGCTGCATGTGTTATACTGTAAGATTGAGCCTGAACAACCTGCAGAGCAGCTGTAACACCTGACAGATTTTATGATGTAACATGTCAAAACTTGATGGATCAGCAAGTTCATTTAACCTAACATTTGTTTGTGCTGAATTTTAATTGATTTTACTGTTTTTTTATTGCTTTTTCTTCTCCCGGTTTCTTCTTTTCTGTTTTGTGCATACATTCCATTTATATATATTTTCTTTATTCTATCTGATTACCTTTGCTGCTGCAGCAGCTGAATGCTAGAAATGATTTAATTTTGCATTCTGTTAAACAGCAGATCTTTTTTTTTCTTCTTTTCAAAAAATGATCTTATAAAATACATTGCTGACAAACAATGTATTGATATGATTGGTCCAATTAGCAACACACTTAGGATTATTTTCCCTCCTCCCCAGATGACATGACAGTTTATGCCTTTATGTCATATGTGTGTGTGTGTGTGTGTGTGTGTGGGTGTTTGGGTGGGTGGGTGGAGTGCAGGGCCGATCTCACATCCTCTAACTGGCACTCTGAATTTCTAGCAACACACCTTCATCTACAAAAACAAGTGTAACAATCTCATATTGCATTTCAGGGCGATACCATACAAATAAATAAGAGTATCATAGCGAGGAGATGTAAGATTAAAAGAAAAAATACCATTAAGTTTGATAAGGTCAATATAAATCCAGACAGATAGTAAGTCCCCACAGCAATATTATGATGGCACTGGAGATATATTAAATATGGAGTGTGATAAGGCCACTAAACTCAAGCACAAACACTGTAAGTCCCTGTGGGAATATCATAGAAATACCAGTGATTGTTTTTCATCAGGTATTAACTGATTAAAAACTACAAAAACAACCTACAGTATATCCTCCTTTTCAATTTACATTTCACGAAGTGCAATGAAAATAAGGCAACCCTGAAAATTGAATTCATAATTGTATATGTAATTTGTATCGCACAAGCACATCAATACGCAGCCAAGCCTCCCCAAGGCTGAATTTGAGTAGCTCTGTGCATCCTCAACAAGACATTAACCAACCGGATCAATAACATTCAAGGGCAATGAGCAGGAGAGGCTAAAGCCCGAGTTTTCCACGCTGGTACCCTAAACTTGCAAATGCCATATGTGATATCACTGGTAATAATTCTTAGTCAATTTTTAAAAAAATATAATAATAATCGCTTTTGTTTCTATTTAGGTTATGTTGACCTTTAATAACTCCAAGACGAGATGAGCTGTTTTGACCAAAAACCAGCTTTAAAAGAGGAGCCAATCCTCCATAACGCGCAAGAAAGGAGGGATTCTGTTCAGAGATATGATATGAGGAACAAATTCAGACTTACTTTAAGACGGCGCTGTCCCCCTGTCTGACGGTGATGTTGTCCTTTAGTACAGAATCCCCGCTTCTGGCTGGAACTCCTGCAGGTACAAGGAATAACAATTTTAGTCCGAGGACCACCAGGCATTTCCCAGGCACCGCCAAACAGCCACAAATTCCCATGTTTTCCCCTCCTTTCGATGCGCAACTTCCACGAAAACTTGGGGATATTCCTTTGCGTCTTGAGCTGCGCAACGCTAATTCCACTCCGCGAACGAGATGCTGCAAATTGCGTGCGATCTGATCTTGTTCCAGCTAAAATGGGAATGGGATGGAATGGAATAGTGTCCGTTTTAGGGAGGGAAAAGTGTCTGTCCGCCCGTCAGTCGCTCTAGGAAACTGGATTCCAAGCGAGGGGGGAAAAGCGCCGTGTTTCTCAGAGAAATGCGCACCGTCTCCTCCGCTTCAAACTGTAATCGCCGTGAAATGGATGCTCTCACAGAGATGCATCAGCTAAATCTCCCCCCCGCGTGTTTTCCCCCCCTCTGTGTTCTTTTTTTTTCTTTAAAACGTGGAAGAGACGCTGAGTAAAGCTGTCCACACTCAAAGCAAAACGCTGGATTCTCTTCAGTATCTTCTTTTTCTGTTAAGTAGGCTACAGCTCCTGAAGTACTCTCTCTCTCTCTCTCTCTCTCTCTCTCTCTCTTAATCTCCAGGTAGCATCACTTGACTGTACTGTGTGGTCCATATGGTCTACGCCCTGCAGAGTTCTCATATTACAATGATGGTGGATCCCAAACTGTGGTCTAGGGACCTCCAGGGGGTCCTTAGGGGGGGTTGCAGGGGGTCCCCGTCATAATTAACATAATCTACTCATGTCATTACAATTTGAGGGCAAGAACAAGACTGAACATTGTGACAAATAGCCATTTGATATGATTTCACAGCAGAGTGTCTATACAGGGAATAAATGTTGTTGATTTAGTTGTCAGTGGTCTAATTGTCTGCACAGTACACAGGAAGTTAAACATGCATACTTTGAATATTCGTCCTAATTGGGATCATTTTCAGTGCAGTGACTGTCAAAGTAGATGACCGGCAGGGGCACCCAGGGGCCCCAGAGGGTTCCCAGCAAATTGAGGAATAGTTATGTTATTCTCATTTAATTTGCTTGACTTAATCCCATCAGGATGACGACACTAATCATGGCTTTCACACTTGCTGTTATCTCAGTAAGTTCAATGAAATGTTTCAGTCAGTCAGCACTACATAAAATAAAATATAATAAAATAAATCAATAATTTAAAAAAAAATGTAAAAAGTGCTTTAAGATTGGACAGAATCGGACTTAAGGGTGATTTTGCATTTCCAAAAGTATACTGCTGGAGTGGTATGTTTTCTAATTGTTGTTCCTATTTACCAGGCATTGGTTTAAATTCTTTAAGTACCTATAAAAATAAATAACTTGTAGGGACTTGAAACGTGCTTGAGTTAACTAATCCATCACAATGAAACACACTCCAATACTAATTTTTGTCAAAGTTAGCATGCTTTGAGAGATGGTCGGCAGTAATATAACATGTATACAGATAGTATTTGGGGGGCTCAAACATGCAAAACCACCGGTATGATCCTTTAAGTACAAAACTGGGTGAAAAAATAATTATAATAAATAAATAAATAAATAAATAAAAACCGCGCCACTTTTTAGGGGATCTGTGGCCTAATTTGTATCTTTTCAGCTGCCTTTAACACACCCAAGCTGAGTAACTCTGAGCTGTCACCTTCACATTCTCATCCTCCCCTCAGTGAAGCAAAGAATCATAGGACCATCTTGCACATGATGCACAGCTAATCATGGCCCATTTAACCCAATGAGTTATGCAAACAATTATCCTATAGCTGAGTGTGTGTGTGTGTGTGTGTGTGTGTGTGTGTGTGTGTGTGTGTGTGTGTGTGCCTGTAAATTGCAGAGCCTTTTGAGGATGCAACAGGATAAGTGTGATATTGGCTAAAACATTTTGAAAACTGTAAGTACCCACAGAGTCTTTTTTTTTTTTCTTCACATCGAGAACCCTTAAAATTGACATAAAATAGGAGTTGCATTATGTTNCTTTTTTTTTTTTCTTCACATCGAGAACCCTTAAAATTGACATAAAATAGGAGTTGCATTATGTTGTACTGGCATCCGTCAGAGAGGATCAGTTCTGAAGTGGTTAATTAAGTGCTGGATAACTTTATTGTACTCATGAAGAAAACTGGAACTGGAAACCAGTGACCAGAAAAGAAAAGAAAAAATATATATATTCTGTTATCTATACATATAAGTGGCTCATCTAATCCTCTTTTAAAGACAGCTGACAGTCCTTTATAAGGCATCATACAATGTAAAATTTCCCCTTATTTAATAAGTGGATAATTTAATATGTTTACAAGTTGAATTTAATACTAGCAACATGCTTAAGAGGCCCAATATAAACAAGCTGCATATACAGTATGTTACATCACTGACAATCATTTCCCAAAACATACTACTGGAGTGGTAAATATTAGAATTGTTTTTCCTACCTTCCAGCCTGTCATTGGTTTCAGTTCATTCCAGTATGCTATTAAAACCAACATTTAGAGACTTGAAACATGCTTGAGATATAGATAATCCATCACAGCAAACACTACGTGCATTAAGTTTTTTGTTTTTTTTTTAATCAAAGTAACTTCATTTAACTAATCCAACATGGAGCTGCACAGAAGCTAATTTATGTCTCCGCCAGGAACTATAGTCTCAGGAGAAGAGAGATTTTACAGAGAAATTAAAAACGACCATTCCTTCTATGTTCACATACATATTAGCCAACAAAACACTGAATTTTAAGGCGGTGTATCCACAATTCATTTTGAAAGATTAAGGAATGGGAGAAAATAACAGGAAACCTAAAACGTGGTTTTATGTATTGGAAAAATTGGTTGTCAGTAACATAATGTGTATGCAGGTAGTATTTATTGGGTTTAAACATGCAAAATTTACCAGTATGATCCTTTAAAGACATATCACTTTTTGGCTAGGTTTACAGAGGAGTGGTTAGCTTTAGGAAAGAGTTAACATTATAGCAGCAGTGTGAACTTTATTGCACTATATTACATTTACAGCTTCTGCATTATTTCTCATCTCCCACATCAGTATGCATACCAAGACGTCTGGCCACTAGGGATGCGAGTGGCACTTTGCTGCACATCTAACAGCAGCACTCAGAATTACTATGACAGCTTTTGAGCCTCATGAGAAAACTCAACAAGATAATTTCTTTACCTTAACATCAATTTGGCCTGTGGTGAGATATTGGATGAGAGACAACAATGAGAATATTCTGATAGCTTTTGATACCATTGCTGGGGGAAAGATACATAGTGACACATTGCGTTGTTGTTGTCTGGTATCGAATGTTTGTGCGAGAGAGTGCAAGTGTGTGTAACTCTTGATAGATAGCGGTTGCGGGGTGTAGTGCACATTCTGTTGTGTTTTCATCAATCTTGTCTCACATGCTATTGACTTCACAATAGAAGCCTTTCGTTTAGAGATAAACACACTAAGTGGAGTGCACATGATACAGTGCCAAAAAGACAATTATGTCATTTAGCATGTGTGAGGCTATTCCACGGTTTTATTGCCCACTTTCTGGGGGTTTGCACTGGTAAAGAACAAACATTTTAGCATGAAAGAAGCGCTTGAAGTGCACCCTTGGTTGTCATTAACAATAAAAGATAGCATTCTACTGTCTTGTGTGTGTATTCCTTTTCATCTATTTCCACATCCCGTGATCACAGATAAACACCGTGATCCCCATTCAAATTCTACAAAATGTATAGGCTAACTTCGATAATTGCTCAGGCAGAGCCTAACGTGCGCAGGTCAGTGTTTACAATGACACACAAGCAGCCCGCCGCATTTACCAAACTGTTGTTCAATTTATTCAGAGGTTGTTACTGAGGAATTATGATGATGTCTTGTGCCAGAGAAATTGGGCAAAGATAAGAGTTAATTAAAATTATATCTGCCTGGGATGCTACACAAGTCCTGACTATGTGCACATCTTAATGGTTTTTAAATTAAAACCCCTCCCTGACCTCAGCAAAATCTAAGATATGTGGTCTTAATTAGAGTCAGGGGNCCAGTCGATTAGGCCTGCAACATTTGGTCCTGTGATGTCTTTTTTAACACCCATGTGGCTCCTGCTAACAATGCACTGCGGGGATAAACAGGGTTTAATAACGATTCCGTCAAGAAAAACAGAGGAGAATCACAGGTACGTTATTTTCAGCAATCAGCTCGGCGCTGTGGAGTTTTAAAAAGACTGCGATTCCTTCCAATCTGTGTCAGGTGCATTATGTCTTTGACCCTCATTGTTCTGCCTACAGCAGGTCAGGTGCATCCGATGACCTTGCCAACGCTCCGCTACTAGCAAGGGTGCCAAGCATGCAGAAATGACAAATTAGAATGGCGTTGTTTGTTGCACAGCCCACATGAATCATTCTTGAAGCACCAAACAAATGAGGATAGGGGAGAGGGAAAGGAAAAGAAAGGAAAACAGTAATCTATGTGGCCTAGATCAACTAATCCCACGTGGAACTTAAAGTTTCTTCCAGGAGAGGAGGTGAAAGTATTGATTTTCACACGCTCAAATGAACAAAACCATTTTGCTTAACTCAAAGTCTTTCTGATTGTTTACAGTGGCGCGCGTTCCAACTCTACCTTGCAGATTGCTCTTCTCATTTATTTCACTTATACATGCAGCAACATTCACATAATTTCCTGCTGTGGCGCGTTAACACCAGGCTCCGGGTGGTTTATTTAAATAATCCATGCTAATCTTCATTCATATCATGCAAAGACGGGCAGAGACACCAGACAATAGAGCAGTCTCTGACCAAAGCAAGCTAATACCCAAGTAAAAACACAGGTAGACTGAATAAAGAGCATCCACTCAATGGATTCAGTCATCTGCAGAAGCTCAGATTCCATTAGCACACAAACGCCAAGCAACTTTTCCACAAGTGGCTGCCATTCTGAGCTTAATTTGACTTGGTTTTATAATACGTTGTTGAAAGCACTTGCACTCTGAAAAATAGATTTCATTGACACTAATTAAATAAATCTCAACATTCTCTACGCAGGAAGCGATTATGGCACAGTAGCAGGAATTGGACATTAATCAATCATCCATCCATTCTTTAAGTGTGTATATCCTGCTCAGAGTTGGGCAGGATTGGAGTTTATCCCAGCATTCATTGGGTGAGAGACACCTTGGACAGGGATAGCACACACACACACAACACAAGCACACACACAGCTTATTCACAATCACATTCATACCTTTGAGCAATTTAGAGTTTTGAATTCATTTAACCTGCATGTTTCTGACTGTGGGAGAAAACCGAAATCCTCATGAACACCAGAGAGCATGCAAACTCCACACGAAAAAAGGCTCCAGCTGAATTCAAACCCAGGCCCTTCTTGCTGTAAGGCGACAAATCCATCAGCAGAAAGACTGTATAATTATATTTAATTAAAAAAACAAAAACAAAAAAAAAAGGCGNGTTAAAAGTAAAAGTTGCAATTATAGAATTTTGGCTACTAGGCAGTAGAGGAAGTCAAATCGACAGTCTGATGCCACACTTGTTAAAAACTCGGAGCTCACAGCTCACACTGACTTCCAGCAAGAAAAGAAAACACACCCTCAAGTTGGAATTTCGACTCAGAAAGTTAGACAAGTTTTCCCAACCTTGAGTTCAGCACTGACGTCATTTTGAAGGAGCATACCGGTGATTTTGCATGTTTGTGCCCAATAAATACACATGCACACATGTTGCATTACTGCCAATAATTATCCTACTGTTGGAATGGTAATTTTAGATTTGACTTTAGGTAAAGTTTAGAATGTTTCAGTGACTCTTTTTGTGCAGTAAATTGGTCCCAGGTTGCTGGATGTTTTGTCCATCAACAATCCAACCCCCAATATCCTGAGTTCCCCACTGTACTACTGTATTAGAATGTCTGACAACTACCCGTTTCCATATTCCTCTATTCCTCTATTTCATGTCCCATATTCCTCTATTGAATTCTTTTTCGATGGCAAAACATATTTCTAGAGTCTCCTGAAAATTCCGAGGCTCCCACGCACAAGCGCTAACTCCCATGCTCCCATTCTGCAAGGAATATCTCCCAGAACCATAAAGCACCATTTTTATTTCCATACACATTGAAACTTCTGCTGTCCCCAGATAACACACACACACACACACACACACACACACACACATATATATACAGTATATATGTGGTTCCACAAAGTGTCACAGTCACCGTGAGTCCACCCACAGGATGGCAGTGATGTGCTGACCATGCATAGTCTAAAAAATATTCAAGAAGCAAAGGAAAACTGGGTGACTTGTTATGTTTTCTGGATTCTTGATAAACTAGGTCAGTATGGACCGGACTGACAAATGCTAGGCTAAGTTAGGAGGAAGAACTAGACGATATTGAGGAAGTAAGAAATGTTTTCAGAGATGAGTAATTTTATATTGGTAATTATAAAGGGTAGTTTACTGATTCTGATGCTTGAATACTTGTTGCATTACTTTAAATCACATTTTCCTTCTGTGTTAGGCTTGAAAGATGAAAACACAGCTCAAGAGATGGAATAATAGTCTTATTTAGACACAATAAGAGCACTTGAGTAATTTATTTAAATTATGGTGGCGATTGCCAGTAAGATTGCAGTGTTTGGAGTATTATTGTTTCAGAGACATCACTCATGTCTGCAATCATTTCTGTCAATATGAGATGTCTGGTTTATTTTTTAATTAATTGATTTTTGAGATAACTTTCTATTTTTTTTTTTTTTTTTTTNTTTTTTTTTTTTTTTTTTTTGTTCTTCTGAAACCAGACTGTCATATACAGCTAATTAGAAAAAAGTAAGTTATTTGCCTTTATAATCGCTTGAAATGCATGGACTTGCTGATTCTGTTGTCTCTTGCAGATTCTGTTGTCTGAAGCACAAGATTTTTTTTTTTTTTTTTTTTTTTTAATCAACCTGATTCACGTCTGCTTCACACTGTGTTGGAGCTTAAGTGATCCTGACATGGAGAGCTGCACATGATTCCAGCTTTGATCCCAGATAACTATACATGCCTCAGCCTTGACTTATCAAAGAGTTTTAATCAGACATTTGAGCTACGGAAACAAAGTCTGTTCGTGTCTCCAGCTAGCCTTTAAACATACAGTTGCTCTTTTCTTTGCTTTCAAGGACTTGAATTGATCTAATACAGCCCCCAAGTTTTCTTTTGTTTTTTTTTTTTTCATTTTGTTAAACCTACATAATTTTTGCAAAGTCAGTCAATGTATGCATGGTGTAAGGGCATGAATTATTTAATAATCTGACACCTTTTAAATGATTTGGATATGCAGTCATCCTATGTTACCAATCGGTGTAATATTCTCTTGGCTTCCAGCAGACACATGTTCTGCAGAAATGCTGATACACAATAAGAGACTCTTACCCTGACCTTTGCATGACTTTCTCCTGTGTTTGTGTGTGTATGCATGTGTGTAGGAGCAAATTAAATGTGTCTAAATAAGCATCCTAGCAATATACAACATGCTAGCAGGGGTCTTCGCCATGTGATCAATTTATAAAATCTTTTTCAAAATCCTTCTATAAGATCAGCATGTTTACAAATTCTACTGACTACAAGTAATAGACAAAATCTACTTGAAGGTCAAAGCTACAGTAAATCCCTCCGCACTAAAGTATCTGCCTTTTCTGAGAGCCAAACAAATATACAAGGTATCAAGGTATCAACCATGACTGCAAGTGTGTATGTGTGAGTGTGAATACAGCTACACTAACATACTGATGTATTTCATACAGAGAATTCAAAAGAGAAAGAATTTCCAGAACTGCTTTGTGTTTTAGCATCAGTGGGGAAAAAAGCAATTGTTGGGGTTTAGTTTGCCATCTTGCATACATCCAACTTGATGGAATCAAATCTAGGAATGGAGCTCTGTAAATGGTTCAGAGAATGCTGGTAATTCAACAGATACCTTGGGGAAAAAAAACCCTAATAAGTTTTTGGAGTGTGATAGGACAGAGAGATAAGACTAATGAAGAGGGAAATGATCCCCTGTAATGTTTACACCAAAGACACATTCACAACTAAATCAGCAAACAATTACAACCTTCTTAACAAATAGATGTCTGTTTTTAACTCAACATAATGGGCCATTTGCAACAATCATTACATTAATTAGTAAAAAAAAAAAAAAAAAAAAAAAAAAAAAATTCACCTTGGCAACCATATTTGTCATTTGTCATTTGTCATGACAGCTCCACTGCTATTCTCAAAGATAGAAACGGCATAAAATTTAACATGTCTGCTTTTTGGCATGTCTGACTTAATGTCAGTTTCATCAATATGAAATTGTTAATTTGTATGTATGAAAATGTAACAGACTTTAACCCCGAGATTACAAAAAAATTTAGATGGTGACAATAACAGTATTGAGAGTAGAAGTTCACACTAATGCTTATTTAGGGAGAAACTGTCATCCCAGAGATGGATTCTGAAGCAATTTCCATTCAAATATCATTCAAATGGAACTAATACCTTGGGAAAGAATGAATCAACCACTCAGATCATATCTGACAGTGACATATGGATGGCAGTTAGGAAAGTTGGGGAAAATATCTAGTTGAGGTGGGAATATTTAAAAAGAGGTTATGCACAATTTCAGAGAGTTAATCATCCAATTTCCACATTGGCATGAGCCAATCAGAAAGTCTTATGAAATTATAAATTAGTTTTCAGGGCCACTCCAGTTGCTCTAAAGGTTGGGATACGCTAAAGGAGTATACACCAATCAGGATGTGTTTAGGTATTAAAATCAACTAACTATCACAGTATTGCATTTCTGAATGGTTAAAGGGGGAGTACTGCATTATACAGAATTTACATGGTTGTCTTCATTCAGGCCATAGATTTTCAAATATTTGCATTGGTTTTATGTGCAAAAAACATATTAACCTTCTTCAGACTTGGGAGTAATGGAATACACGTAACAGCGTTACGTAAAGGGGATACAAATTTTTTTTTTTAACTGTATTTCCATTACAGTTACAGAGAAAAAAAAATGTCAGATTACCAATACATTTAGTACAAAATGGGGATTACTATCAGGATTACATTTATAAAATGATCAAGAACGATTTTCTGGCAAGCACACTCATGTACACCTAACATCTCTCTCAACACCATTCTTCATCAGAGAAAATGTTTACAAGCATCGTTATGGACATGAGTGAAAAAAATGCTTTTACTGCATGGAAATTTTGCCACTATTTTATCTTTAAGGCAGAAAAGGAATAACATCACTGCAATTTATGCCTTCCAGCTGTGAAAATACTGTCAGCATCCAAAACCACAGTGTCTAATCTAAAGAAACATTTGCAGGTAAGACCAACCACTACGCTAGCTACACAAAAGCCCATATAGCCAAAGCTAACGACTAAGTTTATTTTTTGCTTTGTTAACTGTACTATTCTGTAAACCTATAATTTAATTTGAAAATGGAAGGTCTACTGCCAGAATTTTCTTTTAGTGTACCAATTTAAGGTTATTCTACATTGTTCCGTTGTTTTACAGAGTACACTTAAATGTAAGTCTATATAGAATATAGAAAAGTCATCAGATATTTCTTTTCTCTTGTCTTTATGTGCACATTTGCAAGTAATCCAAAAACTAACAGAAACTAATCAAGTTACATTACTGTAATATTGCAGTAGTTGGATTTAGGACTGGGTGATAAATCAATTTAATAGATTAATTTGCATTTTTTGTTTTGGCACAATGTGTAAAGTGGCTGAATCACAAAATCAAGATTTGTTTGAAAAACTAATCTCTAACTATTTTTAATGGAGGAAATGCAGCAGCAGGTTGCTTTCCATCAAACAAGCCCGTTTTATGCTCGTTAAAGCTTGATGCCACACAAAGCTTTCAGCAGGTCAGACGTGCTGTCAAGATGCCAACAAACACTTCCACTGAGGATGAGCTCGTTTCTAAAAGGTAACATCACTTCATCATTTGGAAGTGGTTTGGTTTTGCATTTCACGGCATGGAGCAAACCAGCATGGTCTGTAAAGTTTGTCGGAGCTGCAGCTACTCAAAGTAGCAGCACTTCAAATGTATTTCAGCAGCTGTGACAGAAAACCCTACAATTGTATTTAAAAGTATCATAATTTGTTTTTATTATTTTAAGAAACTAAATACTTATTTGAATTATGTTTTTATTATTATTATTATTTTTTTTTTTAGTTAGTTTGGAGAAAAAACAAGAAAAATCGAGATTAAAATCGAGAATCATCCATAAGTGTTAAAAAAAAAAAAAATGGAGATTGTATTTTTAGGCCATATTGCCCAGTCTTAATTGTATTACGTTACCGATTCTGTGCTTTTAGCAAGTAATTAGTAACTGTAATGGATTACATTTTTAAAGTAACCCTCCCAACTCTGACCCTCTTCTTACTATCCCTCGCTGTGCACACTAACTGAGAACAGGTTACTGTAGTTACTGTCTCTTTAACCCCCACCCCCCATCCCCTACAAGCCCACCTTTGGGGGCTGCCCCGTACCTGTTTGAGGACTCGTACAGGTCGCGCTTTTGTTGCTCCAAAACTGTGGAATAAGCTCCCATCCTCCCTCTGCTCTGCTGATTCTGAAGTCGCTTTTAAAGGACAGCTAAAGACTTTGTTGCTTAGACAGGCTTTTGGATAGTATTTTAAATCTGTGGTATTGATGTTCTGTGTTCTTTGAATTTTCANAGACAGGCTTTTGGATAGTATTTTAAATCTGTGGTATTGATGTTCTGTGTTCTTTGAATTTTCATTTGTTTGGTTTGTTTTATGTTACTCGTTTTTGTTATCTGTGAAGCACTTTGTTGTGAAGGGTGTTATTGTATATAAATAAATGTTACTTACTTACCTTGTTCTGATTGGCCAGCTGCTACATGGCAAATCCTGGCCAGCCACTTACTGGCTATTCTGGCATTTTAAGTTGTTCATACTTTGTGTCTAATCACATTTGTTATGGGTTCTATTGGTGTAAACCTCAAGTCAAGAACCTACAGGTAAGCTAAGATAAAATTAGTTTCAACACTTCATATGCAACTTCAGTTTATTTCCTTTTGCAGAGATGTTGCATATAATTACACATCCATCTCATCAACGAAATCTAAACTGTAATATCAAATCCACAATGTAGAAATTATAGCCTTTTTAAGCTGTTCATACTTGATTTTTTTTTTAAGTGTTCAACTCAAGGTACTTGGTAAGTTACAAATCAACTTTATCCAGAAACCCCAGTGATAATTCTGTTCATTCTTATTATATCTCCACCAAAGTTATGATTAAATGATGTTAGATTTAAATGGAATTTGGAGAATTATAATTGCAAGTCAAAGGTCAAGGAACAAATTTGTTTTGTGAGCAGATTTGAAGCATATTTTAGCTTTTAACTCCTCAGCCTCCATATAGGACTCATTCACTTCCAACAAAGATTTTTGTTTTTTTTGATTTTCCACCGCTCATGTACAAACATATATATTTAAGGAAATTAATTTGTATTTTAATATTCCTTACTGTTTTTCCTGTAATTTATCATCAAATTTTTGTAGGTATGGCCTACTTGACAAAAACCCGTCACAAATCTTGAATACATTCACAAATAACAACAAAGTTTAGATGCTGTAAGTGCATAAATTCAAATCAAAGGTCAGTGGCATTAGGCCTTTAGATGGTAACACATTAGTAAGATTAAATACATTTTAATGGCCATAACTCAGTGAATATGAATCATACTCTGTAAAAATAAACTGTAATAATCAACAGTAAGGAATAAAAATTCACGTGTTCCCCCAAAGAGCATGACAAAGCGGCAAAACACCAGGATTGCCTAAAACTATTATGTATTTTGATATCTATCAGGATCTGGATGAAGAATTAAAATCTCTAAATTATTTTATTAATTTAAAGCCTAAATTTCTTGCTAGTATATCTATATATATATCTCTATATCTATATCTATATATATATATCTATATATATATACACATACTAGTATCTATAATATAATATTTAGGCGACTTTCATATCTGCTGACTACTTGATCTGGTCAAAATGAGTTTTTGCCTTTGTCATATTTTCTCGTTATTCTGTTTTGTTGCACATCGAAAATTTTCAGGGAAAAAAAAAAATGTGAACAGATGTGTATGGTCCCGCACACACACCTAGCTCTCTCTGATTCTAGATCAATCAATAGATCAATGCATGAAATTGTAATCTTAGAAGTAGTTCAGATCATGTTCATGCCACAAACAAATCACTCAAGAGTTCTGTTTGCAGCCGAACCAACACTGCCTCTCTGAGAAATGGTGTTAGTGCTGTTGTTTTCATCTGCAGCAAGTGTGATTGCTGCGTTCAGATCTGCCCAAACCAATCAGACTTAGTGGGGGGAAACATATCCAAGTCCCATTTAACTGGGGGGTTAGAACTAAACCCTGTAGGTGTGAGCAGAATGTAGAGCCATGGCAGAGGTATGTTCTAGATGAATGTTTGCTAGCTTGATTGCTTGTAAAATCAGTTAGTTAGTTAGTACATAAAAACAGAAAATAACGGATACACACACAAATACAAAATACGGTCATGGATGTGCTTCATGAACACAACTCTGTGTGTGTGTGTGTGTGTGTGTGTGTGTGGTGGGGGNCCCCCCCGTCACCTGACAAATGCAATCAACTCCGTTCAAGCTAACGATGAACCAGGAAAGGCCCACGCAAGTTAGCGTCGGTGCTACTTTGCACCTCAAGTTGACAAGAATGAATTAGTGCATCATGATCACAACAATTAAACAGATGAAGTCATTATGCAGAAGTGGAGATTTTCTAAGAGAACTGGCATCGTATTCTCTCTTTTTAACCAATTTCCATATTTAATTAACTCAATAACTGTGATTGCTTTCCTGTGTTTGTCCCAGCAACACCAGTAAAATGGCTCGCTGGGGCAGCTGATTCAGCCACTGTTGTTTTCTCTGGCCGACCAATTTCTGCACCCAGTGTATAAGTCTGGAGGGCACAATTACAACTGGCAATGGAAAGGAAAATGTTGGCATTGAGAAGAAAAATGAGGTGTAATCTCACTCATTTTTCTTATCTGTAGAAGACCAAGGAGCCTGAGAGAGTGCAGTATTTCCCCAGATAAAAGCTAAAGCGATATTCCACTCACACAAACTGCAGCGCCAAAATACATAACAATCTTTACGATCTCGACTTAGTATCCCTCTTTGTCTGTCTGTAGTTTCCTCTCATCATGACGCCATACATTTCAGGTCATCTGTACGCGTTCCACATTATTTGTTGGGATGATTTTTATTATTCCTCTTAGTTAAAGCACTTGCAGGAGTGACAGTGCAGGTCCAATGATTGAAGCCATTTTGCAATGGCGAGACTCGATTAATTCCACACACTAGATCTTAATTAACTCAGCATAACCATACAGATGATTTGTGTGCCAATGGGATTTGGTCAATGGGGATGATTGCTTGAAGTAGATATGCTCATTCAATATTCATTATCTCCCTTCTATTTTCTCACGGGGCAGAGCAGGTCTTTCCCAAGATCAAGATATCTTCCTTATGTCTTCAAATGCATAAAGAGACAGATTTAAAGCTCTCATGTTAAATTAATTTAGAAAAAAAAGGGGGTGAACTAGTTTGAAAAATTAATCAGTCATGAAATATTTTCTCCCCAGTTGACTCAGCTACATTAAACTAGTTGCTGCTGTCTCTTTTAACCTTCTCCGTGAATCAAACATGCAATAAACACACCCAGAGGCTTATTTATCATTGTGAAAAGCTGGACTGAAAGCTCAAATTCTTCCTTTAGTCCCTCACGTGTCTGATTTTCAGGGCCAATATGTGTTCTTTGAATAGCATTATGAAGCTAAGAATGCATCGAGGCTCTTTCGGTTTTGAATATCTCCGTAACAAGTATGAGTCAAAAGGCCCGGAAAATGGATTTATTATCCTCATGAAAAGCAAAAAAGAGAAAAAAATATATAAGCCATTCTTGTGCTCTTGGCCCTTCAGTGGAAAGTGCCTGGTAGAAGCATAAAGACTGCAAAAATGTCACGTTTAAAAGTGTGATGAAGTGGAACGCTACACAATTTCACAAACCAGCGTTAATATGATCAGGAATCAAAGAGAATAAGCTCTTTTCCAAACATGTTATTCTTCCCATCATATTGGGACTCATTCTGTCAGGTATCGCTATTTTTCTGAAAATTCAACAGCATTTCCACAATGACTTATTTAATTTGTGCTCCATATTTGGCATAATGCAGCGATCATTGGTTAAGAAAACATGGAAGACATGCAAACATGGAAGGACAATATTAGTGAAGCGCTTACTACTTATTAGACCTTCACAGTTAGACCTTTATAGATGGGGGGGGGGNGGGGGGGGGGTGTCATAGTGTGGAGCCGTTTTGCTTCCTTTGCTTCCTGTTTTTGTTTTTGTGTTATTTTGCCAAATCCCCCAATCTTTCAAAATCAAATGTTCAGATGATACACTCATCCTTAAAATTCAAATATTTCCAGAAGTGTATTTTGGGAAATGGTTGTCAGTTATGTAAAGTGGGTTGTAATTATTGGGCTCAAATTTACAAAATCACCAGTATTGTCCTTTAATACAAGATGATGCAAAAACACAATAATCCAAAAAAAAAAAAAAAAAAAAAGAGGGAAATTTGTGCCATTTTGGAATGGCCAGACGCAAGGGAAGAATGACCTGAAGAGGGCTGTTTGTGCAGGAAAATGAAATCCTCAAAATGCTGATGAAATGAAGCAGATTTGTCAGGAGAAATGGTCTGGAGTGTCAAGAAGAGCAAAATTTCCTTTCTCAGCTCGGTTACATGCACGAGTTGTGTGTCACACCCAAGTGAGCTGCAGGGTGCGGCTCCATCCGCTGAGTAATGACCTCGCGTTACACTTTGTTACGGGGTGTCAGAAAAATATTGAGGCCGTTTGTGTAACCTGATTGTAAAGGCTGTGTAAACTCATCCAGGCCTCTTTTAAAGGGTTAGCTAGCTCTCCAAACACTAAGTGATGGATGACCATGCAGGATGCTGTCAGCGCTACACGCTTTAACGGCCACCGTGCGCACCAATTCCAACTTCCATTGCTGACTTCAAATCTTGTTATTAATATTCTGCAGCTCAATCTTTTGTCTGTGTCTTTGGGTTAATAAAACACAATTTTGAGCATGTAAGCACAAATGGAAAATTCATCAGTGAAGGTGTGAATCTTTCACATCGCACCCTCATTGTCAACGCTACTAAAGTCTCCTTCTGGAAGGAAGTTCACGCTTACTGTGGCGTCGAACAAAATCCAAGCCAGAAACTTGCGATGAGGAAAAAAATAAGTAAATGTCTGGTGGATTTTGACATATGCTTTGCAATTTTAAAAGGAGAAAAGCCGGTTTTCAAAGGAATATTTTGACAAAAGCCCTTAAGTCTGAGGGTGCATTCACCTGCATGCTATTGCATTTTCCAAAGGTGAAGTTTTAGAGAGATGACACAGATGTCAGTTTTTAATACCTCGTGCAATTAACTGAAAAAAAACAAACAAAACAAAACAAAAAAACTACAAAATGTCTTTTTATTCTGAGCAGTAGCTGTCGCTAAAGGTCACAGCCCTTTGAAAATGCTCTTACAGTATTATTCAGTCGGAAGAGAATCAACTTTCTGTCCATCTTTTTATAAATGCTCTGCTGCCTTTCTCTCTCTCTCTCTCTCTCTCTCTCTCTCCTCNTGTCCATCTTTTTATAAATGCTCTGCTGCCTTTCTCTCTCTCTCTCTCTCTCTCTCTCTCTCCTCATTTTGCGCTTGTTCCGAGCATAATAAACATTTTCACTCATTTTCACCCAGCTTCTTGGTAGCAGGATTAAGACTTGAAAATTACGAAAAAGTAATAAAGCAACAAAGATGGATTCCTTGGATGAGTTCAATCATCAAATTTCAGGCACGAACAAAATCATTATAATTTGAAGACATCAAAACAAGTCTTCAACAACTAGGCGTGAAGCAATGGCTGACCCATTTAGAAGTATTTCTCAGAAGCAGACAGTATCCAGGACAAAAATAGTAAATGTAAAAATGGTTGAATTTGGCAAAAATAGCACACCAATCTGCTTCTACTTTCTCTTGCTGCAGCATCACTGTGCACACTTGGCGAAGTTAGGCAAATTTAGATACTGTCTCCAAATTTAGTTACTGTCTCTTTAAAGGGACCATCTTGAAAAGCCTGCTCTGTACTGATTGGCCAGAAATGATATGGTGAATGCTAACCAAACACTTTACTTGAGAGCCTTGTACTTTGTGGGCGTGTCTAACCGCTTCCATTATGGTTGGCGAGATCATGGAAGACAATTGGTGCATTCCAAGTTCTTATTTGATCGCTCCTCAGTCCCCGATCCTCGCGTGACCCTGAAACCAATCCGGTCCGCCATCTTTAAGGATGTCCCAAAGCGCTTATTTCTGTTCTGAGGATGGAGGAGCGAGGATGGAGGAGGCTTCATCTGGGAGACATGAGCGAGGAAACGCGAGAGGCTCCTACGCGGAAGTCTGTTACCTGATAGACACGCCCCTTTACTGGAAGTCTGTTTTTGATTGGACAGATCTATTACAGCTGATCCGATACAGTGACACGCATCTTAATATAACCTCACAGTTTCATCAAACATGTAAACAGAAAAATAACAGCAACATCTCAGATGAAAGATGATTCTGATTATTGATGTTTAATTTTGTCTGACTGATCATCTGATTAAAACGACTGGATGTGTGTTCNTCTGATTATTGATGTTTAATTTTGTCTGACTGATCATCTGATTAAAACGACTGGATGTGTGTTCAGTGCAGCTCTGAATGATAAAGAAACAAAACAATAAAACGCTCTTATATCGCCAGATTATATCGTCAGATTGTTCTGGACGTTTGTCAAACTGTCCATGTTAATTGTTACAGTATTACTCAGAATATTCCATTATTTTATTATCTTGTAGAAACTAAAACACAGCAGCTCCAAGCTGATCAGCTGTGTGACATGTCACGTCGCTTCAGATGACACTTGAGGAGTGAGGATGTTTCATTTCTCTTAAATTGTCCTTCCTCAGCTCCTCTGTCCTCACTTCTTTTCCTCGCGTCTTCAGTGGGCGGGGCTAAGATGCGAGGAAAAGACACAAGGAGGGAAACGTGGAAACAAAATAAGAACTTGGAACGCAGCAAATGTATGTGTCCATCGGGAATATAGTAGTTCAAGGAGAATATGGCTTTTACAGAAAAATTAAAAATGGCCATGCCTTCCACAGTTGGACATATGTGTTAGCAGATGAAACACTGAATTATAAGTTGGGTGTATCACCTGAACAGCTACTTTTGAAAGATTTGGAGATTTGATAAAATAACATGAAAGAACACTAGATATGGTTTTATGTTTTGGAAATTGTCAGTAACATCAGATATATTTATTGGGCCTAAACTTGCAAAATCATATGGATTCTTTAAATGCTTGAATTTACAATTAATTTCAAACCACCAGCTTTTTATCTCACGCTGCAGAACCAAACTTGTAGGCATTGGTGCAGAGTGGGTGGTATTTATGGTTGGATGGCGAATCTTGGGTGGCATCTCTTGCTTAAGACATATGACATACTACAACTCTTCAGTTATAATATCATAAACATATATTTCTCTGTCAGCTAACAGACATGGAGTCCTTGATAGTGCATCTTTTGACATGTCACCGGTCATAAATGAGTAAGGTCACCAATGATCTAACTCAACGCTGCTGCTTCCAACCACTGGCAGCTGTGGTATTTGCTTCCTTTGTCCATAAATATCCCAATCCTCCTTCATTCAACAGGAGTCTCTCCAGTCAGCTCATGATGAATACCTGACCTAACCCTGAAACGACTGAACTGGCAATGATGACTAATGTCACACAGGAAGGACTTATGGTGCCACAATCTCTCACTGTCATAAAGTTTGCCTCGCCTGGACGACCCTCCCCTGAGTTTTTCCGCTGTGGTCATCTTTGACTTGTAGCTTTTTTTTGTTTTTTTCATTCAACATTTATAAATATGACAGAATGCTGTACATTCTGCTGTTTTTAAATGTTTTATGTCACACTGTGACAGTGTGACACACTGTACATCAGTACAATTCAATCTGAATGCATTGGTTTGTCTGTTTACATGGAACTGAGACTATGAGCTTCATCGTCACAAAATGCTAATACTGTGTTTTCAGTTTCTCATTCCTTTAAGGGGACATGTTTTTTGTTATTTTCCCCTAATTTTTTGTAGTGTAGTATCATGGGGAGTATGTGTTGTCAAAGTTGTAAAACTTGAGGTTCATGACTATAGAAATGTAGTTAGACAAACTCATAGGTACTAAACTGCCCTGAAAGCTTCGTTTTTGTTGAGTCCTTCTGTAACTTATTGGCGTCAACATGTATAATACACCCGGTTAAACACACCCACAAAATATGAAGCCAGTTAGGAAGTGTTTACTATGCATTCACTATGCACTAGCTGGCCAATCAGAACAGAGTTGGCTTCTTGGGAAAAGGGCTTAAGGCTGGTTCATGCTTCATGCGGATGTGACAGTAGGCATGGGAAAGTGTGAGTAATTCCGACCATAACGGCCTGCCGCAGATGCTGGTGATCACTTGATGTTACACGCTTCCAATCATGATTGGTCAAGCGAAGAGATACGAAGAGCTACGGAAAAAACCGAGTGGTGTGTAGAGGTATGGAAGGGAGAGAGGATAAGTAAACAATGTTCTGGGGTGGTTCACCCGCTGCTGTTAACATACAGCTCCACCATTGAAGTCCGCGGTCCACGCGGTGATCATGAATACTCAAGAAGCATGAATGCCAGGACACACGGATGATCTGTGGTGGAGATGTCTGTGTTTATGTCCATGCTGCGTCTGCGTGAAGCATGAACCAGCCCTTAAAGAGAAAGTGCCAAAAATGATCTGTTTTCACTCAGTGTGCACAGCTGTGCTGCAGCAAGCGAGATTAGAAGTGGTCCACTTTGTTTTTTCAATATCGAAGCATTGCAAAGGTTTCAAAATAGATCCTTAAATGAAAATAACATGGAAATCTGTATATATGCTAAAACAAGGCAATTTGTTTATTTTTACCTGAAAACAGCAATATTTTATGAGTTTATGTCAGAACTTAAGTCTTAAAGGACCATATGTCATTCCTTTAAGACTGATTGTTTTTGCCAAATCACCTTATCTTTCAAAATCAAATTTTCAGGTGATATACCCACTTTAAAATCCAATGTTTCACCTGCTAAAACCTACACACAATTGTAGAAGACACGGCTTTTAAAATTTCTCTGTAAAAACAGTCTGCTCCGAGGATGATGTTCCCTGGCATAGACATATATTTTCTTCTATGTAGCTCTGTGTTGAAACGGTAAAATTATATTACTATGACAAAAATGTAATAGAAGTTTTGCTCACTGTGGTGGATTACCTACAGTATCTCAAGGATGTTTCGCATCCCCACAAGTTGACTGTAATAGCCTGGAATGAACTTAAATCAATGGCAGTCTGGAAAGTAGAAGCAATCAAAACAAAAACAAACAATATATATATATATATATATACAGCTCCAGTAGTGTATGTTTGAAAATGGTTGGCAGTAATGTAACATGTATGCGGGTTGTATTTATTGGGCTCAAACATGCAAAATCACTGGTATGCTCCTTTGTAGAACTAGCAATTGCGGTCATCAGATAAAAGTAGCAGAGTAAATTGTTCTACATGGAAATACTTGAGTAAAGCACAAGCACCTTTACTCGCAACGTTACTTCTCGCCTCTGGCTGTTGCTCAATATGCTTCCAGGACAGAAAACAAGCAGTCTTATGGGTGCTCAGCATTCGCATAATATTTAGTGCAAATGAGAAAAAGAGATGTGACACGTTGTGCTTTGCGGAACTATTAATTAAAGCACACAGCTAATTGGATGCTGCTGAATATAATCTGAGAAACAATAAATGTTTTCCTATTTAAATTAGTATCTGAATTACCTGTAATTAATTCTCTGTGTTTCAGACGAGCAAGTATAGAGAACAGGCTGTCATGAATATGTGTCAAATTAGCCCTCGTTGACATTAATTGGATGCAGAACACCCAGCAGTTGTTTTCTTGTTCTACTGTTGTGCAGACGTATCTTTTAAGATGTAGGCTAATTTCGTGTACATAGATATGCCATTGATATTAATGGTTCAGTGGAACACTTGAGCTTAATTGGATACAGTGCAGTCACCTGCCAGTACTGTCAGATGAAAGAAAACACTGTTTCCTCCCAGCAATTAGTCTGTAGCATGAAACATTTTCTCTCTCTGTGTTCCACAACTCTTTTGTTTCTTCTTCAAACAGCATCTTTTGCAAGTGGTGATGGATAACACCCATTAACAAGAGACACTGTGTACGACACGCAGGCTTCACTGGGGGGGGGGGGNAGGGGGGGGGGGGTGGAGAGTTCCTGGCAAACATCCCTACAGTAAAAGAAGACTTGAGACTGGGTAAAAGGGTGCTGAACTTCCAGCGGTAATGTGGTCGGTGTATCACCAAATCCACCCTGGGCGAATGCACTGGAGCTTGCTCAGATAAGCGGCTGTCATTTGAAATGCTGCTATCTACCGACAGTTTGTAGGGCTCAGCAAAAAATAGGTCGTGATGCTTAGAGAGGACTGATTTTCTGTCTCTTATCAATGACTGGACAAACTGACAAGCTGCCCGTGTAAAAAGTTAAGGGGTCAGAGAGTCAATCAAGCTCACTCAGGCATGCTGTCATTTTAGGTTCCTTAATAAGCACTGATGGATAAACATCTTTTCCTCCTAGGGAAAATGAGTGGCATTTTTTAAGTTTTCATCTGGTAAACACATTTCGGAGCGACCTGTTTGGAATGCAGATTTGGGTTAGGCAGGATTTGGGATTTGTCAAAAAAAAGCAATGCTAAGTTCACTCTGAGCTCACTACTTTAGTAACATAATAACATGAACAACACGAGTCTCGGTAGAAATATTGCAAGAAAGTTCCACTGATGTTTGATAAGGAACACATTGTAACTGAAGGTAAAATAGCATTCATTTAAAAAAAAAAAAATGTGCAAGAGAAACATTTTGATAAATTTGTTACTGAGCACCAATTTGCTCCCATCTAGGAGATACTGAGGAGAAGTCTGATCTTGGTTGTGAGCTGAATTGCAGTGATGCACAATTCAATTTTGTCTTGTGAAGCTCGATATTTGACCTCAGTCTTTAAGGATACCAAAGAGGTCACGTAGATTATGCAGTTCCCTATCATAACGCTCACAGCAATATTTTATTAACATAGCACCAAGCACATCTTAACCCTCGTGGACAAATCTGGATACATAATCCACAATATCATGTATGCTTTTTTTTTTTTTTTTTTTTTTTTTGCAGAATTAGAGTGTTATCGTTTGCTAAAATTGACAATAAACTAAGCTGCCTGACAAATCTCCCACCCAACCAAAAAGATGCAATAGGGTTAGCGACATTAGCTTGATCCAGGCTGTCATATCATACTGTATATAACAAATATGTCACATTAAATAGGACATTTCCTTTCTTTTTTTTTTTTNTTTTTTTTTTTTTTTTTTTTTTTTTTGTATTGTGTTATAGTCGGAAATGTGTGTGGAACATTTTCAGAACATGTTTACATCAACATGTAGCACATTTGAGTTTACACACCTAAACGCCTGTTTAGACATGCCCACAAAGCACTAGGCTAGCAAGTAAGTCTTTGGCAATCAGAACAGAGCAGGATTTTTGGGAGGTGGTCTTAAAGAGGATCTAAAACTGACTGTTTTCACTCAGTGTGCACAGTGGTTCTGCAGCAAGGGAAAGCAAAAGTGGATCATTTATTTTTTGAATTTTAAAGCATTGCACATGTTTCAAAATAAACCCCTCAGTGAAAATAAGGACATGGACATCTATGTATTTCTGCCCCCTTCATATTTCCATTATTAACTTCTACATACATGGATTAAACTGGACTTATGTCATTATCTGCTGTGCAAACATAATTATCAGACAATAAATGAATGACTAAATAAATAAATAAATACAGTTTCAAACACAAAGGAAGAGAGTAAACTACAAATTACTTTGTGACATCAATTGTATGCTATGTAATAACAGAAGTATTAATAATGATACTTTCACATGTTGATAAGCTTATACATCCATACTTGTAAAGTTACGTGAATATAAGTTACAGCATAATGGATTGTCCTGATTATGTGCCTACAATAGCATGTAGCTATTAGCATTAACCATTAAAATCTTTGAATATTTGAGTAATTGTATCCTCCATAACTTTGTCTTTCCTGTTACCATTATGACATTCTGATTTGTAAATATACTGTATTTTCAGCCATAATTTCTCTCAGACAATAATTTAAGATGAAAATATTTGGATCCAATTGTACTCTCATACTTACAATGGATGCACAATATTAAGAATAATTGACAAGTATCCAACAAAACTTTGGGCATCTGTAGATCATGTGCATAAAACTTACTTTTAGTTTTTAATTTTCCTGCTTATAGATACACTGTATTGAATAATTTGAAGTTTATTTATTCTAGAGAAAACCTGACACCAGATTTTGGGTGAAGTTGTTGAAGTCTAATGTAGGCTCTTTTCTGTTCTCTTAAATTAGTTAATTAACGTATACCACGCACTGTTACAATTTCTCCTTTTTTCACCCCTATCATCTGCTGTTGTTTCTACTGCCCTCTTCAATTATTAATAATGTATTTCATGAGCTCCTGAAAAAGGCATGGTGATTTCAAATGATCTTTCAGAAGCCAAAAAACATGAAATTTCACATCAAAGCGAGAGTCCATTAGACTGATCAGGATGATACTTTTTCTCCTTGTGCTCACACTCAAAGTGTTGAGCAGCAGCTGTGGAGCCTCACTATCGGCGGAGAACAAAGACCTTTACATCATTCTCCATCATTCTGAAAGAATGATGGAGACACTCTGCAAGAAACTCAGCCATTCCTAAATTTTTTATTGAAAATAGCTGAAATTGTACATTTGTGATATTGTGAAGGGACTGTGAGAACTTCACAGCTTTAGACACTTTCTAGGTCAAAATGACAGAAGTGGGTGTAGACTCAGTAGACTCGGTTAGTGTTTTATCTTTTTTTTTTTCTTGTCTTGACTGATCTGCCAAAGTCAAAAGTATTTAATTTATCACAGGCTTTAATGTTTGCTCAAAAGGGTGCATGAGGATCATTGCTTTTGTCATAATCCTATAATGTCAGTGGGTTATACTGGCTGACAAATCAACCAGCAGCAGCAGCCATGGTATCGAAATTTAATCAGTGATTAGCAAAATTTGTGACCTCAAATGCAACAGCAGAGAGGAACAAAAGGCTAGGATTCTGTCTGTTATTATTTTCATTGTTTTTTTTTTACAGTTTCCCCAAAAATATGCCAATGTTTTGCAAAAGTTACAAGTAGAATTTAAATATATTTTCACTCAGATTTTAGTTGCCTACGTACCAAATAAGTGTGACTGACGCCTTCCAGCTATGAGAACTCACAATATGCTTCCATTAATTAAGCTAAAAATAAAAATGCAAACAAGTTGCCAAATTTTTACCATAATTTCTCAAAGTATAAGCAGTAAACTTATTCTACTGATTGTTTGCACTGCAAATGTCAGAATTTCCACAGGGATTTTTCTAATATGTTTCCTTTCATTTTCTCATGTTGTTTTTTTTCTTCTTTTTTTTTTTAACATTCAAATGAANTTTTTTTTTTTTTTTTTTTTTTTTTTTAGAAAAAGGCTTATGGGCTTGTACTCTGTGATTTTTATTTTATTTTATTTATTTGTAATAGTTTATGGGAGACAGTGGAGTTCTATTCAATGAAGCCATATCAGCTTTGCCTACACAGATCAAAGTTGTTGGTTTGATCAAATCATTGCTGGGTTTTGTTTTTCATAGAAAGCAACAAGAAAACATATCTCCAACTTTTTCCTTTAAATAAAAACAGAAAATAATGATCCCTAAATATGGTGTAAACCAGTTGGTAGCCTATCTTCTCATTGTGCCATTGTTAGCACACTGCATGCTACCAAGCTACATTGCATCTGGAGACTCTCTCGTTCTGGGTGTGTGTATTTTGCGTTTTGCCTGTGGAGTTATATATGTTTTCTTCCTTTTAACAGTCAAAAAAAAAAAAAAAAAAAAAAAANCAAAAAAAAAAAAAGACCCATGTCTCATGACAAATTGATGGTAAATTTTAAAGGGTGTCACAGCAAATATCTTAGGTTATGCATAAATTGACAGACTTTTATTTATTTAACAAAGCTGAGATCAAGATTGTATTTACATCCACTGTAAACACAATGATAGTATGCATGTAGGGGGCTGCTGATTAACCTCATAGCTGTTTGTTTGTTCACTATTGCATTGAAATACACAGTTAGAGCCAATCGGAAGGTATTTTTCATCTTCTGCTGTTGCCTGGAGATTATCGGTTGTGTTATATTCAGAGTTCATATATTAAAGGAATACATAATGAGGATTACAGCACTCCATGGTGTGTATTATACGTTGCCTATAAAACTGCTATGTTCAGACAAATGCGTAGATAGATCAACATAAGCTGGCTGAAAGGATTTGCACATGCAGTGCCCTCGTGCATGCCCTACAAATAATTTCCCACTTACCCTTTACTAACACAAAAATAAATTAGGATTACAGAAAAGCAAATTGTGCTAAATTCTGCTGTATGTTATCCTATGAGGAACAGTAAAGTTAAGCAGATAAATAGAAAAATATATGACCGCATTCATCATAGTGATATTACTCTAATTGCATGGCACTGGAGAAGGAAATTAAATCCTACATCTATTTCTATGCCCCATTTGTCAGAGAGTGAATGGTGAATGGCACTTACAGATTTAGCCAATTGATAAATTGTTGCTGTTAAAGCGTAAGACTGAAATGCTCTATCAGGGGAATGAAGTCTGAGATAGGTAGTGGGGTTGCAGATGCTATAAAGGCAGCATGGCATTTGCAAAAAAAAAAAAAAAAAAAATGGCAGGTGAGTCCTCAGATGGAGTCTGGGATGTCTCAGGTGGAATGACCTTGGTGATGCAGCCAAGGCTAAACCAGTTGCCAAAGATTCTGTCGGATTCAATCAGTATCTTAAAGGAAATCAAGGACTTGTGGTTTTACTTCCTCCAGCATCAGGGTATTGCCATTTCCCTCTGTGAGCTACAGTACAATCTAAAAGGAGTCCTACCCAGGTTTTTTTTTTTTTTTNAAAAAAAAAAAAAAAAAAAAAAATCTATTCTCCTTGTAAAAGAAAAGATTCAATATAGATTTGTTTATTTATTCCATCTTATAATGACAGAGGTGTCTTTGATCTTCCATTATGGACACTTTCACATTGGATAAAAATAAGATTGTAGACTTCAAAACAGAAATGGATCATAATTGTCATGAAGTGGATGGATACTCACAGAATGTTGCACTGAACAATGAAATCAAACAAGCCTACTGAGGAAAAAAAAATAGAAATCCTGCCGATAATTACTGGCATAGCCAAGTCTGGTCCTTATCACGTCATTTAGGATGGAAGATGGATGAAAATTATGGTTTTTCTGCTCTGCCTCTGCATGTCTGTCATTTAGGCTTTATGGTCAATGCTAATTATAGTGTCCTGTTGAAAGCTGGATGAAGCCACCATCATAAGGCCTTTACACACCAGTGGTGAATAATTTGTGTAAATGTTACTATTTTTCTAACTCACAACCGGCTAATGGAACCGCTCCAGTAATATGTATTGAAGAATGGTTGTCAGTAACGTAACATGTACAGTATGCAGGTTGTATACTGGGCTCAAACATGCAAAACCGCCGGTCTTGTCCTTTATGCATATGGACAAACCATTTGTAGTGTCCTGCAAAATAGTGATGCTGGATGAGGCTCCATCCAGCCTGACCTCCCCCTCCTCCCCAATTGAATTTTAGAGCACTATAATAAATAATAATTCATACTTTAAAAGAAGACATTGCCAGTGAATGCAACCCCATAACAAATACGTTTTGAATCAAAATTAAGACGTAAAAAGACATCTTAACATGTCAATTCTGCAGTTTTGTCATGAGAGTTGTTCTCACTTAGACTAATTATTGTACCTTTATTACCATTCTTTTATGAGAACAAAAACATGAATACAACTCAATATAATCATGAAGGCTATGAGTATGTTCTAATAAGGATGTAATCAAATACAGACTTTTTTAATATAAGCTGTCAATGCACTGTAAACAGATATTCATATAAGCAGTAGTTTGTTTTGTTGTTGTCTTTCCTTTCTAACTGTACAAACATTTGATGCGGTATTAATATTAATTGCAGGAGGGGGAAAAAAAAAACTTTCTTCTAAACTTTAAGTAAAAGGCCATACTCATCTAAGTGATGAGTATAGTTTTCTGACAAAATGAATGCATAGTTAAGTAAAATAAATTGTTGGCTCCTTAGGAAACAATTTAAGACAAAAACCGGGTATTCTAGATTATTTCTCCCACATTTTGATTTATGCCAGACTGAAAAAATACAGATATTTTATTTGATTAACAGGTACAGATACAGATAGAAGCTTTGATTTTCATCTTCTCTATCTTGACAATTCTAATGCAATGATTAGAAAATACACATCATGTAGAAAATCAAAATAATCTGTAAAAGACATGCAGACAAGTCAGCTACCTGATGTTAATTTGTGTGCAGGCTGGCCTTTATTTTGGCATCCGAGCAAGCTAACCATCACCTCCATGTGTCAAGATTACACTCAGATATGCAAATCATAATGTGCACAATTACTTTTGCACTGGTGTTAGTTCTAGTTATCTTAGTGTGAATAAGAGTCTAATTAAAGTGGGCATGCTGAGGTGGCTAATGTGTGTTGGAGACTGGCGAGCTTTAAGGCTGCAGACTGTGTGGACTAGAAAGACAGAGAAGCTTCAGGAGCAGAGAGCTCATAGACTGGATTTACACCAAAAATCTTGGTGCTCAGTTCCGATCTTTTGCCTATATCTGATTTTTTTGTTCAGCGTAGTTGCATTTTTTTTTTTTTAATAAGTGGCCCATATCTGATACCTGCGTTTACACAGCTTTAAGCTATAGCAGCCTGGATGCAGTTGCTCATGTGCATTTCTGAGATGGATGTAAAGAAAGCGCCTCAATGCACTAAGTGAGAGAACTATTTAAAAATATGATCATGAGGTTAGAAATGTTCAGATGCAGAGAGAAACATTCAGTATGTTGTATGAGTGTTTATCTCTCCCATCCGGACATGTATTTTCATCAGGCGATCACGGAGGAGAAGCAGGTGGAGTCGGACTTTTGCTGCTGTAATGGGAGCCTGTTATCACACAGTAACATATTTGACATAAACACACATCAGTATGTCTGATATATACTATGTCTTCCATTACAGAGAGCGGCCATTGTATTGATTGCTTACATCATTAATATGCAGATAAAGTAGAACATTATGTAGGAGTTGGAATGACGATGAAATTCTGATCTGTGTATTTAGACAGTGGTCAGATTGGCAGATATCCGATACATATCAGATTTATTTCCACATATGCAAGTGGCCCAAAATGGATCTGAAAATATCTAATTCTAATGTGGCTTTTTACCATTTACATCTTCGGGAAGCATATCCGATATGTGTCACGTGAGCAAAAGATCAGAATCAGGTCACGTGTATGTTGTCGTGTAAATCCTGCCATAGTGACTTGAAGACAGCAGCAGCAGCAGTCCAGCCAGTTTACAGAAAGCCTCTGTAATTATAGACTCACCAATGATGAGCTTTCAGGTTGATTGAGTCTCTTTGTTAACCTAAACGTTGCTCAGCAACAAGGAGTTTTTGTGCTATTTTATGCCAAAGTGATGTACTGATTTTGGCAAAAAAAAAAAAAAAAAAAAGAAAAAAGCTGGATAATTTGGAAACAAATACAATGCAGTGATAAGCACTTTCATCATTGTTTCATGCAACGATTCTTTCCAAATCTTCTACTCCACTACAGGATTTATCAGAAGTACAAGTGTTGAGTGTTTTTTTTTTTTTTTTNTTTTTTTTTTTTTTTTAATAAGCCTAAAAAATACTGCACCACATGTAGAAATAAATATATAATCATCAAAGTCTTTTTCAAATATTTAACTATTTCATGGGAATGTTTATTGAATTGGATACTTTAATTCTATAAGGACAAATACAGTAAATCAGGAGGGCAGAGAAACATGTCCCCCATTCCACCTAAATCAAAATGCAACACATTCTCGACAATACATGAGTAAAATGTTGTTTTACTGCCTATTTTCGGATGTAATCAAATTGCCAGCGATGAGTATTTGTCTCCTTCTTTGATTGTGGTGGAATCTGTAAAAATCGCACAGCTCCAAATTTTCATCAGTGGAGCTGAAGTGCATCTGACAGATGCACCACTGGAAGGATAAAAATGTCTTCCTGCTTACATTCCAAGCTCATGCTGTGTTCAGGTTTTATATTCTCTCCTTTATCCTGCTACGTATGAGAAAGAAATGAAACATTATTTTTTAAACATGTATAATGCACTGTTACTCGTGACGACAGGTTTATAGATAGATAGATAGATAGATAGATAGATAGATAGATAGATAGATAGATACTTTATTGTCATTGCATATCAAGACACAATGAAACTTAATTCGGCAGCAATTAATTAGACTAATAGCCAAACAAACTATATCTCAGGAAACCACATTATAAGCATCAGCATATAAGCATCTTGAACTGGTTAATATGGGCAATGGGATGGAACGGCAACAAGGGAAGTTGGCTTTGGAAAGGAAACTCAACCCACTACATTGTGGGGAACAAAGCATGAAAGAAAAAGAAATTTTCATGATTAATTTTTCTTAATCATTTAGTATATAAAAATGCCAAAAATTAATAATGCACTCCCATCATGTTATTAGAATACAATGAGATATCTTTAGAAATTATTTTGCCTGACCAATGGCTACAAAATACCAGAAGTATTCATTTTAGAAATGGAAAATAAATAAATAAATAAACTTTTGCATATGTGAAGCTGTAACCTGTTACTATGCCTGTCTGATTATTGTTTGATGACAAATTGATCTGCAAAATGGCAATTTAATATTTCTCTGTCAATAAGTAAGGGTCAAAGTTCAAGGTTTCTTTATTAGTACCCAAAGGTAAAATTGTTGTGCAGATGGGAGATTCAGCAATCCAAGGTTAGAAACTAGACATCACAGCAATACAGATTCAAAAAACATCAATAAATACAGTATATTATATCAAATATCATATTTGTATCAAAAATAGTTGCAGAGTATAAGGACTCTTAAGAAGGGCATGACAAAGTGCTTCAACACACACACACACACACACACACACACACACCCACACCCACTCACTGAAAAGCCTAAAGTGCCATGCATGCATAAAGTGCAGGACGCCAAAAAAAAACAAAAAAAAAAAAAAAAAACACATGAGCATGCGCCCTAGACCATTTTTACCTCAAAAGTGGTCTGTTAAGAAGCTAAGAACAAGCGATTTCTCGGTGTGGCTGGCTTGCCTGCAGTTTTTACAAGGGAAGAGCAAGAGTAATAAAAGAAATTTAACGAATGGGGTATGGTAAAATGGTAAAATGGGGCCGCTATTTACTTAAAACCAGGGAACAATAATGCAGGGCTCTGGATGACACAACCTGCACTTACAGGATGGTTCTCGAATTTTGAATTCAGGAGGACAGACATAGTTATGGCATCTGCCAGTGGGCTGTGTGATCTAATTTAGATTACATTATAGCTGCTTTTTCAAAACTAAACTGTTGATTATTTTCAATGTAGCCCTCTGACAGTTTGATGGAAAAAAAAAATTAGACTACAAAGCATTTCATAATTTAAACGTCATTAAACGGGCATTTTCCTTCTCCCTGAGAGACATTTTTGTATGCGAGTGAGCACAAGAACTGTTAATCTTTTCAGTTTTCAGTTGTAAATCTGGACTATGTGTCTTCGCAGGGGGTTGGCAGCTCCCCTTTGGCAAATTGGCAACCCCCCTGTGATTTAAAATAATCATCTCTCCCTGCAACAGAGAAAGATGAAGATAAAAACATCAGACAGAAAAGCTGGTTCGGCTGTACGTTTATCTGTTGCATATGCATGTATTCCACAAAATACTACTCTGTGGGAGTAAGTATTTTCTCTGATGGCATAACCGCTCTTGAGCGAGTTCTGCTGAGGAACAACCTGCTTATCCTGTGCGGGGTCACATGGGGCTGGAGCAAATCCCAGCGACCATTGGGCGAGAGTCAAAGTGCGCCCCGGCCAGGTCACCAGTCTGTCGCAGGGCTAAAGCACAGAAAAACAAACTCCTTCTTGTATACGGGCAATTTAAAGTGTTCAGTTCACCAGCCTGCATGTCTTTAGGCTGTGAAAGAAAATTAAGCAAGGATTCAAAGAGCATAAATACCATCTTCAGAGCAATTTTTTTTTTCTTAAACAAAATTAACCAAGTAACATCCTGTTCTCACCTTTCCTCTCATCATCTTCCTCCTGAGATGCTGACCAAATGTTTTGATTTTAGCTGTGAATTCTGGGATCGGGTAACATCATGACCGAAGCTCTCACATTGTCAAACATGGTTACATTCAGTTTTACAAGGAAATTGGTTGTAAATGAATATTATTTTGAAAAATATTGCAGTACCAAAATTAATATATAAGTTAACACGAGTCAGTGTAATCAAAGAAATAATACTGCGTCATGACTTTAAAATTAATGCCAATGCGTTAACGAGTCCACTTTGACAGCAGGAGTAACAACCTCTGTCGACCATTCAATTTCACCTGTATAGCGACATGTTTGTTATATTCAAAGTGGGACATGCAACCGTTTTCATTTTATTGCAAGAATCGGTAACAGATTGTATATTGATACAGTATGTGTGTAGCTCCAACATATGTTGCTCAGACTTTTTTCCTTGGATGAATAACACCAAAAATATAGCTTTGCAGCAAGCTCTAATGCTAGAATATTTCCAGAATTCAGTATTGTTAGATTCAATTCTAGTAGCCTCACAAAATCACTCTTTTTCCATGGCCCAAACAGCTCCCACCACCTCCATCCATTCCCATCCAGTCCAATTTCCACAGCTTTCCTGGATGACAGGAACACTAAGCTCCTGAAAGGACAGTCCTTTTATTTGTCCTAGTGCAAAGCATTTCCACACTGAAAAAAAAAATAGAAAAAAAAAAAAAAAANAAAAAAAAAAAAAAAAACACATCCAACACCAACAAGCAACTCAGCATTCGTTTTTTGAGTGACACTGATTGGAATCAGTATTAAGACCTCTCCGTGCCTCCAAAACCTTTTCACATACACTCAGTCCAAGCATGAAGCTTTTATTTTGTGTCTCCTGGACTTTTCTGTGTAAAGGCCATTTTGGGATAAAGTGAAGTTCTGAAAATTGCCTGTGGCATTTTTTTTTTTTCTTTTTTAGTTCCTTCTTTTGTGCCAAACTAAGTTGACTGTCTTGTCTTTGTGAGCTAAGACAAAAATAACCTCTATATTTTCTGTGAACAAAGTATCAACATTGCCTTTACCAGCAGATTTTAACCCTCTGAAGTAACAGCTAATCAAAATAATAACACACAAAGGAACATATCGGTGATTTTGCACGTTTAAGCCCTATAAATACAACCTACATACATGCTACACATTAGCGTCAACCATTTTTCAAAACATACTACTAGAGTGGCACATTTTAGAATTGGATTTAGTTAATTCCAGTACGTTATTTAAATCAGCGTGTAGAGACTTGATACATATTTATTATCCATCATTTTTTTATGTCAAAGTTACTGAATATAACCAGTACAACATGGAACTACATGGAAGAAAATGTCTGTGTCCGCCAGAGAACATAGTCTCAAGAGGAGACAGCGTTTACAGAGAAACTGAAATGACTACTATGCCTTCTACAATCGTATGTTGGCAGATGAAACATTGAATTTTAAGGTGAATGCATCATCTGAACATTTGATTTTGAAAGACTAGAAGAGTTGTCAAAATAACACAAAAACTAAATTATGGTTTTATGTTTTGAAAAATGGTTGGCACTCACATTATATGTATGTGAGTAGTATTTACTGGGCTCAAACATGCAAAATCGCAGGTATGGTCCTTTAATAGTAGAATGTATTCCTCCACACTCAGTTGTGGTTTTTAAATTAAATTAGAAAATTACTGAATCTAGAAAATTGAAATAAAATTACTTAAAAATAAGATAACTAAAGAAAAATGTTTCATGTTAAAACAATCTAGGAACAATATTCTAGAATCCACCCTCCACAAACTCTACAAAACTATATGATTTTATTTTTTAAATATATTTTCTATTATGTTTAAGTTACTTAAATTCTTATTTTTTTATTTTATTTAAAAATATATATTTTAAATTTAAAGAAAAGCCTTTATAGTCTTCCATTTCAATGATTATTTTAAAAAAAAGAGACTTTTGGGTGGAGGATGCAAAAACTGTAGACCTCAAGACTGCTTAAACTCAAATAGTCTTGATCTGATCAATATGGGAAATCATCACAATGCTGTATGATCTAAAACAACTGTGAACTATGAAGCCAAACAGACATATTACAAAACCTAAATTGCATATATGTAAATACCAAGTCTACTGAATGAAATGAAATCTGTTCGAGAGAATAATTGATTTCCCTAATCAAAATGATCTCCAGGGTGTCTCTACCGCCCTATTGCAAGCATTAAGCTGTTTGTTTCATTTACATTTACAATACAGGCTAAGCACATTGTAAGCCCTTCAAATGACTGAGATTCAAGGATAGAGACAATCCATCATACTCCTCTCAGCTTTCAGTGTTAATCAGAGAAGGAAACCAAGCGTGAACCAAGGCGAGATGGCTCGCCTGTTTTTGCCTGTTTAGCTCGTCTCCTCTTCACACTAATAGTCCTGTAACTGCTTCATCCTCCAACACTGGCTGGAATTTCTACCTCCATTAGATGCTGTTTGAGAGTCTGCAAGTCTGATTTTAAAGGTGTAACTATCAAGGCTTAAAAAGAAAAGTCTAGTCTTTAATATTTTAAAAAGCTGATTTTGTTCCGTACATGGAATATCTTTATTACCTTGTCCCTGTTTATTGGGAACAATGCAAACCAAACTACTTAACTACTTAGGTAACTTTAATTTTTTAGGGCTGATCAAAAAGTAAGAAATTTTTCTAATTGCATGTCTGTGCAAATAATTTTGGAAATTATTTACTCCAAAATGCTACAGTAAAATTTTTTCATAATGCATGTCTATATATCATCTAACATGAAAGTTTTATTTGTAAATTCAAATTTCTGGGGCTGATCAAATATAAGAAATTTTGCTGTTTGCATGTCTGCACAAGGGATTTTAGAAATTATTTACTCCAAAATGGTACAGTAAAAATTGTTTATAGTGTGTGTGTGTTTGTAGTCCTGAATCCAGCCGTGAAAGTTTTATTAACTCTAGGCACCTCAGCCAATAAGAGCAAAGGGGAAGTGGCTTGAGCCCCTTTAGCGTCCCCATCTGCACATGCTGTGCAGGTTGTATACATTTGGCTCAAACATGCAAAACAGCAAATATTTAACCTTTAAAAGGCATGCTACCCATTTTGCATTCTGAGCCTAATGTATTCAATTTTCATACATGTAATGTTACTGACAATCATTTTGCCTGCTAATAGTTATGCAGCCTTATGAAGTCAAGGTCATTTATACTTTTGATAAACGCAGGTCTTCTTTTGGGACTATATTCCCCAGTGGAGGCATACATTCACTCAACACTTCTTATTGCGCTTCAACGCTAAAATTATGTAACCTTTAAAACAAACCTGAGTACACATGTTGTTCATGATAATGGATTACTTATCCCAAGAACATTTCGAGTATCAACAAGTTGATTTTAATAGCGTACCAGCATGAACTGAAACCAATGGCGGTCTGGAAGGTAGTATTTTTTTGTTTTTTTTTTTTTAACTCACCATTCCAGTAGTATGCTTTAGGCTCAAACATACAAAATGGGTGGTGTGGTCCTTTAAGACAGATGTTAAGACATAGACCAGCTGCTTTCTTTTCACTTGCCAGAGCTGAAACACTATCCAAGATCCCACCACCCATTGTGCAGGTGCCCTGATCGACCAGTAGGAGTCACTAGTACAGCAAAGACCAGATCCCCTGCCTGTGAACAAGACAAATTAGGTTTCTTTGGAATGCACGAACAGGCTGGAAGTTGGGGATCGAACCATTCTTCTTTTTCTCTATGGTGAGATAAAGAAGGATGGTGCGATTGCTTTTGTGTAGTTTATCTCATTTATTACTACTTTTGGAATAATGTTCCACTGTGCGCTGCTTTGCTATTATGTAGCTGCGGTGCACTCATAAGGTCACACTGACTCCAAGATTTGATTGTCAACTAATGAGCATTAGCATCTTTAATGGAAAAGGTTACCAAAATATGATGAGCATATGTGCTTATTGAAATTCAGATATTCATAGTTACATGCTGGCACATAAAGACACTACACACACACACACACACACACACACACACACACAGCCACAAAGTAGCCTGACACATGAGACTCATTTAAAATGGGTTTAGCATGATCCACTCTTAATTGGTAATTTAAACCGAGCATTAATTAACCAGGATGCTACTAATTAATGCAACAGTATTTAATTAAAGGCCACACAATCTAGATCATTATTTAGATCAGAAGACCCACTATGGTGAGTGAACCTGATAATCACCAGTAATTGCAGCAGAGATGTTGGGGCTCTCAGGTGCAATCAGATATAGGTGATGGCTGCTGCAGTGGGAGTCCACAGTGGAGATAGAGATCACAGGCTGCAGGGGTTTGGTGATTCTGTGGGAAATGTGCACGAGTCCCAGGGTGGCAATACCAAAAATGCCATTCTGTTTCTTCTGAGCAGCAGCTGGAAATCCACCCACACAACTGACCAATCAAACTGCAGGAAAGAATGACCTTGGAGACCTTCCTCTTATGCTGGATATAGATCTATATACAGTTATTACCACACGGTTCCCAAGGCTAGCAACATTAAAATGCTACAATAGCATCTCCAAAACCTAGGTGCCTTCAGAACAGCTTCTCAAAGAATAATCACTAAGGTTAGTTGCCATAATACATATGATAATATACAGCAACTATAGCAGTGATACAAAACAATACTTAATTTTAAAAAGTAACTTATCCCTTCTCTTTTAGTTTGACCACACCTGCTTCACATGTTCAAAAATTACTTCAAACTTCTGAAACAAAGAATTTTTTTTTCCACACACACACACACACACACACACACACACACCTTATCTTGTGATTTTTTGCTTTTAGAAAAACACACAGCCTTGACAATGAATTCTTCACGCTGACACCACAATCAATTGATAGCATTATTAAATGGCTTCACATGTAATTTAATAACTCAAAAATGTGGATTTTTAAGTTGCATTTCTGTGGGAATAAATTAGTTGCAGCACACATCTAACGATTCTGGTACTGGAGTATTTACAAGTTCTAATTAGGCTATTGACAAACTATCATGAAATGATAACTGAAGAAAATGATCCACTAAATCATGCCTGTTAGTATCAATAAAATGTTTACTTTAATGATTAATGTTAATTTGTTAAATAGGTCACCTGAAAATGCATTTACATGAGAGATTTGAGGCCAGCAAACACTGTTTTTAATGTATTTGCTTTAGGAAAAATATACGTAATAAGGATAAAGAAAACAGTAGTTAATGTGTATTAAAAAAGTAAATTTTACCTATGTAAATACCAGTAAATGTAACTAAATGTGGCATATAAAAACATACAAAAATGAGTTTAGAGAGTTTTGTTTGTACAGTTTAAGATTTTTTTTTTTTTTTTTTNTTTTTTTTTTTTTTTTTTTAAATTTGAGATGTAGCAACAATGGTTGAAAAAATGAATAACTTCCACACTTTGACAAATTTTGTGATAAACACAAACACTTGTGCCATTTGTATTCTCTGTTGTAAATGAATGATAAATGATGAAAATTATAAATATTACATGTTATGTTATAAAAGATTGCATAATGTGATAAGTGTGAGAAAGCTATGTGAATTGCAGCTGTAAAATCCATTTTTACTCCTTATGTGATATTTTACTGTTTTCAGTTTAAATCATTTTGCGAGATCAAATATGATCACATTTAACCAAGTGATGCTGTAATGAAGCTATGTTTAAAATTCTTTTTTTATTTTATTTTACTGGATGAAAATTTGGAGTGGCTGGTAAATGTTGCACTTTACTAGCCACAGCGAGTAGTGAACAAAAAAGGTAAAATACAAGCCGAAACAGCCACGTCAGCAGGAAGCCCAGCAAGATCCTAACAAGCACCCATGCTCAAACTGAATCAGCAATATGGTTTCTAGCTAAATAAATAATGACTGGGATCGATCACTGGTTTATGTGTGTGAGTGTATGGTGTTTTTGTGCTTGTACTGTATGATTAGGCAGGTTCGCATCATAAAAAGCCTGTCTGTTCAACACAGATGACAAAGATTTGATGCTTGTCATCGTAACCATGACCATATTCTTGGTCAGAGTATCAAGCTTAGGAAAATCTGGGTGGGACGACCAAATGCCAACTATCATAGTTAAGTGTGATAGTCTGTCAAGAGAAAAAAAAATACATGTTGCCAAACAACCATATTGTTTAATTTTTTAATATTTTCTCAATTGAACAACATTGGTGTTAGAAGACACAACACAACAAAAAATCCATCTAATTCACTATTTTCAGTTTTTAAATTATTTGGAGGGATCATAATTAGGAGGTTATTTGATTTGAATAGTCCTTTACTTTTGTGACATGTTTACAGTACATCAACATGTAACGTGAATTAGTCCTCTTTAACACCTGGTTAGACACACAGCAAGAGCAAAGTTAGTGAGTGTTTTGTGAGCATCCATGTTCCACAGTCAATGGGCGTTACCAGCTCAGTCTTTATGTAGGTAGCCAATCAGAACAGAGAGAAAGGGGGTACCCAGAATATTCTGTTTTCACTCAGTGTGCACAGTGAAGTTCATCGATGTGTTTTTGCACATTAAAGCATTTCAAGGGTTTGAAAATAGACCTCTAAATAAAACTAAGAACATGGAAATGTGTTTAATGTCCTCATTAAAGTACAATTAGCTACCAACAAGTACGCATCTGCCCATCTGCCAATGGTACATATGAAACAATATACTGAGGACCAAAATGTGCTCCTGTTACATGGGATGAGTGAAAATCAGTTTGAAAAAAATCAGTGTAATTTCCTGTGAAAATTGCCTTAATTAAGACTAATGGTGAACATTTAGCTGTAACTTGCAGCACTTGACCCAGTGGGGAACATAAAACTGAATTCATGATGAGTAGCACTTTAAGATTGTCTGGCAACCTTTCTTTTTCAGACTGAAAGCTCAGGGGAAGCCAAATCTCCCTGAGAAAAGATGTACTCCACTACAATTTAATAAAAAAAAAAAAAAAAAAANAAAAAAAAAAAAAAAAAAAAGATGCTTAAATTAATCATTTTTTTCTAATACTTTTTTGAGGACTTTAGGCAAAAAAAGCAGTAAAGCAATATGTTGCAAGGTTACTCCTGATTACCATCTCGCGGCTCCCGCAAGTCGGCTCAGCTGTCACACACAACACTGGCAGTCATAAACTGCCATGACACTTCATTTTGTTCCATGGACAATTTCTTGGCACATTACTGACATGGAAGTCATGGGGCTTTTTTATCTAGCACTGCCAAAAAAAATCGAGCATGGATGTTCTGCCTACCTCCAAACTGGAAATCTACCCAAAGGAGGAAGCTAACATGGGGCAAATGCAAAGCCCTCGCCATATGGCAGGAATCAGCGCAGTTGATGTAGAACTATTGAAGATGAACTTAGAGAGTACAGTATCAGGAGAGGGTTCCTTTGAAGGATGGCTCTCAGTTGTATTAGGTTGGGGAAATTGGAAAGCACTTGACAGATCCCCTTGATCTCCACTGACTTTCATCAAAGGTTGTGGACTGCATAGGAAGATAGTGGATTACTTGGAGTGTTTGTAGGCTTTGGTGTTGAATTAGTTATGGCTTCGGAACACAGAGAGAGACGTCTTGCTGTTTTAAAACAACACTTGTTCTGATTTTGCAAAGCTGGTATCTATCAGCGTGATTATACATGGAGTCAAATCAAGATGTGATCCTGTAGGATGACTCACATTCATGTAAAGAGCTGTCAACAGCTGATTGATTGATTGGTGTTTTTAATGGTGTCATGCACACAAAAGTGCTGAACCCACGCAGACTGTTGCAGGGTGGAAAAAAAAAAAAAGTTTAAAATATACAGTGAGTACATCCAAAATTGTATCCAAAAAAAGTTAAATTATGAAATGAACTCTTCAACATAAACAGAGGACTTTATCTTCTTTCCCAACACAAAAACACACACAAAAAAGTGTGCAACAAGGAAGGTTCCATATATATATATATAAATAAAAACACATCAAGCCTTTGATAATCATCCAGCCAAAAGAAATCTGCCTTGATTTCAGGACATTTTGTGAAAAAATAAAGCCCTTAAATAATCATATAAACAACAATAAAACATAAAATTAACTCCATTTTGTCATAAATTCAACAGTTATTACAAATAAGTATGTGGCTGCTGAGTCCTTTATGTACATTTCAGACAAATTGAGCATACCAACCGAGATGTGACTGAATCGCTGCTTTTACAGTCTGAATATTGTGGTAAAAGGCAAACTTTTCACTTTGAAATATAATCATGAACTTGTACTCATAAAATATTTAAAAAAAATCACCCACCGTGAAGTTATTGAATAGTCTACAAGCAAAAAAAAAAAAAAAAAAANAAAAAAAAAAAAAAAAAAATCACAGGGTCAATCAAGGCAGAAAATGAGAAGGTGAACAGGGTACACAGGGTGAAGAATTGTTTTGTCTTTCATCTCCATCCTAATCGGCCCATTGATTTACCCTTTGACTGTAATCATCATTTTAGCAGTCTCTTAATGGGAATGGTTGGTGGAAAAATTATCTCATTTCTTAAGTAATCAAAACATGACATTTCATGTCCAAACATCAGTTTAATGGAAAGTAAACTGAAATTACTTCATTATAGTTAATAATATTCAGGATTAACACCATTTAGTGTTGGGCATTGTAAAACTTGTTTTTCCCCTTCAAGTTCAACTGAAAACAGCTGCTGAACACTATTACATCCCTTAAGTCAAACACATATTTGTTAATATATTCAATTAACACTCCATCCTAAATCCAACAACATCATGAAGTAGGTAAAGTACACAAATACTGTATACACAAGCTTTATTTTACTGGAATTTTCTATCCACATACTAATTTGAAGAAATTTGTTCTGTTAATAACAAAATCCAAATTACACAGAATTTGTGTTATGTTATTGTAATCATTAACAAAATGTTGTGAAGGTAAATTGACAGTGAAATATAACCACTAAAATCAACTTCAAAAAATTTAAAAGCTCTATTGAAATCTACGCTGTACACTTAAACTAGAGGGAAATGCACTCAACTTAATATGTTATAGAGGCTACTCTTCCATGGGCTTTTCCTTGTGTCTTATGCTGTGTTCGTGTACCTCAAAACTGGGAAGCCAAACTGGAGATTACATTATTTATGACCACAGCACGTTTGAGCCAAACAAAATGGAAGACAACATGGTTTACAGTGTGAATAGCCATATGGAAATGGTTGGTAATACTGAACTCGGGGTTGAGGAACCTGTCTGACGTTCTGAGTAGGAACTCAGCATTGAGGGGGTGATTTCTTGGACTTTTCCCAATGGGAGGCCAGAAATTCTGAGCAAGTTATAGACAAATGTGGCACAATTTGTTCCCATTCAAGACACGGCGAAAAGATGAGAGGACAGAGGAATGATGTTTTTTTTTTTTTTTTTTTTAATGGAAATGACGCATCCTCAAGCATCATCTGAAGTGAGCTGCTGATGACAGCAGCACAGCTTGATCTGCTGTCATTGTGCTCAGAGCCACTGTTTTATCATTTTTCTTTTAAATTTATATAAACATGATAATACAGGATGACATATTATCCTGTCACAAGTGTCCACATACTGTGTTTTCTACAGATCAGTTTAACAATTTTATATTAAAGTATATTTCACATACTCAAACAGTTAAACTATAATATTTTTATCATCAAGCGCAGCACCAATCACAATGCTTTATTAAACATGTTGCTTGATTTTGTTGGAAGAGATCCAATGGTGAATCAGACAAAATAAAACCTAGATAATGGGAATTATTCTTTTGTCTGTTCACGCCTGATCAATATCAGTGCAGCCCACTGTGTCAGATCAACTGTAGGAAATCTGTCCAGTCAAAAACAAGATTTCAAGTGAAGGGCTGTGTCTCCTTTACCCTCTGACCAGAAATAAGGGAATTGTAACATTCTTAAAAAAAATTGGCAGATCAGATCAATTTCCAAGTCACATGAGAATCGAAGAGGGAGGAAAATATGAAATATGAGCTTTGGAATGGGCCCGATGTTACAATCAGAACCACACTGTGGTATTTTTTTTTTCATGTGATCATTGATTCAAGTCAAAACCAGAAATCCTAATTTAGCTGCTTTCATTCTGGACTGGAGCCACTATAACCTCAGAATGACCCCCTAAATATGAATAACCAGTCAACACGCTGACATGTGGGGAAACCCTCTGCTGTTTCTGTAAAGTGCACCCCCTCCTCCCAACTTTTGGCAGCTGTGACCACAAAACAGTCCAGATGGAGCCGCTAAGTGACAGCAACTGTAGGCAGTCAAATCTATTTGAATCACAATTTGTGGGTGGAACTAAAGTCAAATCGAGAGCTGGTACACTGAATCAGTGGTACAGGCTGCGAGGCCTTCCAGCGGGTGAGTAACTGCTTTGACACCTACACATTGTCTGGTCCAATATCGCTCTCTGTGAGGAATAGCGCCAATCACAAAAATACAATCCAAGAAGCTCACGAACCTGAACATAAACGGGATGAAGGGGAATGAAGACGAAGACGTTCTGGTTAAAAGGCCATTATGGCTGCAAGAAAGAGTGCAAGACACGCGCTGAGTCTTTAGCACATACTCAGACTCAATTTGGCAGTTGCTCAACTCAGTATCTATGGGAAAGGCCCATTGTTACTCATACTTACATAAAGGCCAATACTAGCAATTCTGCATGTTTGAGTCCAATAAATATAACCTACATACACATTATGTTACGGACAACCATTTTCCAAAATATAAAGTAATGCTGGAATAGTAAATACCAGAAATGTTTTTCCTTCTTTCCACACTGTAATAAGTAATGTACCACAACGAATGCAATAACTGTTTTTTTTTTTTTTTTTTNTTTTTTTTTTTTTTTTTTTGAAATAACTTTATTTAAATGGTCTAACATGGAGCTGCACAGAAAACAATGTGTATCTCATCTAGGGAATATATTCCCAGGAGAAAACAGCTAGGTTCAATCATGCAGGACAAGTTATGTGCCAAAGTTTAGGGAAAAAAAAATAAGAAAAATAAAAAGTATTAAGTTTGCAGCATAGTAGTATGTGTGCTTTGCATTCTGCAAGCACACATACTAAGAACACATAACTCCAAAGGAGCACCTGTTGCATCCTGGGAAGGTTTGGGAACGGAATCTGAGTTGTCCATGTTCAAAGCCTCCATAGCAGAAGTGGCTAACCTCACCTTGGCCAGGCTATATTTTTTTCTCTTTTCTCCCATTTTTATTTCCAGTTTTTGGTTTTTTTTTCTCCAGATTTGAACACGTGTTTTCTTGTGGGATATGCTTTTGTGTGATGATTTCTGATACATAATGAATGCTGGTAATTACCTGGTGATACTCCACATCTGCCACAGTCAGCAAATCACTAACATAGTCGAGCAGCTGTTTATTTGTATCATACAAGCTTTTTGACAAAGACATTGTCTTTACATGCATTAAGTTTTTTTGTTTTTTTTTTTGTTTGTTTTTTCATTAAAATAACTATTTAGAGCTGTTGTGGTTGAATCTGGGAGCTGTTGGTTTTCCTTTTGTGTGGGAGATTTGTCAGTATTCAAGATTTCCTTCTCCACTCTCATCTTGAAAACCCATTTGGGTGCTCTGTCACATCATGCTACATGCTACTTCTATATAGATTTAATGGTTACACATGAGTACCCACTCAAACCCACTCAAACTGTTACCCTGATGGTTAGCCATACATAACTGGTCCATGATTATAAACCCTGATGATGACAGTGTGTGGAAATTTTTGGTCTTTCTTATTGAAATAGTTATTGCACAGTAGATATAAAAGTGTGAAAATACATTTCTTAAGTCACTAAATGAAATTTAGTGACTTAATTTAGTGACCAAATTTAAAGACATTCATTATATTCATACATTACAAAATATCAGCTTTAATATAAAATTACAAATACGAGTACCAGCATTGTCTAACTTTCATTCGCATGTGAAGACATGTTATCATTACCAACAATAGGTTCATCATGTATTTTTCTTTCCATTTCAAACCTTTATTTCTCGAGAATCATTGGCTTGCCCTCATTTACAATGACATCGAGATCACACAAACAGTAATTAAAAAACAAATCAATTAAAACAATCACTGACAGACGCTTTGCTACACTTACGTAATTTAAATTGGAGCCATTAATGGAAAGTAACGTTTTGAGTTTTAGAGAGCAATGCAATTTATTCTATGAGACTGGAGTGGCGTAACTAAAAGCAGTTTTACTCAAATTGGTATGAATGTGATGGTAAAGATGGTAAACTTTCAATAATGGCTTTATAAATAAATTGGTACCAATGTTTTTCACATCTTTCACCTTTTGATATAAAATGCAATGATGAGTACCATACCTACTACTTGTGATAAATCTAAGACCAGAATGATAAACTGAGTCTAAAGATCTCAGTATGGTAGTAGAAGCATGTCTATAAATCATGTCACCATAATCTAGTAGTGACAGGAATGCACCCTCGATAATCCTTTTCCTACTCAGCATCGGAAGGGTAGTTCTATTTCTGTAAAGGAGACCGATTTTTTGCCTTAATTAACTGACAAGACTTTCAATGTGAGATTTAAAAGTAAATTTCTCATCCACCAGAATACCTAAGTATTTGTATTCAGAAACCCTCTCTACAGAGGAACTACTCACAGTTGAGATGTGCATATTTTTGTAGTCTGTATCTCTTGCTATAGAAAATAGCATGAACTTGGTCTTACTTACATTCAGGACTAGCTTAAGCTTAAACAATGCATCTTGCATAATGTTAAAGGAATTTTTCAGCAGCTAATTGTACAGAATCAGCAAAGCAATACAAGATAGTATAGTCCACATAAAGATGAAATTTACACTCATTTAAACAGGAGGTAATATTGTTGATATAAATAGTAAACGATATTGGACCCAGTGTTAAACCTTATGGAACACCCTTTGAAATTAACAAGAAATTGGAACAAACATTTCCCATGGAAACAGATGCTTTCTATTTGATAGGTCCTGAAACCATTTACAGGCATTTGTATCAAAACCAATGCTATGTAATTTACTAAGGAGTAAAGAGCGATCAACAGTGTCAAAAGCTTTAGCGAGGCCAATGGTATAAGAGGTATAACACAAAGGTGAGTTGAGGCATATTAACTACCAAAGGCATCGATAAGAACCTAATTCCAAAAATTCTAGAAATTTCCAAAATGCAAGGAGAGGCATTTAGATTCAGATTCAGATTCAACTTTATTGTCATTGCATATGTCACAAGTACAAGCAACGAAATGCAGATTGCATCTAAACCAGAAGTGCTTCAGCAGTAATTAAATAACATATGATACAATATATACAAGGAGTAAGGTATGAAATGATATATAAATATGTATCTACATTTAAAAGTGTTAAATGAGATATGTGCATCTAATGAGTATCACATGCTAAGATTCAACCAATAATTAATAATATGCTGTTTGCCAATATGCAGTTTTCATCCTAAGACTGTGGAATTGTATAAGAAGTGGCAGTTGATACACAACTGGCTCCAGTCTACATTCACAAATGTAGATTTTTGGTTATTTAAAATAAAATTACCATGGAATAATTTTGAAGGACTATACAGTATATATATATATATATATAAAATTTTATCCCATTTCTTTTTTTTTCTGGTATGATCTATTTATTTTATTTAACTTCATTTTGATAGCAATTACTGTCATGTTTTCCTTTTAAAATGAAAGTTCTTATGTATGTAAAAACGGGCCATGTGTCACATACTTGGACTTGGAATAAAGTTGTTAAAAAAACTGCCAAAAGGCTCCTAAAAACAGTATGGCCCTTCTCACATTCAAAGCACTCAACATCTGAGAAACAGTATGTCTGCAGAACCCTGCTACCTACACATGGAAACCAGCGGGTTGATGTTAAATATATATGTGTTCTGATGGGTTGCAAATTATCCAATTTTTTCTTATCATAGAAGACAAGCTCTTGCTTTATTTTCTCTCCCCTTCCAGCACAACCCAATAAGGTGCTGAAATTCCACTCACATGACAATACAACTTCAAGCTTGTCCTCACTGTTTGTGAAAGACTGGGAATGCCAAAGTTGACGGAGTTGCCAAATCATCTTAAAACAGTCAGTCTTTTGAATGAATTGGGTGACCCAGAAATGAACATTATACTTCTGGATACTTCTGGTTTCCAGGAAATAGGAAGTATATGCAACAGAAAACCATGGAATTTTTCAAGATTTTTCAGTTTTGAATGGATTCAGCTAAATGGATGTCCACAAAAGTTTAGAAATCATAATCATGGGACAATTGTGTTTTATAAGAAACACAATCAACAACGTTTTTAGGTAAATGTGAACACATTGCATTCACATTTGAAGAAGCATAAAACTGGTTTACTTTTACTCTCCTCTTCCAGTGAGTGTTACGTGTGTTATTGACTGCTCAGGGAGCAATTTGCCTCTCCACTTCCCTGCATGAAAGAGCCACACGACACCAGGGAAAGAAAAGGTGAAAAAAGCTGGATGACTTGGTGCCAACCCTGCACACCAGGCAACCATCTGTTCAGCAAACCTGCCTTTAAGAGACAGCACCAATCCATGCTGACTGAAGCTATCCGTCACCTCAACGGCTTCCTCCCAAGTGGTGTCACCGCACCTAACCAGCCTTCCTGAGACTCCTCTGACCTTCCACATATCTACAAAATCTCATTTTTCCTCACTGCCTCCAGAGACTTCAGACTTTTTTTTTCTTCCTCAACTGTACTGTTATTACCCAACTATTATCTGCAGAGTCTGCACATTGTAAGTACAGGCTTTTGTCAAACTGATTCCTTTTTCCACTTGAATCATGGCTCTGGGTTATGACTCTTCGTAACATCTTATACTGGAAATTCTTAACATTCAGTCAGTAGCCAAATAATGGCTGAGTTTCAATCTGGATAAACAAAGTCGCAAATGAGAGATGGGGAAAATGAGGTTACCACTAATGGTAAATTTAACATTATGTCTATTTGAATATCATTAATTCCATCAGTACAACTGCATGCATGGCTATGACCAGCATGGTTAAGGCTGTTTCACACCAGTGTGGTGCAGGTTTGCCATGTGGATCTCCATGCTGAAAATCTGGAAACCATGCAATCTGGAAACCTTCATGCAAAACTTTTAACACTAGGTCTGCTGTGGATTTCCCATATTTGTTTCATCCAAGTCAGCAGTAGAGAAAATTCTCTGTATAGGCTCCTAACTCCACAAATTAGCATATAAATTTGGCATCACAGCTAAAAGCTAATGATTATATCAGCAATTAGACATGCATATTTTCGACTGCTATTTTGGCTACTTGCTACCTTGCTGGCAAACAAGAAAAAACTACCATCTTCATATCAAAGCTCCTGTATGATCGCTGATCAGATTTGCTCTTTGGCTCCAACATCCATATAACGTTCACTTTAGCCATCCATCCATCATCCACACCCGCTTATCCTATTCAGGATCACGGGGGGCTGGAGCCTATCCCAGCAGTCATTGGACACTGGAATAAGCAGGTACACCTTGGACAGGTTGCCAGCCAATCACAGGGCTGATACACACAAACAGACATTAATTCACAACTCCGGTCAATTTAGAGATTCCAACTGACTTAATCTGCATGTATTTAGAGGTGGGAGGAAACCTGAGCATCTGGGGAAACCCATGCAGACATGGGAAGAACATGCAAACTCCACACAGAAAGTACTGAGTCAGGTTCAAACCCAGAACCTTCTTGCTGTAAGTCAGACCAAGCTACCATGTTCTCTGTGTTTGTCAAATAAAACTGGGTACCGAGACACTATTGATGGCTGAAGAGTGTGACCGATGTGCATGACATTCGGGCTTCTTATTGGTCAGATATTACTTTCCGCAGATGGAGGTCCACAGCAGCTGAGGATGCCTCCATTTTTTTTCCCACACATTGTGTGGGAAAAAAAATTTTCCACATCGTGTAAGTGCTCATTGTCAAACGGCTTTTTCTCATCACTCAGCTGCTGTCTTTATATTTTTAATAGAAATACTCAATTTTAGTCACTAATTATTCCATTAAGAGCCATTTTCCTTGCTGGTTTTAATTGATGTTAAGTCTTTGTTAATGAAACTCCACACTTCCTGCAGACATTTCACAATAAAAGCCCTCCAGGGAGGGAATTTAACCCTGAACTGCTGGAAGGCTTTTATGTGAAATATCTGAAGGAATGCTAAGTGATAAAATCTACACATGCTGTCCCTCTGAATGGATTAATTGGCTGCCCAAAACATGACTTGTGTTCAAGAAAAAAACTTAAATCAGTAAAGCAGTAAGTTCTAAATTAATTGTACTGATGAAATTAATGCTGCCTAAATAGTCATTATGTTACTTTACTATTTACACATGATAACTTTAACAGCAGCAACAACAATAAATTTATAAGACTGTGACTGAAATATGACCAAATATACCCAAAACAAAATGAATTAACTAAAGGCTTGTCTCTTAGTAAAGGCCGATTTTCTGTTATCTATTGTTGATATTTATTAATTATTCTATCCATTTCATAAACTGTATGATGATAAAGAGTTACAGTGTATATCTAGTTGTGTACAATATTTTTTTTCTGAATATAGTTGAGTTGACTGTATATTTATAATGTGTGATTCTCCACTGGCTCTTGTCAAGTCAAAAGTCAAGTATTTGTATAACCTACTATCACATACAATGTCTCAAAGGGCTTTACAGATCCACACATTAGCAGTTCCCAACTCAGCCCAAGCTCTCTAAGAAGACAAGGAAAAACTCCCCAAAAACCTTGTTACATAAGGAAAATGGAAAAAAAAGACTTTCTGTTCCTCAAATGACCGGGTGTGCAATAGGAGCCGCAGGTGTAGAAATAGGTAAATTACAAAGATGAAATATTACAGAATGTTATGAACAGCAAATAATCAATGATCCAGTGTCCATCAATGATCCAGTTTAGTCAATATGAAATCAATGTTATGATGACTAAAATATGAGTCACATAGAGTAAATGNGCGGGGGGGCATCATCTTGTAATTTCACACTAACAACTTGCACTGTATATGAGCTGCCATGATATCGATATGTCTCCTCACCATCTCTGCCTGAGATAGCAAGATTACTTGACAGACTGTGTTTTGTGCAAATCCTCACTTCACCTCCCAGCAGGAAAAAAGCATTTCAATTTGACATAAAATCTCTGAGCCTAGCAAACTAACAGCCTTGGTTTTTGTGTTACAAAATACACCAAAAAACTCCAACAGTCATGGTGTGTGTGGCCTGACTTCATTTGGAATACTTGCTTTAATCTTAAACTTAATCTGACAATGCCTTTATTTGCTTTTTGGCAATCAAAAAATGCTGTTTTCATGACATTTTATTATGATTAGCAGAGCTGGTTAACCCTCTGGAGTCTAAAGTGCATTTACAATTTTATTTTTCATTGAATTTGGCTTTTATTTGCTGCCTAAAAAGACACAATGGAAAAAAAAAAATCCCTTCCATGCAGGACACAAAATTTTGGCTTATGAATGCGTTGTCATTTCCTCCAAGCCTGCCAACTGTCTACTTGTTTCTAATAAACTGTACCAGAAATAGAAATAATAATAGAATAATAATAGAATTAGAAATAATAAATAATGTAAAAAGAGGAAATTAGAATTAGAGGAAAGAAATTCAAGAACTAACTCTTTAGGCACTTCCAGAAAAAAAAAAAAAAAAAAAAAATCCAAAATAAATGACTGACTCTACAGTTATTAATTAGTTACTAATTTTATAAAATTCTAAAAAAAATAAAATTAAATAAATAAATAAATAAATACAAAAGGACATTTCCAGAAAATGTATCAACCAAAAAAAGAGAGGAAAACTAAGAAAAAATAATGAATGACTGAGTCAAGAAAGTGAAGAATATAAATCTAGGATTATAGACTATTCTTCCATACTTGATTGTCACATGATCCATTTCCATTGAATTCTTCACATTTGCTCTGAGAATAACAAAGTGCTTGAAAATGGTGAAAGACTGTTTTCAAGCCCTTGTTTGTTTACAGGTTTGGCAGAAATGCAGAGCCTTTACAAGCCACTCTGCCTGCTAAAGGATTTTTTTTTTTCTTACAGCACAGTTTATAGGTGGCAAATGAAAGTCCAATTCAATGAAGTAAAACTCCAAAAATAACTTTCGACTCTAGAAGGTTAATATGGGGCCGTGCAGTCTATATGAAGAGACTCAGTAAAAAGGTAGCATTTAAAGTTCTAAGAGAGCACAGGGAATTAGCTAATGCAAGATTAGTTCATTAGATCAGTTATACCCATGTAAAAGATGTTTCTACATGCATTTATATGTTTTAGTGATGTGCCTTCCTGGAGTTCCTGAAATTAAATTAAAATTTAATAATTCACAATATGGGTTCATTAGATATGGACATATATTCATTAACTTTGCTTTGCTTATTGGCCATGAATGTACTCAGATTCCAACTATGCAACCACTGCATTTGCTGAGGTAGCTTATATTTACTTTACTTACAGTACATTTTAATTCTATATTACAAGATGTCCTATACAATTAAGTCTGCCCAAGAGAACTTACACCAAAACTGTTAAAAAATAAATAAATAAAAATCAACACTTATTGCTTTAAGTTAAGCTACTTAATTAATTTGAAGGGATGAGAAATCTGGAAAGATTGATTAATTGTTGATTCACAAGTACATGACATTCTCCCAGGAACAACCATTGTGGATACATTATCAGTCCTTAGTTTTGTTTTTGTTTTGTTTTTTAATTATTATTATTTTAATAAGATAATTTACTATCACAATTTCAAATGTATTATTTAGAAACATCACTGTTAGCTACCCCAGGTCATGTGAGGAAGATATAAATAAGCACATTCATCATGTCAGTGCCTACAATTTTTATGGCCTAATTCTTTATTTTTTTATTTATTTAAAATGGACCATGTACAATGTTAAACATAAATATTGCCATTTGATATACTGCACTAGAGTTAGCTTAGAGCTCATTTTCATCTGCAGTCCCTCGGCAGGTCACGTGTAAAAAAAAAAAAAAAAAAAAAAAATCCATACAAACATCAAGACTAATAACATGAAAAAAATGCACAGGACAAGTAAAAACAATTCAACACTCACTCTCTATGAGTTTATGGTTAAAATGCATGTTTGGGAATGGTATATGATTATTTTGAAAAATAGTTATGAAGTACGTAACCTGGAAAATATATGACAAAACACCAGAAAATGCAATCGCATTTCACTTCATTTTCCACTTGTTACCTGCTTTTCCTAAAAAGTCAGAAAGAGAACCACTTCAAGAAAATAAAAACAAAAACGATATACATACTGTATAGATAGATAGATAGATAGACAGATAGATAGATAGATAGATATTTATAAATCACTTACTGTGACATCTGCCATATATTTTGACACTTCATTGTGAGCTCTGGCTGTGTAAATCTCAGTCAAACCTCCCAGCAGCCTGTGAGAAGTGAGCTTACACTTCCATCACAACAAGCAGTCAGGCTTATTAAATGTTATAATTAGTATAATCACATGACTTGTAATAAAGTGAACTATTATTTGGATGGCATAAATTATAAGACTGATTTTGGCGTTTTGGAGGCTTTAAAAAAAAGCTAGATGACAGTAAGAGATAAGAAAACAAAAGCAAGGGTGGAAGAGTTTATAGAAACCTCAAGCCTGTTTTGTAAAACAAAAAACACTTCCACTTTCCATTGAGTTTGTGCTTTGGAATGAATGTTCCCTGTTTATATTTTTCTTATAAATAGATCTTTGCAGGGTAAAAACTATTACAGACTTTTCAGTACATTTCAAAATTGTGTGTTGTTTTTAAATTTACTTTAATCAATTCAGATTAATTCAGATTTCATACCGCTGAAAATGCTGTAATGCCTCTGTCAAGGCAAATGTTAAAAGTTCCCCATAAGAGGCATTTATGACTCAGGGAACATGGTTGCATGATGATATTTGCCCTTATCGACAGGTTTAGTCTTGTGCTAAACTTTATCAATTTGGTCGTAAAAAAAAAAATTAAAAATTTGTCCAGAGGGAATTGCAAACATTTGGCCAAATTAAAACATTTTTATCAGAAAGAGCTTCTCTGCCAATGGCACATTTCATTCTCAGGTTCATTCTCAGGTTAGACATTTTTAATCATTCCTTATTCACAGATATTATGATCTGCAGCTGTACACAACTCTGATGTTTTACTACATCCAGTATCCCAAAGTCAGTAAAATCTATCTATCTATCTATCTATCTATCTATCTATCTATCTATCTATCTCACACATACACAGAAAACACTCTTTATCTCACTTGCTGCATCAGAGTGAGAGCTAACTTTGGCTAACATTTGTTCACTTCCACATCTAATTATCCAGCGTGTTTACTGAAGAAGCTAGCGGCTTTATGTGCATTGTATGAGTTCAGGTGAAGCCAAACACAAATGTGGTCCTCTGCACAAAGAGCAAACCGCTTCATCAGCTCATTTACAACGGACTGCTAGCTGGCAGTAAATTTTCTCTCATTTATCACAGTGATTACTAATTAGTTGGCAGGTTGGGGAATTCCTCAGCTGAGGAGTCAACAAAACCAATCATTCACTTTAATCCAAGTGATAGTGTCCACCCACGCACATCTAATCACAACGGGAAAAACATAAGGACTACTGCTGCTGTGGCACGATTGATCATGCATGTGCCAGCAATGACATAATACAAATAAAACAAGGGCTGATGAGTAATAACAAAACTAAATTATATTTGCTTAATGTCATTTAAAGCTATTTGCCAGTTAAAGTCCAGCATGGTCTAAACATGCAACGTCAAAATGAGGCTGGCCTCAAGCAAAGACACTTGCTTTTGTAGAATTTGAAGAATGGTAAGGAAACTCATATTATTATTGCTCTTCTTTTGAGCATTAGCATTAAAATTTGAGTGTTTTGCATGACTGCACTTGCAAAATTAACCATGATGCAGAGTTTCCAGAGACAATCTATATCCCCAATATCACTCCAAATTTTTGCTTCTCAATTCTGAATAATAGAGTGTGATTAAAGGGGACATATTATACAGATTTTCATCTTCTCATTTTCATTTAGGGGTCCATTCTGAAAACTTTTTAGCAGCCATAATCTTCAACCATATCACACTAACATGAGAGAACATAACAAAAAAACATGATAGGTCCCCTTTAAATAGGTTCATCAATTAATGGGTACAAAGATATCACATTCACATTTGATGGGCCATGGCAAAAAAAAAAAAAAAAAANAAAAAAAAAAAAAAAAAAAACAAAAAACATGGAAGTCTTGCTTTTAATAGTTAAAGAGGTTTAATTGTCATGCCACCACTCATCGCAAATAACATCATAGAAATATATTTAAATTTTTAGGCCATTGTTTTAGCATAACCAGTGGAGCACTAGTCAGTAAATAACTGTTTAAAGGGTTTTCTGCCTGTAGAGGGAAAATGTCAGGAAACAGACCCGTATAACATCACAAGGGTCCCATCCTGCTGGTGCTTTAGACTTCAAGTTTGACAAATAAAATCCCCTTTTTGAATGTTTCTACAGAACCAACTTCTAAGAGTGGCTTTAGTTTAAAAATTTGCCATTTTAGCAACAGGAAGTGTTTGTGATGTCAGAGGGCCACTTCCCTGACTTTGCACAGCGCCCTCTACAGACAGGGAAGCCTTTATACAGTCGTTTTCATTGTCCCCATGACCAGTACACTGAATTTGATATATAAAGTCAGTGGAGACCCCCTTTTAATGTTTCAATTTTTATGCTAATGGGAATATGACAGCATGTAAGATTGCATTATTTAGTTATTATTTAAATCAGTGTGAGTACTTACATTTGTCATTTCTGTGCATTGGAATAAAGCAAACATATCCAGAAGGTAAAATTCCCAGACTGGTATTTGACGCAAAGAGGAAAACAAGTAAAGATATTTTGAGGAATAAATTCTAGGACCAAAGAAAGACAAGTTCATATTCACTTTATATACGAAGTGATAAAGGGCTGGAAGAAAGACTGGGTCGATGGACAGGATTTGTTTTGGTCAAGAGGCACTGACTTGGAGGGAGTGGCACTTAGAGGAATATGTGAAGGGCGATAATTATTTAAGAGTGCTTCTCAAGACACTGTATTTTCCGCCATAACTATCGACAGCTGTGTTTTGGTTGCTCTAAATAAAGAAATGTTCATTATCTTTCTCCAGAAATCCACTAGGATGTATCGATAAAAACCCCTGTCGTGCTGGCAAGTGAGCAATGCTGTCTCCTCACCGGGCATAAATATGGTATTGATTAGCCATTCTGTGGAGCTTTCGCTGTCATTTTTCTACCCCGTTCGCAATGAAGAATTGGTGGACAGTAATCACTCTGCATCCTGCAGGCAGTAATGTCCACCATTAGAGACAGGCCGGCGTGCCGTTCAATAAATCATACTCACACACTCACACCAGATTCACCTGTCAACATGAAGGATTTGGCAAGTAGAGCGTGGAAATATTGCCTTTGTTATTTGCTGCTCTAAAAATCAGGTCAGGCAGGGGTTTTTTTTTTCCCTCCAAACTTTAACTTTCAGCACAGTGTGATTTGAAGTATTACAGTTCTGCCAAATCTCTCCAGATTTAAGCTATTCACGTCTCAGAATTCAGAACAGTTTTTTTTTTTTTTTTTTTTGTAGTTTTATTATCAGTCGTCCTTAGAAGTTTAACTGGTTACAAGGGTTTGACAGTTTCTGCTGGGATTTCAAAATGTTTTATACTCCTGGAAAGACTCTTAAACTCTGTCAAAATGGCTCCAAGTTCTGCAAGTAGTAGAACTTGTAAATCAGGCCTCTGTACTTAACTGAAATTGACTGGGATTACAGACTTTGGTCCATTAATTTCTCCAGGTAGCAAGCAAAACATGAGTTATATCATTATTCAAGCATTGATGAAAAAAAAATGTTAGATATTAGATATTACACTGATGTATACTACATTGTCAGTAAATTTGTTCATGTGATATGTCTAAATGAATTTGGAATTCCATGCCTGCACGATTGTACTTAAAGGACCCTGCTGGTGATTTTGCATGTGGGAGCCTAATAAATACTATCTGCAGACATGTTACATTGCTGACAACCAATTTCCAAAACATAGAACCATATTTTAATTTTGCGGTTATTTTAATTCATCCACTTTAAATTTTAGTGTTTCTCTTGCTTACATGTACATCTGAGTGTAGAAGAGACGGTCATTTTTAATTCCTTGGCAAAAGCCGTCATCTCCTGGGACTATATTCCCTGGCGGAGACATACATTTTCTTCCGTGCAACTTCATGTTGTAAACAAAGTTACTTCAACAAAAAATTTAATAGACGTTACGCTCGCTGCAACCAATTACTTATCTCAACCACGTTTCGAGTCTCTACATGTTGATTGTACTAGAATGAATCAAAACCTGTGTTTTGCAAACTGGTTATCAGGAATGTAACATGTATGTGATATATAAGCAACATATAAAACAACCAATATGGTACTTTAAAGGTATTCTTACCTTTAAGTTTTGACCACTAGGAGTGCTGAAAAGCTATACTTTAATGGTTTCTATCAACATGCAAACGAGGACACACATGCACAATGATGTGATGTGATATGCATTTTGCTAACTGCAGAGGGCCGTAATGAGCCATAAAAGGTGGAATTGGACCAATAAAAGAGGGGAAGAGGATGACTGCAAGCCAACGCAAACAATGCAGCATTCAAATCATTTATTAGGTGGGAAAAGAATGAGTCTTGTTCAAAGAGGTGAGAGCTGTTTAGCACACAAGTACAGGTGTACTTGTTCAATTCAGATATGTTCATGTTGAAATCAATGTTTAAAGTTATGCAGGCAGAACAAATGTATACTGTTTATATTTTGCAGAGCAGGTGAGCAAAGTGGAGTAGACTGGACTACACTGGAGTGTGGAGCAAGTTTTTCCAACTCTCTGGAGCGGACTATCAATACTGCTCCAGTTCCACTCTGAAACATCTGGGATTTGAGAAAAAACCAAGGTGGTTAAATGGTGTTTCTATTCATACCTGTGTCATTATGACTGGAAGCTACACTTATATTTAGAACACTAAAAGTAGATCAATTGAAAACATAATATGAATATATGGAGCAATTTTGCAGCAGAATTTTGATTTGAGAGCAGGATTTCTCTGGTCATCCACTCAGACTTTTTTGTTTGACTCTGCTACATTTACATGTTATTCTCTTTATAACAAGGTCAACAAGACCAGGCTACTCATTTCTGCTGTTCTGGAGGAGCAAAGAAGACTAAGGACATATGGAACTTAAAGTGAACTTTATCCCACCAAGCAGACAACTCAACTCCACTGACCTTCAGACATATGCATGCCACTTCCTGGTTTATGTGATTTGACAGCAACTCAACCATAACACATTACAGTAATAAAAAACTGGCAAAGTTAAATTCCATCATGAACCAAAGTACCAACATGGCCCACATCGTAGATAGGTAAGGACAAACAACATTATTAAATTCAGACCTTACAGTGTTGTAAAAGCAGTCATTCACAATTAAATGAGTGTTTATTAATTGAGGATACGTATATGCGATGCAACTTACTGTAAAAGCCATTTTCTGATGCAGGGATGGCAAACAAGGGCATGATTATAGTTGCTGAAGCATTGATAAATGGTACAAAAGCAGGAAAAATAAATTTCAAATGGTTAAACTTGGTTTAACAAACATAAAGAGATGAGTATGCTTTGTGTTGGTCAAAGAAACATTTGAAAACTCAAGTGGGCAATTCTTTTTTTTAAGAAAAAGATTTTAAATAACACTATTTGTCCCAGGAGAAGACAGCTTTTACCAATAAATTAAAATGACGTTCCCTTCTACATTCAGACATATGTGTTAGCTGGCGAAACAATACATTTTAAGGTGGTTGAATCACCTCAATATTTAATTTCGAAAGATTAGAAGATTTAGGAAAATAACAGGAACGGTTTTATGTTTTTGGGAATTTGGTCAGTAATGTAAAATATATGCAGATGCTGTAACATGCAAAATCAACAGTATTGTCTTTTAAGATTCAAAAAGAATCCTAGTAATGTTTACCTAATAGATAATTGCTCAGACCTTTGCAGGGGAGGATGTTCAAATGACTGGGTGCCATTGAATTCCAATAGAATACATCAGGTTTAAAATGATAACTCCACAGAGTTCATGTAAACAGGGATCTCTGTGGTATTCTTTCGCTGAAATTTAACAAAGAAACTGGCTTAAGTATCAGCAGTTATAAAACAGGTCCTATTTGCACATTTATGCCGAATGAAAACATAACTGAAGTGGCAAAATTTGTAAAAAAAAAAAACAAAAAAAAAAAAANAAAAAAAAAAAAAAAAAAGAAATCCATGTCCCCCTAACATTGTGGACATGGATTTAGGGATGTTTCTGTGTTGCTCTACATGGAAACATCCCTCTAAATCTCCTCCTCCTTTCATCCTGTCCCTTATTTATTTATTTTTTTCCTGTAACACTGTTACGCCCCAGTCTAGGGGTAACAGAGCGCAACGTGAAAGTTGAGAAACTCCTCCTCACATGCCAAAAGGAACCAGGCGCAGAAAACGAAACTTCTATAATTGGTGAAGATTTATTTACAGTGTACACAAGAAACAAACAAACTTAGATTACAATAGTAGAACTGAAGACTTCAGGGTGGACTAGGCTAAAATAACAAACAAAACAGAACTATCCACAGTTTGATCCCTCATCTGCCAAAAAATAAACGTAACAAAATACAGGCACTCACCTTCCTAACTGTAACCAAAAACAGAGTCAAACTAGGAAACTCAAATAGCCATCCACCCCTACTTGTCAATCAGACTAACACATAATCCCAACAGAAACGGGAGCAGAGCTGCGCCTGGGTCAGGGCACGCGAAGAGGAGAGTCTAACGTCAGCGGAACCAGTCGTCCTAAAAAGTCTTCTTGGCCAATCCGCTGCTTCCATTCCGCTCCACCAATTCCTGTCAATGGGCAAACACAAATACACACAGCTGGGCCGCATCAGCGGTGTGAATTAGTAACAAAAATAATCAATTAAGGGAATTCCCTAAACAACAACAAAAAACTAATAGCGACCTTCATAACAAACACCGACAGTAATCTTCATGTGGCCATGTTAGCTGCTCTCCTGCTTGGACCGGAGATGAGAGAAGCTGCTTATAAACATCCAGTCCAGGCATGCACACGTCTATCCTTCACACTGGTGAAAACGTGTTATTCCAAAAAACACCTCGAGCTTGGTATCACATAATTACTTTGAGGGATGTATATAAGTTATAATCTTCAATATGTATAAATAATTTCCATTAATAATTTAGTGGGGAATTTGTCAGGTTTTCCACAGCAAAATTTTACCAGTATGAAAATTTGACGCAAGAACCAGTAATAGCACAGGGTGTGGTGCATTTATCCAGTCTGATCTAGGTGGCGATAATTCTATAAACTACAAAAAAAGGCAAAGAAGACGGAGAATGAGTTGGTACGTTCTGCCCGCTGGCCCCTCGCTGGTGATGCAACCAGTCATGTGACCAATTACACCCAGGAAACGTACCAGAAATAAATAAATAAATAAATAAATAAATAAAAAAAAAAGACAAAGGTTTTCCTTAGAGGCCCTGCACGAAGAACCCCAAAAAGCCTGAATCTCTGTCTTGAGTTCTGGGCCCCTAACGTAAGTAATACAAATTGTGAAATTTGGATTGCTTTGAGAAACGAGCAGAGCATGGATGCCAAACAGAAGTAATAGTAAATGCTTGTTCATCCATCCATCAATTAATTTAATATTCTTGTCTTAGTCAAAAACATATCAGTTACACTTGCAAAGTTAAGGCCATTAGCAGGTAAGAAATTAACATTTTTAGATTGGATAATGTCACCATGTGACCAAAAATGAACTACTTTACATTTTGCCTCATAACTTCTGAACTATAAAGTGTAGAATTATTTTCCCCTATACCCTATACCCTATCCCCTATCCCCTACACCTTTGATTTCATCACAAATCAGTGTACATCATGCATTTTTACACCTAAACCGAAGTCATCATTTCTATTTCAATTCCCAATTCCAAACTATTTTTCCATTAATTGATTTGGCCATAACTTGCCATAAAGGATTAGTCAGCTCAGCAGCAACCTATTTAAGTGATCCATGTATATTGATCTGCAGCATTTGATAACATTGGGCCTGTAGGTAGTCAGCAATTTGAAAACATTATTAGTTGTAACGTAGTTATGTCACACTCAAGTGTCATATTTCATATGCTATTTTTGCAGTTTTAATGTAGTAATATAGTAATATCTACAGGCAACATTTATGGTTTCTCCATAAATCATGACCGCCATCAGCCAATCAGCAAGATTGGTCATTTATTCATTCATTTGTTCATTCACCTACTTTCATATTCATTTACTAGTACTATTTGGAGCCATGAAGGGGCTGGAGAATATCTCAAGATGCACTGCATGGGAATCAGGGAATTACCATGGACCACTTTGTATGGGACTTACACATAAACAGAACATCATTCTAAAATCCTTAATCCAGCTAAATTTGAGATAGAATTCAAAGTATACTATATCTTTATGCATTCTGCAGATGTACCTCTTGCAGATTACTTCACACACCTGGTGATAAAAATGACAGAGGTGTTTATTTTTTCATAACTTTGGTGAAACTCTCAAAAGAAATTGTAACTGTGTTGATTGACAGCAGACAACAAGCGAAATCTCTTACACTTACATAGAAAGAGAACAGTGGCTACGCTAAAAGAAATAATCTTTAAAATGCTTGTCATCTTGGGGAACTTGACAAATTACAGAAATATATTTGCTTTTCTCCAGTGTTTTAATGAAATAACAGACTGAACTTTAAGATGATTGCTTTTAAATCATGTGGGAACACTGCACAAACAACAACCTAATCCAGAACAATTAACGTTCATCTACTTCTTTAAAAACCAATTTAGCAAAAAGGATATTTTTAAGCCATTTCTGTGTTCTGGAAAGCAATTATCATAAACCATGTTCATTGAGATGCTCCACAAATACCTCAGTACATACTTGGCTTCATAATTTGGGTCGTTCATATCTCTCACAGCGGAGACAATACTTTATAATAAGCTGAGGCCCCTTATGTATATATCTGTGGTCATCGCTTCCCTGCCTCATTTTAGTTTACAAAGGAATGAATTTACTCATTTAAAAATAAAGAAAAAAAAAATACATTTCCCCCAAAATCACTTTAACTCGGAGAAAACATGTATTTGAATATTGTGTCATAAATCACAAGGATAATAATTTCCTTTGTATATGTCTCTGGTGCTGTTTTGACTGGGTTAAAATAAAGAGGTAAAAATAGACTTTTGTAAGGTGTGTACCAGAATTAAGCAATCACAGTCATTATGTCTTGCACCTGTCTCTCTTTTGTCCTAATACTTTCAAATTCTGAATTTATGCTTGTAATGAACATTTCATTCATTCTGCTGAAGTCATTTTAGCTCCTATTCAGAGCTGCTAAATGCAATACAGTTGCGAGGGATTTATGTACTAATTGCTGGACTTCAGCTTTATCCAGGCACTGCTGGTGTGGCTAAACACTTGGCAATTCCTCCTCACAAGGGCCCCAACATCTACAATATTCTAACTTACAACAAAATATGATTTTCTTTCACACAATTTGTGCTCTAGAGAGAAAAAAAAAAGGCAATTATTGCTAAGATAAGCAATTTAAAATACTTACAGATATTATTGTAATCATTTTCAGATATTGCCTGGTAATGATCAGCCATATTAATTGCCCTTAAAAATACTTATTTATCAGACTTGTGTTTTTCTTTTACTTGAGTCATAATAAAAGAGTAATAATAATTCCATATTTCTGCACCGAGTACAGAGATTAAGGATAATTTTAACCCAGTTTAGTACAACTGCTAAAACCTAACTCCACCACCTAGCCAAGTTCTCTTCCACTAACTCCAAATGTGTCTTATTTTCACATTGTATTTCAAGTATATACATGTAGCAATGGAAAATGAGATATTAGGGCTTAAAGACTGCACACCAATATAACACCCACAGACTGTTTTCAGGACATTGTGGGCTGGTACAGACCACGCTTGACTCGCGTCTCACGTTTCATTTGGTTTGCTGTACCTGTTTAAGTGGGTTTTTTTTTTTTTTTTTTTNTTTTTTTTTTTTTTTTTTTTGGTCTTGTTTGCCTGGTGTAGAGGTCAATCTGAACTTTGGCTGAGGAAACAGTGAGACTTCTACATAGGGATCAAAATGGACAAAGTGTAATACGACTGCGCACACTCACTTCCAACAGCCTCCAGTTATTTCAAAGTGGTTACTGCAAAGTTCAGAACAAAGTGTGCGATCAATAATTCGGTGCAGCTGGCTTGACTGCAGTTATGCGTATTTAGCAGCATCCACTCAGGTTTTAAAGTTACCTCGCAAATGTTTTGCAAGATAACTCAAAAGGACTCTTTTTCTGTCCACTGAATTTTTTCATTCCCCCTATATCCTCCTCAGTGCTCCATATGTTATGAATCTGCTATTCATGACCTGTCCACCAGCTGTCACCCTTGTTTTTTTCCCTGTTGTGTTCACCTCACCTGTGGTTAATTCACTGATTCTTCCCTCCACTGCCACTCACTGATCCTCCACACCTGCTCCCCATCTGCAATCACTGTGTGTGTGTGTCTACTTATACCGGTGCTTTTCCTTTGTTCTGTGCCAGATCATCTTATGTTCTGTGTGTTTAGTTTTTCACAGCCAAGCATCGTGCCAGATTTTTGTTCTCCTGTTAACCTGTTTCTCGTTCTGATTTAGTCTAGTTCTTGTTACCCTGTTCCTGTAGCCTGTTTCCCTACCTGTGGATTTTTCTAGTGTCGTGACCTATATCTGTTCACCAGTTTTCTGATGCTTCAGCTCTTTGGATTATCAGCCTGTTCACCTTTAAGTTTTTTCCTGCCTCTTGGCCTGCCTTGTTTGCCTGTGTATCATCATTAAAATACTACATTTACGCTACTCTATCTGCGAGCCTGCATTTGAGTCCTCACTCCCAGAGCTTAACCCTGACACCATACCTATCAGCTCTTTGCCAAACAATGTGAGTAAATTTCTTCCTTTAACCACTTTTTATAATATTGATCTCACCAAGCTCCTGGTATCGCTCTGTTTATCACCCTGAGAAGGTGTCTGATCAATCAGAATAACTTAAAACATCTGTGTGGGTGTGCAGGGCTTTGACAAACACTTGGCTTACATATGGAAGCTCGAAGCACAGAAACCCTATCCTCAACTGTGAAGTTGCTAGCTTTGTCTAAGTCTTGGATGTGTAGGTGTTCTGCATTGCCAGCTAATAAGATAATGTACAACATATAAATGCAACAGATTTCGATATGCTGGAAGGCATTTGATTTCAGTTTTGGAGGAGGCTAGCTGTTTCTCCCTTCTTGAAGTCTTCACGCTGAGCTATACATAGAGAGGATATGGATTTTGAGTTATGAATCAAGCAAATATCACAAAATGTAAGTATTGGAGAGAGGAACTTAATTTTTTTTTTTTTTTACCTTGCAGAGCTATGTCTGTAATACATAATTTTTCTCATGATTAAAGTATACACATATTACACTGAATTGAAGCCTTTGTAAGTTGACTAACATGGAGGGTGAGATTGAGTCATTTCACACAGCTGACAAGAAACTGCCCACACAACGTGTAATAGCATTATCAAGCAGAAAGAACAATGAATGCAAGGTTCAACCTTTAATAAAGGTGAATGCATGTTAACATTCTGATGTGCACAATGTAACTCATGAGAAAAATTCTTGAACCTCACTGACGTTTACTTAAGAAATGGATGCATTGTAATGGTTGAGCTTTCCAACAAACCTTTCACATATTGAAGGGCATGTAGGCGTTCTTGCATATATTCCCTGCATCTCAAGAATGTTTTTGCCAATACAGTCCTGCAATGTTCCAATGATGCAAGGTCAAAGGTCAGATTGACATACAGAACAGCAGGCCTGGAGCTAGAAGCAAATGAGTGTCTTGGTGAAGGAGTCTTGTCTTCTTACGGCACAGAACTTACTACTCTTATCTTCTGACTCACTACACTAGAAAGCAATGCTGATGCATGATGCTGGAATCATCATTGAACGTAATTTCTATGGTATTTGAACAAAGAGTTGTTTTACAACCTAATGAGGAAAACTTCTGTTGCCAAAAGCACCTTTTTGGATTGAATCTAATTTGGGAATCACAGTGTACTAACGTCTGCTATCTAGCATTAGCGTATTTTCTCTGCTTTGTGTTAAGGCTGGTTTATTATGGGAGTCAGAAGCCTTTGCCTTTCATACTATTGGCTGTTTTACATCCTTAACACTAAACTACCAAGGCGGTCATTTTGACCATTTTTAAATTTTTAAATGTAATAACTTTGTTTAAATAAAACCTATATACCTACAGGACCCTGACTTTTCCTCAATGTGTGTATATTTTATTCTAACATTGTTATTTTGTTAAAATTACAAAACACAAAAGGGATCTGTGTGTTTCTACCTTAAATGGCCATAGCGGTCATAATGACCGTATGCATTATAGACTGTGTATTGTAGCAATATTTGCTACTTTTTTCCTGCTCTTGACGACGCCTGTCACGTTGCCTAGAAATTATTGTCCTCTATTGTGTTTTTTCTTTTTTTTTTTTTTATACCCTAAGCCTAAAACCTAGCTTTGAGCTAAAAACAAGGAGGAAAGATAGCTAAAACAAAATTGAAATAAGTGAAGACAGTACTTTTGAATCAAATAAACAATAGAAAACTAAACAGAAAATCACAACATGTCAATAAGAAAAAAATGAACGTGGAAGAGGCTTTAGCGATGCTTTGGAGCCTTGATGAGGCTGAGTCTGATGGAGAAGCAGCAAGATCGGATAGTGATGCATCCTGGTCTCTGGAAAGTTCAACGGACCCAGGCTCTGAGGGTGATTCAGAGAGAATTCCACTCCATAAAAAAAGCCGGCTGGACAGTTCCAGTTTGACATCTGCTGTCATTTCATCTTCTAATCTTCCAGGTACGGTAGGCTGATCCTTTACCACATTGTTATTACACTATTAGCCTATAATGTAGGTTAGGCTATTGGAGGTCTTATGCGATCTTATGAGTTTCTTAGCCTATATACTGTAAGCCTTGATAGGATTGATATTTCACGAAATAAAACAAATGGTGTTATAATTTTACAGCATGATAAGTTTTTTCAAATACTGTATTTCTTCCTAAATCAGTTTGTTTTTCCACTGTTTAGGAATGTTATAAATTCTTCTCTTGTGACAGTCAAATTGACTGTTTTGGTCATTTTGTGATATATGCGTTCAAACGTCCCTATAAGTTCTTTATATACACTGAATTTTAATATTGAGTTTTTTTATAAGTTATTTTATCCTAAGTTCCAATTAAGAATGAATTTGTTTTTATTTTACAAAGATAATAACAGAATATTGATCTACTTTGAATTTATAGCTGTGATTACAACAGCAGGTTCTGTGATTTTTGATTAAATACATTTTCACATTCATTTGAATTTAAACTTCGTGTTCTGGTGTTTATTATTACCTATCCCAACATTATAGACAATTTATTCTTATATTTTATTTCAATAATCCGCTATGGCCATTCTAGTAGTTACAGAATTCTGGTAATTTATGTTAAATGAAAATACATGCAATTTTGCATGTTTAAGCACAACAGACAACCCACATACAACCTTTTTCCAAAACATACTACTGGAGCAGTAAATTTTAGATTTATTTTCCTAGTTTCCAGACTGCTACTGGTTTTAGTTCATTCCAATGCGCTATTAAAATCAACTTGTAGAGACTTGAAACTTGCTTGACATAAGTAATCCATCACATAGCCAATTATGTCTATTCATTTTTTTTGTTTGTTTTTTTTTTTCCCAAAATAACATTATTTAACTGGTCCAACACACAGGTGCAAAAATGTATGTCTCCGTCAGGGAATATAGTCCCTGGAGAAGACAGCTTTTACTGAGAAACTGAAAATGACCGTCCCTTCTACATTTGAACATACATATTAGCAGACACAACAATGCAGCCTCAAGGGGGCACAAGCCAGTGTCCTCCTTGTGCCGGTCCCAAGCCCGAATAA
>VXCM01001430.1:53615-104515 GCA_014773175.1 Lucifuga dentata | reverse complement strand
TAAGAAATGATTTTTAATGAAGGCATGCCCAGTCTGTATTAGTGCACTGGTACTCCAGTTGTGTTCCAACCCCCTTTCCCAGACTCCCTTGCTTATGCGTTTCAACATTCTATTCAACAGCCTGCTGTCTGCCTTGTCCCACATCATTTTGTGATTAACTTGGTACACAGTCTGGTCATGCTATTGCTCTGCAGGCACTCCCATGTAAAACATGGGAGGTTTCAGTAATGCATGCTGTGGGGATGTTTTGGGGGAGAGAGTTCTGGAGACTTGGTCCAAGTTAAAGGAATTATGAAGAAAGAGAATTACCATTCCACCCTTCAAAGACGTGATTCCATCCGGTTTACAAATTACTGGTCAAAATTTCATTCTTCAACAGGACAACAATCCAAAACATTCATCAAAATTATGCCAAAATTACATCCATTGAAAAAAAGAAGCAAAAGGTTTTGAGAATATGACTTGGCCAGAGGGGGTTACTTTGATGAAACCAAAGTCTGAGCCTCAAATGACCTCAAAGTGTTTTTATGTTGACAAATTCTTCTTGAAAACTAATTACAACATTTATCTTATATATTTTTGTCATTTCCTGTCGAATAAATTGTAAAACAAACAATGTATTGATGATTTTTTTTTTTTTTTTTTTTTAATCTGGGAACGCCTAAAACTTCTGGCCTGTAGTTTACATAGCTGTCAAGTAGAGTCATGCACAAAGGACCTGTGTGAGTGTGTATTCTTATGGTTTTGGTGTGTATATTTGTGAGGAAGTATGAATCTTTTTCCTCTTAAAATGATCTAAAAACATATTTGACGTAGACTGTGTTTTGGGGCACATACAGTATGAGCAGTTTAATCCTTGCCAGTGACTCTACCTTCAAGATCTAAAATGTTTAATATGAATATAATGCAATTATATCAACCTTACTCCTTGTAGTAACTGATGTCATTGACGTCAACATATACAGAATACTCTCGTCCATCTATTTTGACTTTTGACTGTTTACTCATTAACTCATACATGATAGGGAGCTTGCTCAGTTCAGCCAGTATCCTACAGCTGACCTCCAGTAAGCTCCACTGGAACAGCTGAAGGCTAAATAACTTGTTCATGTATTGCTGTGATAGAATTTGCTATGTATCTGTGCATCTTTGCATTGTAATAGGTCGTCACCATGAGGGAAAACAAACTGTCTTATACAGCATATAACAATCTTACTTTCAAGCAGCATACAACAAAGGGCAGTGTTATATATAAAAAAAAGCTTTTTCAAAGGGGAAAGCTATCTTTATTGAAAACCATTCTTCTCTCTGAAATTTATTCATAAAGCTTGCCACAGTCTCTCCTCTGTGCATTGAGCCATGCATTCTAATTGATAATCATAAATGAAAGAATTAAAAATTGACATCCTGCATGAAAAATCTCTAATAAGTGTTGGTCTGACCCAGCAGCCCTCAGGGAAAATAAACAATCTATTTATTAAATAAAATGGAACACGAGGAAGGTTATTATGCTCAGTCACACATCTGAAATGAGTCCCTTTTTTTATTTAAATGGCAGATCATGCATGGCAACAGCATGGGTTGGACTGAATAGCTCTGTCAATGCAAGGATGTGTGTGTGTGTGTGCGACACTGGATGATGTAATGATGTATTGACTACACTAACTAACCAACCAACCAATATATCATTGATTTAGTCTGTCTTAGCAAGGACCTGAAATCACTGTTTTCAGTGCAGTCCCCCAGTAAGGGTGTGTGCATTTGTGTGTACAGTAAGTGTGACTGTCTATGTGTTACTGCATGTGTGTCTCAGATGCTTGAGGGTGAGGGGATATGACCGGTATGTTATTGATCAGAGACAGGTAATCACCAGTTCCGATCCTTAATTACACATATAGATTGGCTGAGGATGGCGGCACTGCCATCTGTACTGCCTCCCCTCAAATTGACAAGGTTATTACAATGACAGACTTGCTATATAAAATGTAGCTGGCTCCCAAAACTGACAGAGTAAAATGCCACTTAAATACAAATACACTCAAATACAAATCTTTTGAGAAGCATTTCCCCATCAGTGTCAAGTGAGGTTACGTTATGGGTTATGTTAGGCTAATCTTTTCATCTAAACCAATAATCATGTGGTTAGCATTGAACAATTACAGCCTCCTAAGATGTTTTCATATGTCCAAAATACCTGTGAGAATGACATCAACATACTTATTTTATCCTTGTAGATAATCAGCCAGACAAATTGAGATTAAAATTCTATTATTCTGCTATAGGTTGTTTCAGGAACAGTTATATATAAAGTGTCATTTCTATAGTTTGGATGAAGAGTTTAAGCTTTTTTGTGCCATTCCAGCACCATATGTGCACCTGACTCTTCCTAACATGAATCAAAATTATATTGACAGCCATGCAAAATAGTTCCCGTAGAAAGGTCTAACCAGGGAACTTTGGCATTGTATAAAAGCAACAAGTGTCAGCTGTTATTCCACTGACAATTCTGTGATGCTTTATCTTCCCTCTTTTTTAGCCGATGTGATTTCTCTTTGTCTTTCTCTCTCACTCAATCTCCCACTGCTTTCTCTCTCTCTGTGGTTTGGTTTGATAATGTTGAATTGTGATGAGAGTGGTTTTCTAAAGCCTTAGTCTTTTTCCTCTCTATCTGTTTCCCTCTTTGACAACACTGCAATGTGACAGTTTCTTGTTTTTCTGATGTCTGTTTCCCCGCAGCTTTCGGTCTCGGCTTTTAAGAGCTTTACCAGTGGCTCCCTGTGAGCCCAGTCATAATTACAACAGCAGCAACATCAGCTCAGCTATTTTGTTTGACAACAACACTGCTTTGGTGACAGATACACTGGTTTTATTCAGCTGAAGTTTCTCTGTGTGCATCTGTTCAATGCAAATATCTTTCAGTGTATGGAAAGGCATGCATGTGTGTTCACTATGTGCTGTGTATGTTTGCATGGAAAACAGTTGTCATGTTGGAATATGTTGAATGGATGTCTGTCTCATCTGCATGTATTAATCCAACTGATGTGTATTGTATGTATGCATTTATTTTACTGGTGCTTGCTTATATTTATCTGTTTATCCATTCAGCATATTTGGTGTGCGAGTCTGTGTATGTGAATTAAAGATGAGGTGAGTAATGTTGCAGCATTTGAAGGACTCATTTAAGTCATCACTGCTTTTTTCTGGCTGAGTTCATGAGCTTACACTGCTGGTTTTTGTTTTTCACATCACAACAAAAATTTAGATTGTGTAATTAGTTTTATACCTGCACAGTGGATGACTATTCCGAATATACACTGTGCCGTTAATGTGACTTTATTATAAGTGTAATTTGGTTGTGTGCCTTCAAAAAAAAAAAAAAAAAAAAAAAAAAAAAANAAAACATGCTTCAGATTTCTTTAAGTTTTTTTTTTTTTCCTAGTTTTACTGATCATTTCCATTGGTTATGTAAAATATGAGGACTCCATCAAGAGTCCAGAGGAGCTCACAACACAATCAGACAGGATTTAAACAAGTCTGCTACAGCAGAGTTGCTTCAGCCAATGAAGTACAGATCATAAAGCAAAGGTTGTTATAATATACAGTATTCTTATATGTCCACTGCATTTTAAAACTCTATACATGAACAACCACAGTAAGTACATTGGGTCAAAATTAAAGCAGACAGAAACTCTCAAATGGACATTTACAATGGACAGTTCAATAATAATTCACCTCAGCTGTCACTTTCAAATAAGTACTTAGGCTACAAAGCCCAGATTTAATATTTTTTAATGAGGTTTGGGAGTTTGGAAAATCATGTCGTAATCTACTGTAAATGTTCGCTTACAGGGCAAATTCTCTCTGGATGAATTCTCACTGGCTTTTTCAGGCTGTTCACCAGCAATTTTCTAGCAAAAATCTACTGTACTCATGTCAAAGGTTTAACCACTGTAGGTTTTAGCAACTACTGTGGTAAGTTTGAATTCATATAAGTTAAAACATCTAGTGATTATCAAACAAACTGATTGCATACAGTGTTACTGTAGTGAATGCATGAGTACTTGTAATATATTGAATATCCAAATAAACTTATCATACTTTACCACTGTCCATCTGTTTGCTCAATACATTTTAAGTATTCCAAGAAGCAGTGAGTGAAACCATATCTGAAGAAATTAGAGTAGTTTGTTACTATGGTTTCATGTAGTCTAAAGAGAGAGATTATACTGAGGAAGAAAGAAGGGAAAAGCATAACATTATGCAAAAAAAAAAAAAACCAAACCAAAAAAAAAAAAAAAANAAAAAAAAAAAAAAAAAAACGAGCAGGATGGACAAACAAGGAAAAGAGATTCAAGAAGAGACAAATACTTTCCATGAAATTAAAACTACAGAAGAGAGTGAGGAAGACCTAAACTCTTAAAGAGTGCAGGAACTATTAGATTCCCTTAGAAGGCCCTCAGAGGAAGAAGATTTCATTAGTAATTGATCCAAGTGTGCTAAAGCGTGCATGATAAAATGCTCTACAGATGACTACATCAGTTTGCACTGCAGACAATTAGGGACTTCGGTAGACAGAGGAATTATTAAAAACCCATGGGCTCCCAGACATTAGTATTGAGTTTGATATAATCAACATTCTGTCAACATTCAAGCCAAGTAACTACTGACACAGTAAAGAGAACCAAAAATAAATAAATAAATAAATAAAATAAAAAAAAATGCATCATGATTAATTCCCTTATTTGGGATGACAAATAATAAATACATTAAATACATTTTATTTATTTCAAAATTATACACATTATTTGAAAGGTAGAGTTATGAGGTATTCTGCTAGGATAGCTGATAATAAAGATTCATCAATCAGAAGTGTTTAGTTTTTTCATAAACTATTTCAAGTTCTTTCCAACCATTTGTATTGTCATATTCAAAGAAAATAAATGGAAAATGCTCCTGATAGAAGTTTTTCAAAAAGTTGTTAGTGTGAGTAAACAAATGAGATATGTATGCGTGTGAAACACTGTCATTTCAAACTTGGTTAGAATTTTGACATTCTTCTTTTGCATCCAAAGCCAATGTATTTGTAAACCCATCCCCATAAATGAGGACCCAATCTTAAAGAGCCATACTGGTAGTTTTTTCATGTTTGAGCCCTACAAATACTGCCCACACACGTTACGTAACTGCCAACCATTTTCCAAAACATAAAATCGGATTGCAGTTTTTGTGTTATTTTGCCATATTCCCTAATCTTTCAAAATCAAATGTTCAGGTGATATACCCACCCTATTTATACCCCAATTTATCACTCTAGTAGTATGTTTTGGGAAATGGTTGGCAGTAATATAACATTTATGTGGGTTGTATTCATTGGGCTGAAACATGCAAAGTTACTGGTATAGTCCTTTAAGTCTGAGGCTTAATGTTTTTGGTTTCTATGTGTTTACAAAAGCTGAGTTTCTGATGATGAGAAGCTACTATTCACTACAGTTTACAGTAAATTAGGTCATTTAGCAGTAAGGACAGATCACTAATTACTGTAATAGCAAGAATACAACAATAGAGAAAATAAATACAAACAAGCTGCTAATTCTGTGCCAGAGATAGAGTTGTTCATTGGCTAACTGGAAAAGCTGTAGTCATACTTACGAGTGTGATTATATGTGCTTAGCAAACCTTCCTTAGTCAATGAAAATGGCTGCACAAATAGTGACATGTTTTATAAGACTTCTAAATTTTACATCAATATTTGATGCTTCAACTTTAACACAATTTTAAAAAGTGCTGGAATTGTAATTGGGTTTTGGTGTGAAGAGAACAATCTGGTAATGAACTGTCAATTAGCCTGGCTAACAGAGCTAACAAGATGAGACAGGGTGTGTGTGTGTGTCAAAGAGGGACAAACAAGGCAAGAGTGTGTTTGAAGTTTAGTCTTTGTGTGTATGTCTGTGTATATCTATGTGTTTTTAACATTCCAAGACAAGTGGGCATGTGTGTCTGTATTTGTGTTAGCTGAGAAGCTAACAAGCAGTGACGTGTCAGTAGACTTGATTTAACAACAGGGAGGGGGGGGGGGNAGAGAGAGAGAGAGAGAGAGAGAGAGAGAGAGAGAGAGAGAGAGATGGTTGATGAGTAATGGATTGTGTGTATTTACTGTATGATTGTATGTTGTTGCATTCATGCAAATGTTGTGTAATGTTGTCATGTTGCAGCATCCTCAAATCAAGCAGTGCCACTTTAAATTTCCTAACACTAACATTTGTAGGTCTGTCAATACTGCTTCTCTCTCTCTCTCTCTCTCTCTCTCTCTCTCTGTGACTTGCCCTTTGCTTTCTGCAGTGCCTTTTGCTCCTGTTTTTTGCAACCCTATTCATGTCTCGTTTCTCCCTCTCTGTTTGATAGTGTGTGTGTGTGCGTGCACGTGCGTGTATGCATCCATGCCATTTAACCTGTCTAAGGTGCTATTGAGGTTAATGAGGGGAGACAGTATCAGGCTCCAGATCCCTTTAATAAACCTTGTCGACTCCACCCGCATGGTGCATGCCAATGAGGTAACCAAATGAGTCTGTGCAACAGTGTCAGTGGGAAAAGAAAATAGCCTGGATCAAGGGAAATGAGGCTTGCTCCTTGAAAGGAAACCTGATTTTTTATTTATTTATTTTTTTTTCACAAATGCTCTTTGAGTTTACTCAGAAAATTGGAAGTGAGTCATACACCTAGTTTATAAACAAAGACAGATAGTGAGAGGTACAGAGCAACACAGTTAGAACAGAGATGAGCATTTTTTTTTTTTTTTTTTTNTTTTTTTTTTTTTTTTTTGTAAATTATGATGCTCCAATCTGCGTCCTCATATGCGAAAAATACATTTTGGCTTTGCTGCACTGAAAACATTCATTCTGCTTAACTGAGACCTGTTATCAAAACAGTGGCCATTTTTTTCTGTGTCCTCGTGGTATTAATAGCACAATACACTGATCTGCTTGAAAACAAGATGACGGCAATCCGAGTCAAGATATTTTATGGGGACAAAAGTGAAAAAAGTAAGAACCTGCATCATACTGTATTTTATTATTATTTGTTGTATAAAATTTGCTTCGAAGCAGGTCCACAGAGTGCTGGTCCCCACCCTTAGCAAGGCCTTAGTGTCGTAGCGGTTGACTTGAATAAGTTTAGGAATGGACCAGTGGGTTCACAGAAGAACCCTCTGGCTTAGAATGGCTGTGATATCACGTGTTTGCCGCTTAAATCTCTGCTGTAATATTACTACTTCAGCAATTCTCCATTATATCCACCAGCACAGGCCAGGAGGGCAGTGGGGCAGCAGAGAAGAAGTGATGTCACACTCCAAAGGGACCACGAAAAATCTTCCAGCTGGATGGCATCCTGATTTATAGTTTGTCCCCATTAGATGTCCCATCTCCACAAAAATAAATTCCTGTCTGACATCAGAAAACAAAAATGAACTAAACAGATGAATCACAGTATTCCTTCAAATTACTGAGCTAAGTGACTGAAATGACTTTACAAATTCTGCTTTCTGTAGCATGATGTCCTGCGAGCAAACATGTATGCCTTGAAAATGTGGTGATAATTGTAATTATTAATTTTAGTCATTATCGCAACATCCTTTGCATTCTTTGCCATAAAAACATGCAAAGGTTCATAATAATTATGACAAAGTGTTATCCCATTAGAATTAGAATTAAAGTACTGTGTAATGATTGGTATAATTAGCTGGTTTGCTATCAGATAGTGTCACCAGAACTGAAGTGTGAAATGTTAATTGTTTTAATTGCTGGCTGGTCTTTCCATTCACAGCGCAACAGTAGCCTGTATTCTACTGGGACAAAAAGCGATACTGTCACTGTGTGCTGAGAATACACACTGGGAGGCAACTACTTAAAACTGTTGGTAGTGGATAGTAATGAAATCTGCTGCCAATAGCTACGCCTTGGGTTTTTTTCTGAGGAGGATGCAAGTGAATGTGTGAAGTTTTCATTGATGCTCCTGCCATTGCCCTTGACCAAGGCACTGGCTGTAGAACTGGAGTTGCTCATCAGGTGACATACTATGGCTGCCCACTCTTCCTAGTAGGGCTCAAATGTGAGTAGTTTGACCTGTTACTAATATTTTTTATTTTTTATTTATTTATTTATTTATTGTCGATTGGGAGAGACAAAGTGTGTAATTTCTTACGCCAGAACTTCCAAGGATTTGATGACTCCTTCCTCCTCTCCTTACATCTGTGGGAGGGTTGGGGAAAGGAAATGCTGCCACACTGATGTTAGAGCAGCATTGTAAATGGCAGACCAATGCTATCCTAACCTTCCTCCCCTTTTCAGAGAAGGTTTCTCCAGTTTGAAAAAAATAATGGTGACATGGTTGGAGTGCAGAGTGTGCCTGGACTCAACCACACCTACATTTCAGGGTGGGGAGAAACTGTCATGCCCACATTTGACACTGGGGTATAACAGTCATATTAATGGGTGTAACTGCCTTTTGGGAATAAATGCCCTTATCCGTTTCCGTTACAGTTAGAACTGAAAATGCCTTCACCAGCAGTGAAATGTTTTCAACTTCTTCCAACTTTCAACTTCAAGGTAACATGACCAAGAGTTCAAACTGAAATGTAATGAATGGAGTGAACGAAAGTTACACATGGTACACATGCAATGCACAAAATGTAAAACATTGAAACTCCCCCACTGCCAAATGTTCTCTGCTAGTCTGTTCAAGGCAACAATACAAAGCAACAACAATACAACACCCACACGTGTGCATGTGTGGTGTGTGTTCAGATTTTAGGTAGACTACAAGCTGCATTAGAAAACAGCAATGTCCTTCGCTGAGCAGAGAGAGGAAGACAGTGGGAGGAGAGATGTGGTGATTTTAACAGATTACTGCAGTCAGTACTGCCTCTATCAGTTGTCTAGTGTAGTAGTACATTGCATAGCAACACTCTCTCTCTCTCTCTCTCTCTCTCTCTCTCTCACATACACACACACACACACACGCTCACTCACTTGACAAGGAAAAGCAGCTCTGTTCATACTGCAGTCGAGGGAAACACTGCTGTTTTCCAGATGCAGTACGTCTCTCTTCTCATATCAGTCTCTATCCCAAACTCCAACCAACACCGCACACACACAAACACATGTACGTACGCATGCACACACACACACACACACACACACACACACAGCTATATCCAAGAAAAAAAAAATCTCCAATGAAATCTATTCCCTGTACTTGAAGTAAAACTTTAGAGTACCTCATATTTCTTTTTGGCTCCTATTCATAGGAGTATTGAGCTCTGCAGACTCATACATCTAAATATATGACTGCAGAGAGAGAGAGAGAGAGAGAGAGAGAGAGAGAATGAAAATGAGAAGCAAGATGGAAGGAGAAGAGGAGGGAGAAAACGACACTGTGATTGCATTGTTGTTCTGTCACTAAAAAAGAGTAAAGAAACCATCTCCATTTAGATTGCTTTCTGTGCACACCCACCTATACACACACACATAGACTATCACACATACACACTTCTGCCCAAGTACACCCATACCCACACTGAGACAAACAGCTATATACACACAAAAGCCCAAAGCAGATAAAGAACATGACACATCAAAGTGTACAAACATAAAATCCCCTTCTTTCCTTCTTTCATCCTCTGTCTCACACACTCACACACACACACACACACATGCCACACACACACACACACACACACACACACACCCTGAAGTGTTGTGCTTGTAGAGTATGTACTACAAGCGAAATGAACAAATGAACAACTGAAAAACAAATGAAACGAACAAAACGTAGAAACACTTCATGTGTTTATAAGGGGTAATTTTCTTTGTGGCCCTTTGCTGTGTTTAACTTATTCCCCTAAACAAAAGCTGGAACATTTGTCACTTTGAAAGTTTCCTAAGTCGCCATGTCCACTTTTTCATATACAGTTAGTGTTTTCTTTCATTTGACTTATTTGCAGGATTCCCTAAGGGCAATATACTAACAAAAATAGAAGAGAAATGGTGAAAATACCAAAATAAAATTTCAAGACCAAAGCACAACATTAAGAGCAACGCCAGCATGTTAGAATTTTGACATACTTAGGGTTAGTACACTTGCTAACATGTATGCTAATAATTTAGCATGCGAACATGCTAAATGTTACATTTTATGATTTTCCTGTTTTTTTTTTATTTTTGAAAAGTAATTTTCACTTTACATTCTGTTGAATAGATTCTAAGTTGCAGTTTAACTGCAATTTGATATCAATTTTTAGAAAGCCTTATTTAATGTTCTTTTATATCTATGCATGTCTAACAATACTCCCCAAAAGTACATATTTAGTGCCTTTTCTCCTTCAACCAGGCTTTTAGACATTCTGAATTTCATCAAAACAGTTTTGTCATTTGTTTAGCATAGTGGCAAAGTGTACAATGTTCCACCCTTTAGTGAAGGAATTAACTTTGAGCTGCAGTAATTATAATTTCAAAGAGTGGAGAAAGCACCATTTCTTCTGTGACTAGGGTACAGAATACACCAGCTTTAAGTGAAGTGAGCAAAAATTTGGAATAGACTTGTATTGAATACATTTTTTCTGAATTGCCAAAACATTAAACCCTATTCTCTGAGCCAAATACTCAGTGGTGTTAACTCATTTATCAAATCAATCACTCTTTTGGCAAAACATATTTAGACACAATTTACAAATCTTTATCACGCTTTTTGCAAACTCTACACACATTCTCACTCTCTAAAACACATTTCTCACTGTGATGCACTTGAGTTGCAAAATGGTGAACATGGGTGGCACAAGTTAAACACAAATACAACACTGTTGTCATCATTTATACACAACAACTCAAAATTGTCCACACCTGTTTCAAATGATGTAATCAAACCAATTGCACACTATATGGATGGAAACAATCCAAGAGGCAGAGGAGGAAGAGTAGGTGTAAGAGGTGGTGGAAGAGGAGGAGGGTTATGAGGACGAGGAAGAGCAAGAACAAGAACTGTCACTTCTGACGACAGACCATGTTCTTGTTCATGGAATGACCATGAGGGAAGACAGGACAAAGAATAACCCAATTTGAGCAGATTCTCTGTGGCCACCATTATCAGGACATTCAGAAAAGAGAACAGGTAACACAATAGTTTGTTGGTCATTGAAAGTTTATATTTGTACTGTATATCACTTTGTCATAGAATGGGGACTGGGGAGAAAAAAAAACATACGACAGTTTTTCTCCGTTATATACACAAAAAACTGGAACTATGCACATAAGTCTGAAAACTGGAAGCTCGTGTATCAACAACAAGACTCCAAGACTGCTAAACTCTAAGCACAATTTAATTGTTTTCATTCAAACAGAAATTCAAATTACAACTTTGCAAAACTCTAAGCACAAATCATCATTTAGCGCACTTTGTTCACCTGGAAAACACTGGCCTTCAAAATGCCACACCCTGATTACCAGTTAGTCTCATTCACTTCTCACCTGTTCAAACTCAATTGGCAAAATGCTTCAATCATGTGTCAGAGCACAAAAGAAGCCTCAGGTGACCTCTGCTGTGTTGGGGGAAAAAAAATTGGAGCTGCATGGAGAACAGAGAGGAAGAGGAGGAAGAGTACTGATTTACATGTAGATCTGTTTCACTGCATTTTATATTTTTATTTTTTGTGGGCCTATGAAAACTTTTTTTTTTTTTTTTTTTNCATTTTACTGTATTACAGTAACAAATATTTGCTTTGTTACCTTTTTGTATTTGTGCACTGATTTCATTATGACATCCCCAGACAGACGTCTAAACATATTCTTACCGTAGTGATTTTCATTTTACTTATCAGTATAATTATTATGAGTTTTGCCAAAATAGGTAACATCTGTGTATCTCAGAGATCTGTAACAATGCTGCAGCATTAACTATAAGTTTACATATGACTCTGGGAAGCTGGCTGTGAGTTTTAGCCCATTGGAGCTCATTGGATAGACAAATGTACATTATATCCTATTCTGACACAATGATTGTGTCAATGCAATATTTATCTGATAAATTCACAGTATTGTATTACAATATGACAACAGTCTTTATACTGTATGTAACATAAAATTTCAACCTATTTTGGGACAAAAAAAAAAAAACCCTCTAAACTTTAGAAAAGAAGAAAAAGGACACAACTTCTACACAATTTTATACATTTGAATATGTAACATGGCCTCAGGAAGCCAAAACATATCTAAATAGTTTTTGATGGTGTTTTAAACTTTATCACAACAGTGTTTAATTGATGCTCTACAAGATATATTCATATGATAGCTGTGTGTATCGTTTTGGTGGAAAGAATCTGTTTTGAGAAGAGAGAACATGGTTTTGAGTGCAGTGTTTCATTTTGCAAGAGATTTATGGAGTTCTGACAAAATGGTTAATTCTTTTCAGTTTTGTGTTTAGAGTTTTGAGAAATTGGGCTATAGTTTCAGGAAACGTGTTTAAACAATTGAGAAAAACTGTAGAAACAATGGAGCTGACCTGCAGTGACATAGGTATGGAGTGTTGTCAAGGCGGGATCTGACACACAGAGGGTTTTTCCCCCTGACGTGGCAAGGGACAATGTTGCCTGCAATGTAGACAATGTCCTCTGGCCGGACCCAGCACAAAGACATGATGCCAAGACAGAATGAATCTCTCATCAACTTTGATAATCAGCTTTTTTTTTTTTTTTTTTNTTTTTTTTTTTTTTTTTGAGTAACGTGCTTTACAGTAATGTGCTTTTCATTTACAGCTTTCTTTGTGCTTTGGCCCTTTTGCAGTGGTACTACTAGCCTATTGTTATGCAAGTGCTGCATTAAATATATTCACTGCACTAAGTTGTGATTATTATTATTGTTTTTTGAAAATGCTAAATGTGATTACTATACAGAATAAACTTTTTTTTTTTTTTTTTTTTTCTGCAGCTACATGCCCTGAATGCTGTGTTCTCCATTTTTTTTAATGTAGCGTGTAATGATTGCTCTGTCATGGCTATACATACATTGACTGGCTGTGTGTATGATCTGAAAACATTGTTTGCTTTTGAATTCAAATAAAATGGTTTTGAGGCGACTGTTTGATTTTGCCAGAAGAGTCAGAGGTTTTGTGAATGTAGTTTGAATTTTGAACTTACAGTTTTGAGAAAAGGAGTGAAGATTTCAATAAAAGCGTCTTAACAACTGTGAAAAACTGTACTGTATACATTATTATTACATTGCTTTAGAGGTAACCTACAGCTCAGTGGTTCAGTCACAGTTTAGTCATGTAAACCGCTGAGCAGGACCTTAACAGGGCACCATCAGTGGCTAATGAACCAATATGACTTCCTGATAAGGAGAGATTAGGCAGGGATATAAAGTGGAAAAGAAAAAATAGTGAGCAAGGCAGGAAAAAAGATGAGAAGTAAAAGAAGAGAAGGGATGATGAGAGGAGGAACAAGGAGAGAAGATGAGATAATGAGAGGAAAGAGGAAAAAGATGACCGAGCAGAGAAGTAATGATGTAAGTTGGCAGGCTGGAAACACGCACACACACACACACACACACACACACTTTGCCACTGTGTAGAGCCCCTGTGCTGTATGAAAAATGTTCACTTCTTTTCTCAACTTGTTTACAACAGTGGCACTTTTCAATTAGCTAGGCAAGTGTGCGCGCATGCGCACACATACACACATACATTATTAGTACTCTTAATACAGGTTGAAGCACACAAAATATATGCACACAAAGAGTACAACCACATTTGTGGTACAACCACAAGCACAGCCACAGAATACAAACAACAGAGGCAGTGGTGCGCACGCACACATGCACACACACACACGTGCATGTTCACTTTTCACAAAATATTACAGTAAGCTAGTACAGCAAGGTAAGGTTCTCTTTTACATGCACAGATTTTTCAGTGTCTTTGGGGAGCCTTTTCAAGATAGATTACACTGATTCTCAATGTCACTATTCAATCAAATACACGTTTGCACACATGCATGCATGCACGTGCACGAGCACACACACACACACACACACCTAAATTACCACATTTAAAGAGATTCACATAGGCAGAGTTACACAGTTTGGTTACAATTAATGTAAAACTGCTTGTAAATGCTCAAAATAGCTGGAGAAAATATTGAAATCAAAGGCAGGTGTGTCATATTCTCCCCTACTTGTACATATGGGTGTCGTGTGTTTCTGCACTCAACTCCTCCCCACACATCATATTTGTACAGTGATGTCAAGCTTTGCTCTCACTGTGTGACCTACATTCTTCAAGCACATGGAACTGGTTCATTGTAGTTCATGGGGGAATTCTGTGAGACAATGTAAAACAACGTCCACAGCATCGAGAAGGAAGAGTGTCCAGCTGAACTCCTTGAGGAGGGCAGGGTACAAAAGAGAAAGAGGAGAAATAGTTTAGAGAAAGTGATGGATGGATGTTGGATGGGCAAGTTAATTCCCAGTCTGTTGTACAGTATCTATCGGATGTACTTTCTGGACGTCATATTTGTATGATAATTATCAAGTGTTACCCTCCCTTAGAGTGACCTACATACCCAGCTTACAGGAAATAACAGAAACATTGAAGTCCAATTACATTAGTACATGATACTCAGAAAGTCGGAAATGCAAGACTTATGAATAAACTAAATGAGTTTCCTTACATGTGATGTATCTGCATGTGTGTGTGTGTGTGTGCACGCATGCACACCTTGGCAATACAGGTAGTCCCGGGGATACGAACGAGTTCCATTCCTACGGCTGTCTTTAAGTCGGAACAGTTACATAAAGTGCGTATCTACCGTCAGTGTAGTCTATATTTTACCTTTCTATGCATAAGAAATATTAAAGAAACATTTTCAGATATACTAAAACATCTTAAACATAATAATACCGCCGAACCGCTGACGACGGGCAATGTTTTGATGTGCGTTGCAAACTAGTGTGCCATTCATTATTACGCATCATTGTATGTAACTCGAATTTTTAATTTAATAGGCTTTATGGCGGTCGGTTTGTAAGTATGGATTATTCGTAAGTCAGACGTTCGTAAGTTGGGGACTGTCTGTAGTGGGCCATGTGTTAGGTTTTAGTTGGTTGTGTGTGTGCTCACTGCGTTGTGAGAGCTACACTAACAAGCTAACTTTAGCCAGCAAGCTAGATGAAAGGCAAGGCTTTAGCTAGCTAGTAAGATTAATTTAGCTACATTAGATTAGCTACAATGGTAAAAACCTGATTAGCTGACCACAAGTAACAAGCACGATTTTAATTAAGCTATATAAAAACGACACTGTCTCAAACGACCGCAACCTTCTGTTCATCCCGTCAAGTTATCAACAATTTACTTCTCTATCTCTAATACCTTGAGCTTGTAGGTATACAGGCAGTTCTAAACTGAGGAGAGAGAAATGCAATCAAAAGAACAATGCAAAGCAAAGCAGATGAGAAAAATGCAAAGGGAAAATAAGTCTGACAGCTTACATGCTACTTGGATAGGTTGGTTACTTTAATCTTTTTTCCACCACATTTAATCAGAGTAGATAGATGGTGCATCTGAAGCATGACTCTCTAGGGCAGAGGCTACATTTACTCAGTTTGGTTCCCACATGACATGAAAAGGAGTGTATCTGAATAAAACTAGACTCTTGAGTGGAGAAATGGAGGTTTTTCAAATAGATCTGCCATGATGCAAGTATTCGCATGAAAATATTAACATAGTTTGGGTCTTGGACTTAAAATAGTAGTAACCTAGAATCACATAAGGTGGTGATGGAAACCCCTTGAAATTTAGACATTTTATAGTTTTCAGTGCCAAACTAGATTTAGTCTTTTTTTTTTTAAACCACTTAAATGCATTAATCAGAGCTCAAGTTGTGAAGTGCTTCAGTCTGAGTCATTCATATGTTCCCAGGGTCCTATGTTCCCCAGCTCTACAGCACAATACAGCACATAATGGGTTAGGGTTAGTCTGTTAATACACACTTAATGTGTGTTAACAGAATATTGAACTGGAGGAAAATAGGATCCTGGGAACATAGGAGCATGGGAACACATATGCTCCACTTCAGGTCTACTTAAGCCTGAAGGTAACAATGTGTTTAAAAGTTCATTATCACTACATGTTAGATGAGTATGACTTTCCAAATTGAGATTATGTTAAAATGAAACAGTTAAATATGTTAGACAGCTTACTTGCCCATTTTTCATTTCTTCCAAAGTTCAATAGAACCAAACATACTCTATGTGTTGTGTGTGCGCAATGTGTGTGTGTGTATGTGAGTGATCAATGTGTGTGTAGGCCTTTCATTTAAACTTGTATAGCTCTTGCTGGGCTGATAAGAATCACTCATTATGTGGTGAGTTAGTTCTCAGCTGAGGCTCGTCACGACCCCCTAAGCACATCACAGCAAGCTGCTCATCTGTATTCATGGGTGCTTAACTGGTGCACCTTTCGTCTGAGTTATAGCACATGAAGAAAGGTATGCACACACACACACACACACACATCATATCATATCACGTATACAGTATGCAGGGAATGTAGCCTGATCTCAGAGATAAAAGGATAGGATTATATCAGGATCCAACCAGATCAATCAGTATTGTCAGTTTGACATGTGTTGACTTAACTTATATCTATCTACCTATACTATAGATAGATAGATAGATAGATAGATAGATAGATAGATAGATAGATAGATAGTGGATTTGAGAGGAAATCTGACTGCTAAGACATAAGTAAAAAAATATAACAAACAGTCAAAATTCTAACAATAAGGTCAGAATTAATGTCACAAAATTGAGATTCAGAGAAAATATAATAATGTTTTGGGAAAAAAGCTCAGAATACTGAGAATGTCAGAATTCTGAAGAGAAAATATAACTTGCGAGATAACAGTCATAATTTAGTTAACATCATGCAAACACTGTTCTGAGTTATGATGGCAAATGCATTTTGAGGCAAGGCTTTAGATAGAGATTAGCCAAAGCTGGTTTCCTTCCATCATAACAACAGCCTGGATAAGCAGCAACAAATGAATAGATGAACAGCTGAAAAGAGGAATCATACAAAAACCTACATTAAATATAAAACAACAGTCACTGATGAAATTAATGGAAGGAAAAACATACAGGAGGTGCCAATTTGATTACAAATCTCTTTTGTTGGCATAAATTTCTTCATTTAAGTAGAAGACAGTGACCTTTAACTACATTTGATGTGTCCCTGTAGGGGTCTTGACATCACACTGTGTACAAAGGCAGAACTTCTGCCACCCCATGAATCACTATGCTCAAATGGCGGTTCAGTGTAATTAATTAGACAACTGCAAGGAAAAAAAATAAAAATAAAAAAATGACCCTGGGTGAAGGAATCCAAAATGTCTGAAATTTGCTGAAGTGATGGTCATGCTGAAGTGTCTTTAAGTGAGACAGTTAACTTTATCTGTAAAAATGTATATCTGGCTCATTAACAAATGCTTGGCATAAAAAGACACAAAAGAATGGTACTGTCATTAACAGGAATCTGTGTTTTTATGTTCTTGCTCTCCCCTCGCTGCCACTTGTTCTCACTTACGAATTAAGTGTTTGTTTTATGTATACATACACACAATTGTATACACACAAACTGAGAACCACACAGCAGCAGCTGCCCACCACAGCCAAGTCCATTACCACCTCTGCTCGAAAGAGAAAAAAAAAACTTTTAAAGAGCANCCCACCACAGCCAAGTCCATTACCACCTCTGCTCGAAAGAGAAAAAAAAAACTTTTAAAGAGCATCATAATTCAGTCTTATTTTCTCCCTGAGCACAAACAGCTGCTGTATGGTGTCCATGTTTAGAATCGCTGATTTTGTTAGAGCAGCAATAGTTTCAGTGTACAACTTGTACTTGATACCAAAGGGGAAACAAATCAAGGACAGATATGGAAACAAAATAATCACAAAATCAGACTAAATGCAGTATTACTATGCACCAGTATAAAAACAAAATACAGAAAGCAATCGCTGGTCTGACTCCACACTTTTGTTGAAGAAACTGTAAGATGACTTGTTTATCTTTATCTTATATTCCTCCCTATGTGGTGAATGTGGATTATACATGGATCCTCCCAGCATGTACATCAAGAAACAGTATAAGAAATGCAGAAAAAGTATATATATATATAGATATCTATATATATCTATATAGATATATATAGATATATATCTATATATAAATATATATATACTGTAGAGGATAAGAGAAGAAAGAGCAAAAAAAAAAAGTGCAAATAAGAAGGAGGATAGATCTGTAGATGGAACAAGTGAAATTTTGGGAAAAGAGAGTACAAAGATACAGAAAGAGAAGGTAATATCTGAGAGTGTGAGAGTTACAAGGAAGAGGGAGATAGTGAGAAGAGTGAGGAGAGTGGTGAGGAGGCATCATCTCCATATCAAAGTCCGCATAAGATCACAGTAAAGTCCTGTCTGAATGTTAGAAACTGCCATTAGGAACCAGACAACCCACAAGAAAGATCTACCTTGTTAACCAAGACTTGAATCCTTCACACAGCTCTCATGATAAATCTGGTCATAAAATCTTAAAAAAAAAAAAAAAAAAAAAAAAAAAAATATGCTCATAAATCCTTTAGTTGACTGTACAGTATGTGACACGTCATTGTACTCCTACTGCTGACCAAGTGAAATTAAATTTAATAAAACACAAGAGATGTGACTTTTGTACTTTTGTATTGTTATATTTTCACAACTATCTTCACATCTACAGTATATTTATAAAGAGCTCATTTTCTATCAACATATCAGCAAATTAAAACTTTTTACTGATATTTCCATGGCAACACCTGAGAAGCATCCGTATTAAGTCACTTAACCATGACAAAGTGTCTGTCTCCAGTGAGGCAGTAACAATGGAAATTGTAGTGTTGTATGTATTTCTAAAGTTAACCTTCATTCTGATGAATAGAGAAATAGCTGAAGGTTGTTTTTGTGTGATTAACATTTATTTTCACTGCTGTAGAGCTTCAGACTTACTGGTGGGAAACCAGCCATTAGTATAATTTCTTCAAACTCTGCAGATGTTTGCTTGATAAAATGTGAGACAATGAACAGTTTACTTTCATACCAGTGGTGTGATAGTACACCACTGTCCTACAGGGCTGTAGGACAGAATTTACTAAAGATACTGATATGTCTGTATGTTGATAGGTTTGTTAATATCAAGCTATGGCTGCTGGTGATTCACTTTAACCTCAGAAATTTAGTGTGTGCATGTGTGTGAGAGAAAAATGACTAAATGTGTTTTATTGTTACACTAGAATTTTTCACTAAATGAATGTATCCCCTGCCTTATTTCGTTCGTTCGTTTATTTTCTTTATCGTCAAAGGACAATATCGGCAATCATGCATGTTTGAGCCCAATGTAGTATACAATCCACATAAATATTACTGACAACCATTTCCCAAAATATACTACACAGACACATGGAGGATAGGAACATACAGTATGCAAACAGTTAGCTAGCTAAGGTTACCGATCCTTCAAACCAAAGACAGTTTGCTCACCAGGCTGCTTAAAGGTTATTCTCCAGCTTTTTCTGTCACTTTCTTTGAAGTTGCATTTTATCTGTGCAACATGTTCTCTGCTGAAATCTCACAGGTCGGTGTGTCATAACGCCTTGTTGGACTGCTTCCACTTCAAGAGCAGCTACAAAAATAGCAAAGATGTTTGAAAATGCTTAGTATCTCCCAGGCTGGATCACGATGGGACAACAGTTATTGGTATTGTGCTGAACCTGTCACAATATGTAAGCAATGCTGCTCCTGACAACACTTGTGACATGGGGTTTTTGCTCCAAAAATTTGTCTGGTGCTGTTAAGTCCACTGGGATATCACGCAGTGTGCACCAGGCATTAGGTATTCTACTTGTGTTTTGTCTCTGACGTCCATAAAAATTCAAACAAACCTTGTTTTTCCACCTATCACAGAAGGATCTCAACATTCTGCCAGACCTCTGTTCAGTACATGCACAAGCAAATGCAGCATGGCGGTAGGTCTGTCAATGAGAGACTGGGATTTAATGGAAACACTTTGTAATATATTCTATTCCTTTTGCAATTATGAATATAGTAGTTAATAATGTGTTTCAAATGCAAATTACTCTACAAAAAGAAGTATACCTCTAGGCATGCTTTGTCATTTAAATAGGTAAATTAGCTACTTTCCAACTTTAAGCATGTAAATACCTTTTTTTAAAAATTGCATATATCAGTGGGGGAACTGAACAGGGGGAAATAGCCTCTGTAAACAAATTCATCAAAAAATAAAGCAGTCTGTCAATTATTTGATCCTTGTTGCCAGTTTCAATAACCTTCATCCCTGAGTGTTTTGAATTAGCCTGTTTTGATGGCAGAAGCATACCTTTCTGATAGATTGTCTCAACATTATGTCAGATACAGATGGCAGAAACTAAAGTCAAGTGGCAGGGAATAAAAAGAAAAATTGTTAACTTGATTTAGAGTGTTCTGTGTAAACCCTCTTAAGAATGTAGAAATGTAACAGATTGCCGTGATGTTCCGTCTGTGAGATCAGCCTTTAATCTTCTAAGACTGACAGTGTTTCCTCCTCAGACTACTCCATGTCTGATTATATCCTCTCCTTCTCCCCTTGTCCTTTTTATTTTTCCCATCACTGTCTTTTTCTAGTGGCCTTTTCTCTCCTTTTTTTCCTTTTCTTTTTCATCACCTTTTTTTCCCAACACTTTCTCTCCACTTGTTGGCCTGTCTGTTTGTCGAGATTTTCAGGCATAAAAACATTATGTCTTAGTGGCAGGAACTAAAAAAACACTATGGTATGCAAATAAGGTATTTAACCTGCGTAATTAAAGGTTAATTAGCCTATGAAGCAGAACTATGGCAACTAAACATGGACGTACAATCATGACATTTATGATCTTGATAAAATGTCTTGGTAACTTTCTATCTCCCTCTGTTCCACCACTGCCTCATTAGCAAAATGAAGTGCACATGATCACAAATTGGTGAGTCTGACTGACTGTCATGGGTCTGTATTAATTTTGTTGAAATATCTTAAAATGTAACATTAGTTTATTATAATGGCGAGCAAGAACAATGCTTTTAACTAAAATGTTGGATGTATTTAAAATAAACAAGCTTTTAGTTTTCCAGATTTTAAGTCTGCCAGCAGGTGATTAAACGCTGGCATTGGCTTCATGGGTAAAGCTGTTCTACACACCAACACTCACACGCATACACACACACATCACCCAGCAGTGTGTTCCAATTCTTTGTATTTAATTTTAGGGATGGGGTGACCCCTTAGCTTGCATTTGGACATTTGTTAATAAATGCACTTTAAGCTAACACACAGGCACACACACATAAACACAGCCAGGTGGTGGCACACATAGACATATACACAAAGAAGGAACAACCATATCTACTTTGTTTTGCCGCCTCCTCCTCCTCCTCCTCCTCCTCTTCCACAGGGGAGTGACATTTTGAGGGGCTCAGGAGGGTGAGGGTGAGGCCAGGAGGTTCAACGCTGAAATGCACAAGTCAAGATAGAGAGCGAGCAAAGCAACAAGATGAGGCGACAGAGAAAGGGAGAGGGAGCCAGGAGAAAAAGCTATGTTGAGTTGGCAAACAGAAAATGTGGCAGATAACTCCTGTGCTCCCGTACTGAGAGAGAGAGAGAGAGAGAGAGAGAGAGAGAGAGAGCACTTTGTCATTGCTGTAACAAATCAACCAAAACATCATCCATAGCAATAAGCTTGTTTCTGATTTGGTTGCCAGGTATCATTTAAAACATTTTAAAACATGAACTCATTATTAAACTCGATTTTACAGGCATTAAACACACACACACACACATACACACACACACACACCAGCCACATTTGGGTCTACGATGCGGCAGCTTGCGAGTTTTTCTTTTTCAGGCAATTTGAATTCCTTTGCACGTAATCTGACAGCTTTTGTGTTGAGATGAGCAAAAACCCTCATGTTGGGCTGTGAAACTTGCTGTGTTGGAGCTAATGCGCTGAAGTATAATCACAATCACTTCTCACCCTGGTTACTTGTTCAAGGAATGCGCTGTGAAATGACAACAAGTGACAACTGCACCCTGGGATAATGTGTAATACTGTCAAATAGAGGAAGCACGAGAACTCCCATGTATAGGGACTGAAAGACATTTACAGTTGATCTTGAAAGAGACATGCCTACATTTTTTTTTCACAACCAGGATATTATTTTTGTGGCTAATTATCTGTCTGATCTCTCTCAGAAGACAAGAGCCCAGCCAGCATTGATATGTGGGCCTTATATGGGTTAGAAACAAGCCTAAGAATGGTTCCTAAGTGGGCTTGTCTGCAGGATCCATGATCCAGGATCCGTGTTAGCTAATATGGGCTGTTGTTCTGTTTTGACAGACAGACAGATACTGTACACGCACACACGCACACTTCTCTCCTCAGAACTGGGCAGCCTGGGTCTGTGCACATTTAATCACTTTCCAAATGGACTGAGACCAAAACACATTAGCACGCTGTTGTGTGGCAGGCTAAAATACATGCCATGTTCTCAAGATGCTACGGGTTTGAGTCTAGCTCCAGCTTCTTGATATTTGTCAAACAACTTTCTTATAATCGTTCTGTGTGTTGTCCTCTCTTTGTGTCTGTTTCCCCTCTGTTTCCTCTCTCTCTCTCTCTCTCTATTTTTTTTTTTTTTNTCTATTTTTTTTTTTTTTGCTTTCCTCTTTTGTTTACTGGCATTAGATTTCTCTTCCATTGCCAGAGCCTCTTGCATTGCCTCTTTCTCCCTCTGTGCCTGTGTTACACTGCAACCATGTTAATCCCACTAGTAATGGTGTGTATTGGGAGACGTGTCAAATATGGCCACTGGGGTTGGTTCTTTGGCCGAGTTACATCCATGAAAAACAAGGATTTAACACAACATGTCCAACAGCTCTTCAGAGCCTGCTGTGAAAAATCCTTAATTTATAATTACAGCTGAATGAATAATGTTCATATTTACATGGAACTTAAAATCTATACACTCTGAACAAACTCCTCCTGGCTGTCTCACTCTCGCCTTGGTAGTTTTTGTTCTTTTCAATAATCAATAAATTATTACAATATTTAAAGTGTTTTCATGGGTTAGGTCAAAGCCTGCACGCAATTCACAGACCACTGATTCTACTTCAGCATTTATTATGATTTAATCACAGGGATGTATGGGAACAGTAAGCTGGTGTGTGCTTCATTTGCTTTAGACTAATATGAATATTAGGTGAGAGGCTGGAATCAATACACAGTTAGCTTTGATTATGGTTCTTAATTAGATCGCTTGTTAAAAAAACAAAACAAACCACAATAACAGCAGGAATATGCACAGAAAAATAAAAGTAAAATCAACTGTACAGTTTGTGGAAAGATAGATACCTTCCTGTCTATGCCTCCTGCTTTATTTCCTTTCTTCCCCTCTTTCCTTCCTATTTTTTCCCTATTTTCCTCTCTTCATTCCTCCCTCCAACTTTGTATCCTTCCTCTAGTCCTTTGTTTGACCATTCCTATCTTTCTTCTTCCTTCTTTCCTTCCATCCCCCCTTCCTTTTTTCCCTCACTTCATTCCTGGCTGTGTTTTTTTCTTACTCCTTGCTTTTCTTCCTTGCTGTATTTCGCTATCTAATCTGCCTCTCTTTGTAAGTTTCCTTCTTTGTATCCTTCCCTGCTTAATTTTTTTTCCTACTTTCCTTCACTCCTTCCTTTCTCCCTCTCTTCATTTATCGCTCATTTTTCATCCCTCCCTCTTTTTCTATGTTCTTTCATTCTTTCCCTCCATCCTTGCATCTTTCCCTTCTTTCCCCCATCTCTCTTCCTCCCTGCCCTGTATTATATCTATTTTGAGATAAAACTGTCTTTTGGTATCAGCTGAGAGTTTGACTGCTGCAGACCTGCATTTAGAAGCTCCAGCCAGCGCCTGTAGGGCATGTTTGACTGTTTGACTAGCAGACCTACAGCATATGATGCAAAGAGTACAGACAGATTATCATCCAGTTTTAGATGCTACAAAATATGTGTCAGCCTCACAGGCTTCAAGCAGATTTGCCCTCCAGAATCTCCAAACCAGCTGTGCCAACCTGTGGAGTTACACACCTTACAACATGTGCTGTTATTGTTTTTTAACTGACTTTGCTATGTGTTGCCTCAACGGGGCATACGTGACTTAAAAAGGTAGTTATATGACTATTTAATACTTTTTGGGTGTTATTGATTGTTTACCTGTGATTTAGGATCATCCACCTACATCTCTCTCTTAGGTAAAATATCTGCAGGGAATTTCTAATTTCAGTGTTTGGTGTAATGTCTGTTTTTGATATTTGAAGTAACAGCAGGCCTACAAAAATAAAAAATAAAAATAAAATCAATAAAAAGCATTCGATATAAACATACATGGTTGAATAAAAAAAACAGGAAAAAAGACGAGCATTTTTTAGAGCATATACCTCTATCAAGGCCAAACAAGCCTAGACAAAATTTGTCGTTTTAATAATATACTGGCCTAAAGAGAAAGAAACAACTATGATAAACATAACATTTTTGTCTGGTAACTATTAAAGATACATTGCAACAATTTGTATGGTGCTGAATCTACTTCATCTCAGCTGCACATGAATGGTTGTTGCATGTTAATTCCATTAACGTGTCCACTGTCTTAGCATATATTTCAGATCAGGATGCTTATCCAGATCCAGAGCAAACTGCACCTATACATCGTGTATTATAGGATAAATGTGCCTGATTCTCTTCACTGAGATGTGTTATTTTTCAAGAACTTCACAAAACATATGGAACAACAGCCTATCAAAGTTAAGAAATTAAAAAATTCCAGAATTTAATGGGTTCTTCCCTTGATCATGTCCCACCCTCCCACCAAGTTTTGTCAAAATCAGTCGATAACTTCTTGAATATTGTTTCTAACAAAAAACCAGCAAACCTACAGACAGACATGGGTGAAAACATAACCTCTTTGGTGGAGGTAAAAATAAATCCTGCTACTCTTTGGATTGTATTTAACCAAAGTTACTGATCTAAGTTGAATATATAGGACAATATATATGCTATTGTAAAGAGGCAAACAGAATCAGTGCAGGTAGAAATAAATGTACAGAAGTAGTACAATGTGTCCAGTTATTTCAGCATACACTACTGAATCAGTAGTGTATGCTTGTTTGTATGTTTTTGCAGTCATTCATGAGTCATGAATGACTGCAAAAACAATAATGAGACACACTTATTATATGCATCAGTGATACTGGCATTGGATCAAACTCACAGCAAAGAGAGAGATGCAAGATGAAGCAAAACCCTTAATTTAATAATCACGGTGCTGAGACGGAAATAAGGCAATCAGCCCTGCTATATTCCATACTTTAAACAATACATATTTGGTTTTGTTTGTCAGTAGGCAGAAGAGATTGAGAAACCTGCTAAACTGAATTTCAAGAGAGACAAAGAAGTGCCTAAATAAGTTTGGTTTTCTCCATATTCTTTTTCAACTGGTAAACCAGTTTTTTTTTTTTTTGTGTTTGTTTTTTCAGAGAAAGAACATTTTAAACAACGAAAGGTTTGACAAAAAAAAGCAGTTTCACCTTCTTTTTGAAAAGGCCATGTCAAACTCCACTGGACGCACATATAAACACACATTTTCCTCTTTCTATGATACAGAACGCAGAAATTGAATCAGAAAAATTGTTTGGTAGATTTAATGTTGTTCAGTCATGTGTAGGTGGATGGTTAAAATATGTTTTTTGTTTGTTTGTTTGTTTTGTTTTTCTTGTTTATAGAATGGTACATCTATATCTTTGGGGTGTATTTAAAAGATTTTTGTACTCTTGGTTTCAGAATTAGACTGAAATGAGACTATGCTGTGTGTTCGTAACCACAGAGCGTTCATCTTCATCAGCTTCATGCCTTTGGGCATATTTGACAGATTTATCAGACATACTTGTTATTAAAGGCTGCACACCTCTCACTGTTTGGTAAATTGAGAAAATAAGACATTTTTTTAACAAAGCAATGGACAAAGATGACATAAGTATTTCATAAGCAGAAAATGTGAGGTAAACATTGGGTGATATTTGCAACTAGAAGAAAGATTAACTTTCTTTTGGTTTTGGGAAGCATTTTACAGTAGCATTTGGAATACAGTGTGATAGCAAATGTCATAAATAATACAAAATAAAGGACTTGACTGCAATCAAAAGCAATATGACGAAACAGTAGCAATTTATACTTTAGTTAGCCAAGGACAAATGATATTTCTTGCAGGTGCTGCAGGTCTGAGTCCCTCCTAATCAGGCGGGTGCAGATGGTGCTTACCATCTGAGCCCACATTCTACCTAATGGGTTATCAGCATGTAAGAAGACAGTTGGGGAATGATTTGGCCTGATAGCAGACTGACTCTGGCACAATCTTCTATGATGAGAAAACAAGGGTCACTGATGTGATGTGTGTTGCCTTAAACACGTAAATATCAATTTTATTTAACAACATATCAGGAAATTTAACATGTAGGAATAAGCAGAAATGAATTAGCTGTTTCCAAGTCAAAGTAAGAATTCCGAAAAATATTAAAATCAGCGTCATTCCTTTCCATTAAGGCTATGTGGAAATCTACATGTCTAAATGTGTGATTTAACTAAGTCTCAAATAGTCTCTCTCTCTCTTTCTCCCTCTCTCTCTCTCTCTCTCTCTCTCTCTCTTTGTGTGTCTGTCAGTGTGTGTTTATGTTTGTTTGTTTGCATGCATGCCTACCTGCTGTCTCTATTGTTACTGTTTTGTGTTGAACATATATTTGTTGTGTTTCATTGTCTGTGTATCCGAGCGTCACAAATTCCCCGAGGAAATGTTACCGATTTAACCAGCCAATAACTGTCATGTTCTGACAAGTTAATTCTGCTGTTTCTGTCATTTGACCCATATGAAATGATTGTTGATCATATAATTATGTTCACAGGCAATGATTGTTTTTTGTGTGCCCGTGTGTGTGTGTGTGTGTTTAAATTAGCCAACAGCCATCAATGTCTGTTAAATGAAGCCGCAAATCACTGTGTTTTCCTGCTGCTTACACAAAACAACCAATAGCAAAGCCAGCCAGCAAAGCATGAAATGGTAACAAACCCCAAAATACTGTTCATGTATTTTTTGACATTTGCATTTTAATTATTTATTTATGTTTATTTGTATAGGCTGATACAAGAATAGAATGTCCACATAATAGACTAATTCCACATCTTTGTAACGTGTCTTTGAATGTCTGGAAAAGCGCTATACAAATAAAATGTATTATTATTATTATTATTAAGTTGATCCAGTCCACCTTAAACAGCTCCCCTTAAAGGGAAGGTTTGCAAGTCTTCTGCTCTATAATCTGTGGTGGTTTTGTATGTTCAACATTATCAGTTAACTTAGTTTAACATGGTTCTTATGTATTGATCAATTGATACTTTTTCTCTATAAGTTTTGCCTTTTTTTTTTTTTAAAGTATCTTTCTCCCTTTTACTGAATCCCTACAAATTATCTTTTACTCATGAAAATTTGGCCTCTTTTGCTTCTTGAGTACTTATGTCCTTTACATAAAGGCTTTAATTTTTGGTTCTTAACCAATAGTTGCACATCCATACATGAACAGTTTTCTTTGCTTATTTTCATCTTTAATGTTGGTGCCATAATCTTTGAGTGCTGCAATAAAATGTTTGGGAAAAGTTGACGGTTGTACATTTTCAGCAAGCTCAACTTTCACTGTCCACGCTGTCAACACTGGATTACGGATAGTCAAAATGAAAGGAAAGAGATATTTTCAGATTCAGCCACATTGGCGTGAACGTTGCATGAATGACTAACGTTATTAACTTCATCAAGACGCTGTGGAGCAGCTTCTTCTCCATTGTGCTTGATCAGTGGCAACAGCAGAAAACCAGCTCAGCTGAGGTGTGTGGCTGTGTGGCTGTGCACAGTTTATGAATGTAACACAGGAAATGGACATCTAGGTTCAATTAGATGGGAGTGAAAAATAATAATAATAATAATTCATGTGTCTTCATTATGTCACATAGATAAACATTACAATTACTTTCTGTCCACCTTACGTACATATCATTTTCTCCCTCCATGACAGTTCAAGGTACGCTCAATAAATAGAAAAGACATTTTAATAACAAAGATATTGTATTTAATTAAACATGTTAAGTGTGGTGCCATTTGTCAGAGACAGAGTTAGTGATCTGGAGCTAAAATGTAAACAGGATCAGGAGGAAAGAGATATGGGAAAGTGAAAAAGAGAGAAAAGCGTACGACTAAAACAAAGATACAGATGGAAAAAACAAATATAAAAGAGGAGGTGGAAAATTGGTAAATTATGGAGATATGTAAGTAAAAAAGCAACACACAGTTGAAGAAACAGATTAAGCAGAGAAAATACAAGAAAAAGAAGAGACAAATAAAATAATCTGGCACAAAGCGAGAGAATCAAAGAAGAAACAGACGAAGAAAGAGCTACAAGAGGATTTGCATTCAAGCCCTGTCAGATTTTCTGTCAGCCTATTAATTAAAGCCCATCCTGATTGTTCTAAAAATGAAGCAGCAAGTCAGCAGACAACCTCACACATCATTAAGCCTCTGATTACATCTACAGCAAGTCGACCAATTTTTTTTTTTTTTTTAAACAGAAATGATTGCAGCTATAGCCATTAAATACAGCATAAATTATTACATGTGCTGTCAAGTGAACAGTTATTAAGTAGGCTTGAAAAACAATGGCAATGATGCTGATTTGTTCTCTGATACTGAAGGCAGTGAGAGAGAGAGAGAGAGAGAGAGAGAGAGAGAGAGAGAGAATGAAGCAATACACCACAGAAAAAGAGACAGAAGAGTGACAGAGAATCAAAGACCTAACAAGCCAACAAAGTATGACAGACATTCAGTTTGCTATGAGTTCCAGACATCTGTGAGCATCTTTAATTCTGCGTTTCCACTGCATGAAGTGCATGCAGAAATATAGCTAATTAAAAAGAGCAGACCTGGGGAACAAATATGCTCTCTAAAGTTTATTATTAAATGAAAAGAATTAATTCATAGAACAGATGAGAAGAAAGAAAGAAGTCAACATTAGATGAGGACTTTTTTTTTTTTTTTAANTTTTTTTTTTTTTTTAAATTCTGACCTAGGAACTACATGCCATTGTTTAGAATGAAAGGGTTTTCACATGACATGGTTTGGTCCAGTTTAATAGGGTGTGTTTACAGTTTATTTCGGCAGGTCTGAACACAGCACAAGTTCTGGTCTGGTCAAAAACACAAACCCTGAAGCAGTTAGTTTATGATGTGAACATAATCCTAGTTCTTTCAGACCAAATTTGTCAGCATATGGACTCCTATTGTATCTGTCTTCTATCTCCTATCTGTAATCTCTCTTTTAAATGTGACAGATTTTCAAGGTCTTATTGTCATTTAGGGGTCTATTTTGAAATCTTTGCAGCACTTTAATGTGCATAAAAAGACATTGATCCATTTCTACTCTTCCTTGCTTAGGCACCGCTGTGCATACTGGTTGAAAACAGACCATTTAGTTACTTTTTTTTTTTTTTTTTTTNTTTTTTTTTTTTTTTTTTTTAGATTCTTTCCTAAAAAGCCCTCTCTGTTCTGATTGGCCTGAACTAGCAACATCCACGAAATGCAAAACATAGATGTTGGACAAACACTCACTCACAAGTCTTGTACTTTGTGTTGTGTTATGTTGAAGTAAACATGTAACTTAAGTAAAGGACTAATCAAAAAAAAAAAAAAANAAAAAAAAAAAAAAAAGCATTCAGAGAAGTTCAGGACATACGGGTTTATCTTACTAGATGCATTTGTTTCAGCATAAATCTCAAGTTCTGCAACTTTGACAATGTTCAACAGATACTCTGTAAAATAAGAAAAAAGATAATATCTCCTTTTTAATGGAGTCCAGACACAAAACCTTTCACTGTATTTCAATTGTTAATATATTTTGCTATTCGTTTCAAAATCTCTCTTTATTGAAATAAGATGTTAATGTGATACTATTGCTGAATTCATAATATTCCCAACTGCCACAGTGCTTTGCAGGATGAGTTGGTTCAACAGGACCTAAATATTTTTGTGGTCCAGGGAGAAAGAGCAACACTTACTCAAACTCATCTGATGTGCATGCTACACAAGGGCTTTCAATGGAACTCATAAATATCATATTCATATTCCAATAATAACTGTAATTACAATATTCAAACCCTTTTATTTAACTGGTCTGGCTTGAACCAACCAACCAGCAAACAGAAAAAGCTTCATGAACACTTGAAAGTGATGGCACTGAAGTTACAAGTTTCTCAGTCTGACATCATTCTCAGCAAACTTTGTCCTGAGTTGTGGAGGTTTTTAGGGTTGCAAGTGTTGAAGGTTAAAATGGCTTCGTGATTATACTGCAAATTCACGCAGTCAGGTACGTGTGCTTGTAACTGTGTGAATGTGTATACACAAGAGAGAGAGAAAGAGAGACAGAGAGAGAGAGAGAGAGAGAGAGAGAGAGCGAGAGCGAGAGAGAAAGTCTGACAGGGTGAGAAATCTGTCACAAAGAAACCAATAAATGGAAACTTTGATGGCTCAGACCACAGGAGAGACACACACACACACACACACACACACACACACACTCTGGACAGTGGCAGGCTGAGCATCTTTGAAGTCCCTATGTGTGTATGTGTGCGTGCATGTGTGTGCACATATTGAGACCGGTGAAGCATAGATCCAGAGAGGACAGGTAGAAATAGTGGGATGAGGGAAAAGATGGGGGTTTGGAGAGAGATCTGGTCCTGGGCCACCATCCCATGACAGCAACCGATATGAGCTGCGGTAAAAACCATCATCACAGCAGCAGAGACTCAGTTATGACACAAATTATAAAGCATATAGGAAAATTAGTTAATGACAAATGCCAAGGAATGCAAATCAGCTAGCCTGAGAACATTTTTGCGCGTCATCTGCCTGTCCTATTTTAATTATCCTGTTCTGGTCTTTACTGCATAAAAATGCAATCAAGCAGAAATATCAATGTTTCTGTTGGACAGGGTAAATTAATCTACCCTCCTCATCACAAATTTGCAAAAGACACATTAAAAATCTTCATGCAGATGCATTAATTGAAATTATTCCAATTCAGTTTCATTGAGGATTATGAATAACCATAAAAACAAACCGAAAGCCATGACTGGCCAATCATGTTAAGAGCTGCTCGTGATGAGAATATCCTTAAGAACAAAAAAAAAAAATTTGTGGCTGTGGCAGCATTTAAAAAAAGATGCTCTTACAGTGCAAACACTCAAATTAGACAATCTGGTCCTGTCATCATGGCATCTAGAACCAAGGACTTTTATCCACAATTCAGGTTACTGTGGAGACAAAACAGGCCCATTCATTATGATGGCATACTTTCCCTTCACTCACTTGAGCTATTTTAAAATATCAGAATTACTGGCTTTAACAATAAAAATGATTGAATTCCTTACCTATGAAGTCATTACATTTCAGAGAGATACTGAGAGGCCATTATTTATAAACTTAACAAGTAGAATGAGCAACACTTTCCTGCTTTTCTAACCAAGTAATCTGTCTGTGTGTGTGTGTAAGCATTAGCCCGCTTGAGGTCGATAAAACATGACATGACTCAAAGCCACATCCCACTGTGACTTAACAACAAAGACAAGCAGGAAGTAGGAGGCTGAAAGGGCAGAACAATAAGAGGCAAAAGGAGGAGAAAGGGAGAAAAAAAGAGTAAGAGAAGAGAAAAGAAAAAAGAAGAGTGATGGAAAGGAGAAGAGAGAGAGCAATTTTGATAACAAATGACCTGCCACAGAGTCCATATACCTGTGGCAGGGACTGCTGAGGAGGGAGAGAGAGAGAGAGAGACAGAGAGAGAGAGAGAGAGAGAGAGAGAGACTTTGGATAGTGGCTATTATCACTTCAAAGCCACAGTGGAGACTTGGAAAGTTTCTATCGACTTTTTTTCTGGGTGGAACACTTCCAAAAGCATTCTATGTTGGAAAGCACAGTCTTCCACTTACAATTAAGTTTCCGCGCAAGACACGGAAACTCAGAAGCAAAACCAACAGACTTTTTTGTAATAGTCCTGTTTTTTTTTTGTTTTTTTTTTTACAATGTGACACCAAATGTCTCCATCCAAAACCATCAAAATCATTCTCCCACAAATTATGCTCATAAACAACGACAACACATTCTTAATTATGCTTGTTACCAAATGTATTTGCTTTCTGATTATGTGGATTAGTAGTTTGGAAAAAATGGTGTGAATGGATTTTATTTGGAGATTTGAGTCGTGAAACAAGACACAGAAAAGAATAAGGGAATAATAAGTTGACATGTCCACAACTACATGGGTTATTTATCAACTTCAACAATTAATACAATTAATACGTAGTGAAAAATTTGCGAAAAATTTGCAACTGCAAATACATTTTCATGTCATTTTAAAATTGTGCTATTTAAATTTAACTTTTATTATTTATCTTCCTGATTGGGCTTCTCTTTATTTATTCAATTATTTGTTGTTTTTCTTACTTAAGGAATGAGTTGATACTTAATGAGTTGAAATCTGCATAGCTGTAGTTTTAAAGTTACAAAAATTAAATATGAACATTCCTAAATGATGTAAATGCATAATAAATATGAATTGTATCAGTATATCATTATCTGAGACTTTAAAACACAAATTCCATGTGCTGAACCTGTTTACACAAAGTCTTTCACATGCACTGTACATGCACTTTCATTACAGTGCTTTAGAATTCATATTCATCTCTTCAGCCTTCTTGCATCTCTATTTAAAGCTGCTTAAATGAAAACAACTGAATGTTAGAAAGTGGCGATAGATGATGAAAATATTAGACTGCCACTGCTTTAATCAAATCGTCATTGCCTTTCTTAAATCAGCTGAATTATTTGGTGATTTCAGTGCACGTTCATCAAATACATTTTCATTACTCTTGCTTTCAGGTTTGCAGGATTTCATCACATTTATTATAGCTCAATTTGGCCATTTCCTCCTGTCAAAGACTACGATTCATTCGACTAACATTGGACAATCTAAACAATGCATTCTGTATTTACAACATTTTGACATTTGTATGTTCATTCCATATATGAGTGGATTTACTGTGTCATGATTAAACCTTTAAATGAATTTAGCTTTTTAAAGGCTGAATTAGGAATGAAACTGTCGGTTTAATTAAAGGAGCATTTCAATGACCTACAATTGTGACAATGATTGTATGATTGATGATGTCTGTATACATGTTTAAGACTGGATGCCTGCCTCTATGCATATGTGTGTGTGTTGTCTGTTTTTCATGTTTCATTTGCTTCCACTTAGTGTTTGGAGATGTGCTGCTAATGAATCACATCAAAGCTGTGAAATTAGATGTGTTTTTTTTTTTTGNTTTTTTTTTTTTGTTTTTTTTTTTCTCGAAAAAGCTGGTTGATTACTTGTCGGATCAGTGAGAAAAATATGTGAAAGAAAAAAAAAGTTTGTAATTTCTGCAACCCTCAGAGCTGATGATATTAGTAAAGCATAAAACTGATGTAAATTTGTTTCCCCTCATTGCCAAAATGACTTTGCATCAATGGAAATGGAAGAATGATTTTCATTTAGAAGACTTTTTCCTCTGCAGCCTGTCCCCTCTGCTTCAACAGCAGGAAAAAACAACTTTTAAAGAAACTTGAGCTGTGGAATCCCTCATTAAAGATCAATTGCAGATTTCAGATGCAACAAAAGTAAGCAAGAATAATAAAGACGGCCTTAAAACACTATGCTTTACATATTTAAATATCTGTGTCCTGTAATGATTGTGTTTATTTGGTAAGGCTGAGGGAGCACAAAAACATAAAATAAAATAACGCAGTTAAGCCATAATTACACATCTGCTCTTTACCCATATCATTTCACTTTGATTACATATTTTAAGCAACAATGTGCATATGTAAATTGAGTTCAAACAAAACCAATAACAGCTGCAAAATACAAATACTTCTGTAAAGTTATCAATGTTTTTTTCATTATGTTTAAACCTATGTGAGCCACATAAATTATGCTTTTAAATCAAAACCACATATTTTATCTTTATCAGGTTGCAGTTTTGTACCCTAACACTGTGAAGCAGGATTGTTTAGAAAGGTATTAGTGTTTAAGTCACCTAATCCTTGCCTAATTAATTGGATAATTGCACTAACGTATGGATATTAGTTTTGTTTTTAGGGGAGGATTTCATAAATGGATTGAGAGTGGGGATCTGCATCTGGTTAATCCTCTGGTAATAAGAATAGGTTTTAATAAGTCCTACAAGTGCCCAAGTTTAAAAATAATGGAAAATTTCATGGCAAATTAGAAAAACTTAAAAAGTTTTTTTTTTTTTTTTTTTTTTTTTTTCAGAATTTACATCCCAGTTAATTCATGCAGTTTTTGTCTTAAGTTTTATGCAAAAGACCTGATACAGATTTTATATTGTTATATTTCTGTGTTGATTTGTGTTTGTATTTTGTAAATATTTCTAATGTACATTTTTATAAATCAAGAGATTTTGATAAGAATTAACCCCTGTAAATCCTGACAACCAATGCATTTTCCTTTTGAGGGCACATGCGTACCACGACCGCTTATGTGCAGCACTGATTATTAGGAATTGTAGCAGTAGTATAACATTTATTTTTAAGGTAGAAATTAAGTAGAACTGAGCTCAGATCTCTGGACTGGACTGATGTAGGTGTTGAACTGAAACAAAGTCACCTTTTCTCTCTTTAGTAAAACTCTTGGCTGAAGTGTTGACCAAAGTACTACTCACAGATGCTCTGCAGGGTCTCCTCACGGCACAGCAGATAGCACTCAGGTTATTGTAAATTGGGTTACAATTTTATAACTCTTTGTTCTAATTTTGTAGTTAATTTGTTGAAATTAGAAAATAATGATGAACCAGTAGAACTTAAAAGTGACAGCAGCTGGCCTCAGTATAACTACAGACCTTTAACACTATGACTCACACAGTACAGAGCTTATTAAACTTTTTTGGTCAGAAGTCCAAGAAAGCAAATTTCCTTTCACATCCTGGGACCCAGGTTCATTAAAAGTTTAAATTCCATGATCTGTGATAAGAGCTCTTAAACTTTTAACAAGCCAGGACCCACAGCAAGTCCATTTAGCCTTGCCCTATGACCCAGGCTCATTAAAAACATGCACCTACTCTTGTCTTCTAATAATCTGCACTAGAGAGTTATTAAAATGTAAAAACAAAGTATAAACATGGTCAAATGGGGCCAGGTGAAAGGATCATGGCAATGAGGTAAAAATCAAGGAACAAGGATTCCAAAGAGAGTGTGGCCAGAATAGACAGGAGATCAAAACCAGATTCCACATTATACAGTACTATATTATCTTTCATGTGAAGAAGGTAAAAATGTGAGGAAGCTATGTACATATGGAATTAATAAGATTCTGTGGTTTGCCGAATATATATGACACATTGCTTAAACGGAAAAAGAAGGAGAGTTCACCCAGTGAGTGACATATTGTTCCAATCTTTTCTGCTGTTGGTTTGCAGTTGATTTTGCATTGAACTGACCATATATAGTTGTGTTTTGTTGTGTTAATGCAGTGTGATCTTGAATTACTGAGCAAGACAAACATTAAAAGGAGAAAAAAAGAATATAAAGGTGTGAATCACCTCTAAATAGATTTTCCCATTTATAATATTGCTTATTAAAAGTGGATGTTATATTTCCTCTGTATACCTAGAGAAATATGCTATTAACTGTGCTTACCTTTGACCTGTTAAAATCTTACTCTGAATAGAACATTTACATATAAATTGATTTGCAATCGCATAATCTACAGTACTTCTGTTTCTTGGCGGAAGCTTACATTAATTTCAAGGTAATTGTGGTGTTTGCATGACATTTGAAAAAAAGTGATTTATTGCCTTAAAGGACCATACCACATATTTTGCATGTTTTAGCCTAATATATTAAATTTTCATGCATGAAACGTTACTGACAATCATTTCCCAAAGCATACTATTGGAATGGTGAAATAAATTTGGTTTTCCTACCTTCCAGACTGCCATTGGTGTCAGTTCATTCTGGTAGTACGCTATTAAAATCAACTTGATGATACTTGAACCTTCACTCATTCTTTGTCTCCCTCTCTCTCTTTTGCTTCAGCTGTCTAATGCTCTCTCCCTTCTTTTATCAACAGTGACCTCCAAATACCCTGCAGAAATAATCATCTACTGTGGTTGAGTATTTGTGAGCCCATCTATCCATCCATCCATCCATCCATCCAGAGTTACAGGAGGCTAGAGCCTGTCCAAGCATCCATTCCACATCATACATTTAAAATTTCAATATGATCACAATAGCTTTCAAAATGGGAAACTCTGCTCTGCTCCATGTAAATATAGTAAAAACATGTATGGGTATGTGTACCGATCTCTACGCCAACCAAACCTAAGTTAAGAAAGTACAATCAAAGTGGTATGATGAAGAGAAAAGTGATAATGTTCTCTAACAATGGCTTAAACAGATTTCTTACAACAAGACTGAACTGAGTCCAGAAAAGAGCAGCAGCAGCTCAGCTAGTCTGTGGGCGGAACTCCTCCAAAATCTGCAAGAAATGATCAAATCAGTGAGCAATAAAATAAATGTCAGCTCTACTGCTTTTTCTCCAGATTGTGTTTTGAAAATGTAGGATAAGTGTTCATTCTATTGCATAAAAGATAGAAAAGTCAAACTGATCAGTGTGTCTGTCCTTGCAGTATTTATCTGTGCGGTATTTATTGTCTATGCATGCATGTGTCTGAATATGTGTGTGATACAGGCTTGCGTGTGTGATACTGTGACGTCTGCTTAACTGCAGGTCATTCGATATTCATGTCTAATTGCATTTGTACATAATTGAGAGGCAGAGGCAGAATGGCAGAGTTAAGGGCAGCCTTGCTCACAAACACAAACCTGATGAATTTTACAACACTTTGCAGCGCTTTACAGTGTTTTACAGCATACACACAGACACGCATGGCTGCCCAGGGAATATGCTGGCTCCCACTGTCCTAGTTCTGGATTTAATTCATGTCCTCTGCCTTCATTTTTATGTTTCTCTGTCCATTTTCCATCACTCTGTCTACCTCATTTCCTCCCATCCAGCCTCCTTCTCTGTCAATCTGTCCCTCTGTTTCTCTCTTTTCTCTGACTCCATATGCCTGCCTCACTCATGTTATATGGGAATTCATTACTGATTGCTGATAACAACATAAATGATAATGAGACTAATGATGACTTAATCAGTTTTAAAGGGTCTGTGGTAATTATGTTTCACACTTCTTGAAATTCTCGTGCAGGCGAAAAGTTAATCAGCAACATGTGAGAAACAGTTTATGTTAGAAATAATTTTGTAAATTACCTGGCTCAACAAAATGAATATTATTCCTGTAATTTATGGTTCCATCTTCATGATATCAGCACCTGCATATGAACCCTGACATTCAGCCATGAAAATAAAATCAAAACACAGTGATGGTAGTCAATACAATAATTCAGAACCTCAAAGAGGCTTTTTTTTTTTTTTTTTTTTTTTTTTTTTAGAAAGGGAACCATAACTCTGAATAAGAAAATGTCATATTTATAGATAACTGGGGTAACCAGAGATCCAGTCCAGTCCACTTTCTACTGGTGTCAGATGGAGGTGCAGACAGACAACACCAGCAACGCAATCAAACATTATCAGATACCAAAGCAGACATCTTGCAGAGCTAGCCAAACAGTAAAACAACATAAGATAGTCCACAATAACACAGAGCAGCAGGGGAACTAGAGTTAGCCAATGTGCACCAAACTAAAGTGACCCCTGTTAGTCTTATAAATCAAAGCATCACAACAGAACAGCAAAAAGCTTTAAAGATGTTAACTTGCACCTTGTATTCAAACTGAACATTATAGTTTAATGTTTAGTAGGAAATTATTTAAGCTATGAGAATTACAGACACAAATGTATGACAAAGTCAAACAATGCAACAGAAAGACCAACAATTTTTCCAAATGCAAGCAAAACAAACCCAAGGCTCATGATGATTTCAAATTCATGTATTTGTTTAATGGGTTTATACGTATTATTGGAATAAGGGTTTATTTGTAGAGATTATTTGTAGAGGTGTGACTAATTAAACTGGCTTAAGGTGCTCCAACATAGTGGGTTTGTTGTGCAAAGGGATTCTTTTCTGGATATATCTAGTACCGCTTAAAAAATAAATAAACAAATAAACATAATAAACTTTGTTGATAAAGTGCTTTACGTAATGAAAAATGTGATTAAGGACAGTGGTGACAGTTATAAAACACAAGAATAAAGTAGCCATGAAAATAAGTGAATGTAGTGCTCTCTTCAGTTTTGTTTTTAACACAAATTTTTTTTTTTTATGCTGCAGTGTTTTTATTGTGTACGTATATTTGTATTACTTATTTATTTTTTTATTATTTAATTTTTAACAACAGTATTTTTGTCTTTCTTTACCTATTCCTGAACCACTGAGACCACAAGTTTCATTGTACAAGACAACTGCTTGTGCATATGACAATAAAGATCTTGAATCTTAAAATAAGGCAGTTAAACCCAATGACTTGTAAGATTAATAGAAAATGGAAAAATGGGTCAATAAATTTGGCAGGATCCAGTTATGTGTTTTGAGTTTTGTGGTGGGGAGTCCCTTTTGTATATATTTGAATTTCAGATTGTAACTTTAAACGACATAGGTCACCGACATCGCATATATGCTAATGTGTTAACATGGAAGACCAGAACAAATGCTCAACCGGGGCTACAACAATAATTTTGGTGTGTAAGTTTTTATCACTCAGGAACCCGTGGGCCGATCTACAGGAAACGTGATGTATTTCTGTAAGGCCTCAGGTCCTTAAGCATGCAGGAGAGAGGAGACAGACTCATCCTGTGGTCCACTGAGGATAAGAAAGTGTTAGAGCTGCTGTTAAAATATGGTCACAGCTCACCCCACAGTCTCAGGGGGCTCCGTGTGTGTGTGTGTGTGTGTGTGTGTGTGCTTCAGTGAGTGTGTGTACTTTTCTCTATGTATGTTGTTAGACCACTCAACAGCATTTTCTTTCAGCATAGCAATACTGTTGTCAACTTCCTTTCTTTTCTTAATCTCTCTCTCTCTCTCTCTCTCTCTCTCTCTCTCTAATGGAAGAACATCTGTGTCANATCTCTCTCTCTCTCTCTCTCTCTCTCTCTCTCTCTAATGGAAGAACATCTGTGTCAGCCATTTTAAAGCTGGCAGGTCTTCACATATTGAAGCAGAGATGATAGGAGATTTGATCATTGTGGAAAGAGTAGGGTGAGTGGAAAGCAATAGAGAGAACAGAGAGAGGAGAAAGAAATTCTGCTCTTATGCTGCAAAAAAACAAAAAAACAAAAACTGATCCAGTCATTTGGGTCATATTCAGTGTTCAAGGCTTACTTTTCTTTGAACAAAATAATGCAATTTCTCTTATTCTCTGTTCAGTTTCTCTTGTTTCAGGAATTTCAGGTATGAAAGGCTGTTTCTTGAAGTCATGATGAAGTTACAGAATCATCTTGATTCTTGAAAGAAAATTATTTGTTTTGCAAATGGGCGAAAAATCTCACCCAATTAGCCATTTTTCTTTTTTAACTTAAAAGAATAAGATTTGAGGTCTTAGTAACACATAAAACTACTTTTAGGTTTAATTCTCTTTTTCCTTTTGCAGCAAAGCACATCATTTCATTCTTATTTTTGCCAAAAAGGAGAAGAAATGGATACAAAGAAGCACCAAATTATTTTCAAGTGAAAACTGCAGATATTAATTCCACATCCCTCACATTGCATCAGCTTGAACAGCGGCTCTAAACTGGACAGTGAAAATGTCACCATTTTCTGCATCACTCTTGGATTATTAGCAGTTGAGGCTAACAGAGCAAAGAATGGAGTAGCCCACAGCAATCCAGCAGTGGTGAACTGAAATGCCAAGCCAACCAATTATGTTGTCAGCACACTCAGCAATGATACAGCAGAGAGAGAGAGAGAGAGAGAGAGAGAATGTGTGCCTTCAGACTGAAATGATCACAGAAGAGCAGCCAGTTCATAGCAGTTTAGGTCTCTCTCTCTCTCTCTCTCTCTCACACACACACACACACACACACACACACACACACACACACACACACTCCGGCCTGGAGCCCGATAAATAAGACTCATCTCGTCTCAGCAGCTCATTGCCTTGTCAAGCCAAATAAGGAGCCCTCATTTCCTCTCTGTGATACATACTCTTCACACACACACACACACACACACACACACACACACACACACACACACACACACACACACTGTCATAAATACATTCTGACACACAAAATAAGTAACATTACATTAAATTTGGAGGGTGCAAAGAGTTGTTGCTTGGTAGACTTCTGCACAGATTGGCATAGATATACAATGCAGACACACACACACACACATGTACTAAGTCATTGCATAAGCAGAGAGAAAAGCAGCATGGTAAGTTGTGACACAACGATTACTTAATTCTGCACCCACAATGAAACAAAGTGGAGAAGGCAATTTCAAGTTCCGGAGGGCCTGAAATTTTTTTATGCATTAAATTTCATATGAACTGTGTGAATCTTTTTGTATGCATGTATGTGTTTGTGCAAATGCATGTATTTATTACTATGGTGTCAGAATGAAAATCAATCCATTATGTGTGCTTGTATGTGTGCCCACGTCCATGTATGCCTTTATCTGAATACATGGAAATATGTGTGTGTGTATGAGTGTGTGTGTGTGTGTGTTCTTGACAGTGTCGCATTGTTGTGTTGAATTGCGGTTAATGGCTATACATTAACACCCTGGAAGCTCAGAAAAAGGCTGACTGTTTCTCTAAAGACCAATTGAGCCCCGAGTTGGGTCAAGAGAACATGCTGTGAACTCAGGACTGAAAGAACAGTGTGTTAGTTTGAATGCAGAGGTGTGATAACTACGCTCAAACAGACCATCTTTCTGCTTCAGAGTGCTGTTCATGATAATAGAAGACAACCTGGTAAGGTCGTGCAATGGGGAAAGAAAGGCAGCTTGTGTTCATTTTTGATTTGTTTCCAGGCTTTCATTTTGTTGTTATACAAGGCTATAACAGGCAAAGTAAAGCTTTAAAATTTCCAAATGAAGATAATCAGGTATTTGGAACATATATATATATATATTTTTTTTTTTATTTTTTATTTTTTTTTAACACGGTATTGCCAATAGTATGTACTCATGTAGTTGAAATTACGAGAAGCTGATAATAGTACATATTTTGAACAACATGGTTAGGTTAAGTTAACTAACAGGCTACTTTTCAAGAGCTCAGCTTTAGCTACAAGATTTCAGATTTCAGTCTGTAAATCACCAAATGATGAGCTGTCAGACCAATCACAAAATATGGTGAGCCCTACGCCTTGATCAACACATGGAATGGAGTTCCGACATAGCAACATGTGTTATCAAGAATTGCCCAGGGTTTAGTTAATGCTTGTCTCATCCCAAAATTTTCCTGTGGCCTTGCCATGGTTAGAGAAGCAAAACTGTAGGCTGGTTTGATGTTATACTAAAACCCCACCTGGCCTGAAACACACATGGGCAAACTTATGGTTACCAAAGTAAAACTGTTCTACAAGGAGCTCTACAACTGCTCTGTCTTCAATCTCAGCTGTCCACTTGTGCTGCTCCATCTTTCTTTATACTATTACACCCTACTAATTATTATTAATTTTTCCTCTGTCCCTTTCTGCTACATATCTGGAGCTACATCATAATGGCAGCAAGGTAGTCTACCCATCACCCCAGCATTGCCCTCTGGTTATTCCAAGGAGATCCCAAGATATTCCCAGACTAGGAAGGATATATAACCCAACTGGGGCAGCCTTGAGGTCTCCTCCCAGTAGGATGTGCCCAAAGTACCTCAGAAGGGAGGCATCAGAGAGGCATGTGGATCAGATACCTGAATCACCTAATCTGGCTTCTTTCAATGCAATTCAACTCTGTAATTGTATCCAGAACCAGAGCAGACGGTCTGAAATGAGTTCAGAAGTAGCAAATGCAAAAAATCAGTCTGTGAAGCTTCATCATCAAAGACAAAGAGGATCTTGAAAGAATGATTATTATGATCTTATGAGATTTGACATGAAAATTTTAGTACAAACTAATGTGTATTCTTGATAGCTGAGCTTGCCTGTTTTTATTTGTGTTCACATTTTATATAACACAAATAAAATCCTTACCGTTACCTACAAGCACATTTAAAGCTCTACATAGCACAAAACAATACCAAGCACTGAGGAAATGGATGTCTTAAACTGTCAACAAAGTAACAGCCTAAAGTCTAATGGCTGTCTATAAATGTCACTGTCTATGCATCTGTATTCATAGCGGCAGTTATCAGCTTTTAGATGCTCTTCTGTCTCACTGGAGCGTTCTCTGTTTCTGTCTGTCTCTCTCGTAAGTGGTCCTGATGCTTCTATATTGATAACCACCTGTTATCGACCATTTTAGTCACCTCTTTCTGATGAAATATGGATGTGTAACTCGCATGGCTTCACTCTTCCTCCCCTCTCGTCTCTCTAAAAGTGTCCCTCATGCCTATTTATTGATGCTCCCAAGAGCTGTCACTTAGTAGCTGTTACAGCTAGCTGTAGCAATGTGTCCTCCCTCATTCTGCCTGCTGTTTTCCTGTTGTATTCTATATGTATCTCTGTATGATGAAATATGCATGCATGTCCTTTCTCTTTCAGGCTTTGTCTTTCTACCACTTACTAGTTGTTTTAACAATGTGCCTTTCTGATGAATTATGAAAGCATGTCCTCTTCGTCTGTTTCTTACTCTGCGTCACATACAAACATGTGCATAACTAATAGTGCATAAAATAGTACATAAAAGTGCATAACTACTTGGAATTGTGACTCCTAAATGTTATTTATCCATTACTCAGGAAAATGTGTCTGTCTTAAATGCTCCTAATTATATGTGATATTTTGACTCGTGGTGGTTTCCTAGCAACAAATGTACATCATCAGCCAGGATACTGGGCGTCAAGCTGTGTTAGAGAAGGAGATAGGTACTTGAACCAAGCATTTGTCCGGCTTACATGTCTTGACCCGGACACTGAAAAACTGAATCGCAGTGCAGTTGGTGAATGTAAAGTTACCTTAATAGAAACTGAAAAATATAAATCAACAAGACAAAGATTGACTGCTGATACTGTATCTGCGGTTCAACATATAATTTTCTGAGTTGGAGCAAGTGGGGCGTTAGTGGTTTTAATGCAGAATGTCTGTGGGAAAAGCATTTTTCAGGAGCATATCAGTCTGTAGGCAGAAGCTTATCTGCTTTTGCAGGGCAGAAAGGTGCAGCAGACAGGCTGCCTTCATAACAAAACCCATTGCTATGAAAAATCAAGAATCATTTGGCAGCTCACAAACATTTCACTTTTTACTGTCAAGATTTTTTCTATGTGTGTATTTATAGTATCATCTGTCTGAAGCTGAAAAATCACAAGAGCATTAACACACATACCTCCATCAAGCCAGAACCACCCTGGGCAAAATGTGTCTTGTTCTAATAATATATTGGCCTAAACAGAAATAAATGATTGTGAAGATTATAGTTATAATTGTTGTATTTGTTGTAAGAAATAATACATTTAAAATTATTCTGGACCTATAAATAGTCTATCATGACATATATTTGCCTGAATTTTCTTTTTTCATTGAGAATGGTGTATTACTTTAGACAAAATTGGAAAAAAAAAAATGCTGAAAAATGCCCCATGTCATAATGTTAAGAAATCATTGATGTTTTCATCAATGTTTTCATGTTCTCAACATTCATGTTTTCTCTATTTTTAGTTATTTTTCTTTTAACATAAATGTTTGATTTTATGTTTGATTGAATGGACCTCAGGAAGAATAGCTGTTGCTGAGGCATCAGCTAACGAAGATCCAATAAATAAACAATAAACAACTGAAAAAAAAACAACCCTGATCCTCCCCTGGATTCAAATCTATGGCAAAATATAATGTTCTTCCTTTCACATTTCATCAAAATCATGGTCAGAATTTTTTGAGTGATCCTGCTAACAAGCAACCAAATGAACAAACATGCAAATCAAATATTTTATGTTTTAATACACAGTATAATTGTTCATTTTCTGATGCTTTAACTGTGTTGCTGAGAGGACCCTAACCCCACTTTCTTCCATTTGGTTATGCATCTAAAGAAAATGGAAAGAAAGAAAGGGACCAAAGAACTTCTAAATCAGTGCATAAAAGGGGTCACAAATGGCCCATTTTGATCCATCTGCTGTTGTGAAGTGTCAGCATTTCTCTCTGAGTGGCAAAGCACAATCTTTTCCTTCACCGACCCTTTCAACCCTATTTTGTCATCCGTCTCTTCCCTCTATCTGAAAGAATGAGAAAGGTGGCAGTAACTGTGATGTATTATTAAATGGCTACATGTGTTTCTGCCATAATGGAACAAAGTAGAAAAGTGTTGTCTCCTTTATAGTGCTATATTGAGCTTTCTGTCACTTAAACACACATCCAGACCACATACAACCAATGCTGACACTAGCTCATACACAAACATTCACATACACACAAGATGAAAAGCCATCCAACAAGTGATGTACTCATCTAAGAAAGGAAATGAACATAGGCACACAAAAACACAGTATTTTTGTAGAAATCAGCACTTTGAAACAATCCATTAGCCCTCACTTCAGCAAGAGAACAGGTGAACTCTGCATCCAGACCTAAAACTTCCCTCTCCGTTGTAATCATCTAAATATCCCTCCTTCCCTCTGCAGTATAGCAATGAAGCAGAGGGCAAGAGAAAGTGAAAGTAAGAGAGAGAAAAAGAGAAACATAAAAAAGAGTAAAGTTTGGGTGGAGAAAAAGTCAAAATAGCAGAAAGAGAGAAGGAAGGCAGAAGAGGAAAGTGGATTAAATTTTGCTAGCTATGACGTCATGTATCTGCTCTTCCATACAGAGGACTGAGATAGACAAAAAGAGGAAGAGTGAAGATAGAGTAGAACAGCAAAGGAGCAAAAGGAGGTGATGACAGGAAGAAATAGAAAATTGAGGCAGATGGTGAAAAGTATGCAAGAGAAGCAATGTGTAGATGGAAAAAAGGAATATATTTTTAATACATTTGAAAACTATATTACTCTGATTTTTATTTTTGAACATACTATGCCTCAGGATTAAAATAATATTTTTGTGATCTTTCACATGAATTTAGATTAATTTAAAAGCAACCCCGACTACTAAGACTTGTAGGCTTTCATGTAGTGTAATTGCACCCAATTGCACCCAACATGGAATATCCTCACTATTTCAAAAATGCACCACTTTAAATGTAGATTTTGAGCAAACGCACAACAAAGTGGGTTGATGTTTGTGTGTGTTTTCTCCTGAATAATATCACACTGGCTGGAATTGAAGATGACATAGCAAACTTTAATGTCACGAATAGTACAGAGCAGTGGAACAAAACCAGTTCAATCCTTTGATGTCACCACCCAAAGTGCATTATGATGTAATTGGAGGACATATACAAATATTGAATTATTTTAACATTCAGCCCGAATAGAACTGTCACAGTACTGGATTCTGATTGGCTGTCCGTACCATCTCCTCTAAATTATATGATGTAAACTGCACAGCTTTTCTGCTTCAGATACTGAAAATCTGTCAGACTGGAAGGTTTTTATCAATATTTTAGAGGATTTAACATCACCTTTCTGTAATGGAGAGAATAATGCCCTTATTAACCACCTTTGATCATATCTGTGTACAAACAGGAAACATCGATTTCCTCTAAGAGCACAAAACTGAATTTGCTGACTCAGCATTGATAAAATGCACCCAGTGTCATTGAGTTCACCTGTGCTCAATAGCTCAATATGTGCATGTGTGTGTGTCTTTGTACATGTGTGTACAAGAATGTCCATTTGTGTAAACATGGAGGCAAAGTCTGTAGTTTTGTGCTGAGTCCACGTTCCCAAAGACAACCTGTGCTGTTTGTATTTTGAACAGTTGAATATACTGTGCAGTTATTTTTTAGGTTGACTCCTGTTGATAATCGAGAGCAAGAAAAACTATGATAAAAATATGATATGATAATAGCCATAGGTCCAAACGTAAACACTTTTTTTTTTTTTTGCATAAATCTTTAAATTATGAATTAATTATCTCACATAAAACACAGAAATTTGGTCGCTCTCTAGTTTTCATGTGTTAGAGTGGTGTTCGTTGGCGCACAGGTGCACATTTTTAACTAAATAGATAACGCTAACTTGTGAGGGTAACCTCACAAGTTAGCATTATCTATTTAGTTAAAAATGATTTGGCTTTGTGAGACAGAAAAGTGACGGTTAATCTCTTTTTGTGTTGCAGGCACAGGGTAAAGAATTACCACATGTCCCACTAGTGGCCCCTAGAGGCTGTGATGTTCATTGCACCCCCAATACAAACATGTTTGACAGAATAAAGAACATACCCAATAGTTTGCTTTTCTTTGAGCCTTATACCAGCAGACAACAAATCATAACAATTTAAGCTCTTGAGAGCATGAATATGCTCAGTAAATCTCATATCTGCCTATCATATTTTGTTATTTGATTTCTTGCATACAAGAGGCAATTCTGGCTTGATATGGCATGAGGAGAAAAGTTCAGGATGTCACATATATATCCACAGAGGAACATGAATATCAATAGGAAATTTGTAATAATAACGACAATAATAACTTTATTTATACAGCACCTTTCTAAAACAAAATGGACAATGGACAACAGTCCATAGTAATGGACATTAGTTTTTAAGATGCTGTGTGAAGAAAAAAAAAAAAAAAAANAAAAAAAAAAAAAAAAAAAGGCCAGGGGACTGCCAAAATTGCCAGCCAATTTTGCCACATGGAAATAAACATGGAAATATCAGGGGGAACAAAAAAAATCACTAAATGCTACTGACTTGTCCATCATCATTCTGTATTAATACATGACAAATACTAATATTAATATGGTTCATACTGTTTTTCACTTTAATTTTTTTTTTTTTTTAATGCAGCCATTTCTCTAGCTGAATTGATAAGTTGCAAACGGTTTGATAACTGATTCAGTCTGGGTAGAGTGTCATCAACTCACAATTCAATGGTAAATTTTCCTAAAATATAATTAACAATAGCCATAACAAAATCAGACCCAGCAACCATTAAAATTTGACTGGTTATGCAGCAAATTAATATCCATGATAATGTCACATTACCTAAAGATTTGTGGCAGCCATTATTAATTATACAATAAGTAATGATGAAGATCAGTTGAAAAGTTGCTGGAGTAGCTACAAGGGAGAATATTTCCAGTGGCCCACTGTCATTTGTATACCAGCCAAGTGACAGCAGAGGACTTTATATGCATTTCAATTCAGTGCTCAAGTATTCATATTTAATCAAAGTTACTTGAAGATATCATTTCCATTGCATTTTATCTCCCATTGCCTTTAATCAATGCATTTCTCTCTGCCAGCTTTCATTGAGGGTGTTAGGATGAGCATATCCTTATTCACCCAAAACACCACAATAAAATTAGACTAAATTCTAATTAGAATGATAAAGCTTCATGGGAGCCTGTCAGTACTGTCAGTCTGGCTAAATTAACTAAAATGAAATGTTTATCACTTAAATTAATTACAAATGCATTACTTAGGGTGAATTAAGGGCTTGTTTTATGTAAGAGGAAAGTAATGTAGGGCTGTTCTCCTTTATCCCTTGTCGTTCAAGATATTGATTAGGACAAAATCAATGGGACAGTTTGCACCCCTGTGGATGTACTCAGTCAATCAGGTAGATTTAATCTCTTGCTGCCTCTGACGCATTTGTTAGCAGTGAAAAGCTGTTTACCTTTCTTTCTTTCTTTCTTTCTTTCTTTTCCTTGTCATTTTTGTCTTCGTCATTCCTTAGCCTCATCCTTGATCGTTCTGCATTACTCCTTACTCTATCCCTCTTCATCATTGCTCTCTTTCATCCCTCTCTCTTCCTCCCGCAGGTGTATGTGTGTGTGATTAGAGAAGGTGTATTTGTCAAACTGCCAACAAAGACTTCCAATTATCGCCTTGTTCCTCTTCTCCTCACCTTCTCTCCCTCCTCTCCTTCTCATATCCACTCCTCTCCATTTCCTCCATCGCCCACTTCATCTTTTCCTCTATAATTCATTCGTTCTCTCTCCTTCAACTGGGTTTCTCCCTCCTTGCTTTCCTCCTGCTCTCTGATAAAGTCACACACTTATATCTCTATTAGTTGGAGAATTAGACAGGAAGACAGATTGTGAAAAAAATCAGCTTTTCATAGAGAAGTTAATTCTCTATGTTATCACACCACCAGTATATTCTCTCACATGTTCCCTCTGTTTCTGCATGATTCTCTCCTCCCCCTCTCCTCCTTCTTTGTCTATCTCCAATTTATAGCACCCTTATTATCTTTTCCCTCTTTCTTCTCTGATTTTTCTTTTTCCTTCTCAATCACTTCAGTGCCATTTTTTCCTCTTTAATATTTTTTTCCCGTGACAGATAAGTTTTCAGTTATTTTAGCATAGTTAATGAAAGCCCATAACTCCTGATTCCTTTTTACAAATGACAGTAGGCTTGTGGGGGGAAGCCCTTAAAGGAAAAATTCAAACTGCAAAAACAGCTCTAACTTCCTGATAATGAGAATTTTGTCGCAGGCTGCTAAAGTTGCCATAAGTGCTGCTTCATATTGCTGTCTAGTACCACTGGTTTAGGATCAAGGACCGAAGATTTCATCTCAATTCTCTTATGATTGCTAACTTTCATCTGCAATAGCCTAAAATCGAACATTCAGCAGGAGCTCTAAATCTCATGTACAAAACAGAAAATACCTACTTTACAAGGATTACATAAAGATAAATAACTGGACATCTAGTATCAATTATGCTAAAATATCAACACGTAGTTTATGTAATATTCTACACTGTAAAATGTGACAAGTTGATCTTACCTAAAAAAATCTAGGAAACCGATTGCCTTTGGAAGAGGTAAGTAAATATAACTATTAGTCTTAACTTATGTTTACTTACGTCTACTTGAACTTAAGACTAATAGTTATATTGACTTACCTTTTTCAAGGCAATCGGTTTCCTAGATTTTTTTTTAAGTAAGATCAACTTGTCACATTTTAGTGTACAAACAGAGCTAAATGTTAAAATTGTCCTATTCTCTGCATTAATATTAGCACTGAAGACATTAATCTAATATTAATTACCATATGTTTAAGCAAAACAGAAGTTTACTTGCACCATTGAACTACACTTTTTTTTTTTTTTTTTTTTTTTTTTTAACTATTTGGGTGTCAGGAAAGAAATTTCTGTTTCTGTCTAAAGGTAAACATGTACTTTGCAGCATATTTTAACTGCAAATGTCAGCACATATGGCTTTAGTTCCATATCATGAATAACTGATGTCCAGTGCATTAAATGCTGCGATTCACATGTTGACATGCATCTGCTTTGATGAGAGGTTTATACATTTCTCTGAATGCCTCTCCACAACCCCACAGAATGACTTGCAACACAGCTTACACTGTTTGTGATCTACTGAGGGTGGTGGGTGGAAAAACAATTTTTTTCTTTTTTTATGTGTAGTGGGTAAAAAAAAACAGAAAGAAAAAAGAATTAATTACGAATGTGTGATGTTTTTTCTTGCAAATTTTCAAGAAATAACTGAATATTTTTGGCGAGGTAGGATGTATCAAGCCAAACACACAACAAACACTGCTGAATTTGAATGCTATACCTTAGAGACGAGATGTTCCAAGTGCAGCAAACAAATACAACCAGCCACCCTGCAACCATCCATTGCACCATATTGATGCACAAAGGCTTCACTTCGTCACTTCATCCAAAACAGTGAGGTGTTTTATTCAGAATCTCAGAAACTCAGATTTTTTTTCTCACAAATTTGAGTTTTTTTCTTGCAAATTTGTGAGGTTTATTTTTCACACAAATTTGAGGGTTTTTTTCTCGCAAATTTTTTTCTCAACTATTACTCCCCCCTCACTTTTTTAATCTACTATGGCCCTATTTGTTTGATGTTTACTATAAACATCAAACATATAGTAAACAATTTCTCTATCAGTTTAGATCGCAGTGTCAAAAATATGATGCAACATAGTTCACATATAGTTATCAGCAGCAATAAATAAAATATATCTTCGCTAACAGTTGTGTTTCTGCTTGAGTTCTAACTGCTGCATGACTACATTTTACGACCCTTGACATGAACTGAAACTACAAAATATTGAAACTTTCTCCAAGTACAAGCACACAGTACTTTTAAAATCCTGGAGGTCACACACCTTCACGCATGCATGCACAACTGACACCTGAAGAAAGCATTTGTGACAGTGTCTGATGAATCACACACACCCACACAGAAGAGAACGCATCCACACACAATAACAAAGAAGTTGTAAAATAGTTTTATTTGACCATCTGGCGAGCTTGACATGTTTACTAGATCTCATAACCTGGCAAGTCTTCACTAGCTAGGACAATGCATTTGTGTGTGAGTGTGTGTGTGTGTGTGTGTGTGTGTGTGTGTGTGTGTGTGTGTGTGTGTG
>VXCM01001430.1:47502-53523 GCA_014773175.1 Lucifuga dentata | reverse complement strand
AGAGAGAGAGAGAGAGAGAGAGAGAGAGAGAGAGAGAGAGAGAGACATTAAAGACCTTACAACTGACAAGTATGTTCGAGACATTTACAGGTAATAGGAATGATTTATAATTTTTTTTCCTGTTATGTATATTTGAATTACATATATGTACTTGTGTAGTAAGCGTTAAACCCAGCAGTGTTTTTTAATCATTCATTATTGTAAAGATAAAAAAGATAAAAGACGTAAAAATAAAGAAAATCATGACTAAACATGATAAATATAGTAAACAGTGTGAAATATGTGATCACAGTGTGTGCAGTAAAGCCTTTGGTATTGCTGAATTGCATTTAGGGACCAGAAAAATAGAAAACACATTTTTAATTCAATGCAATTGATTAACATAACAGCATCAGAACAAACAGTACTCTTGTGAGGACCAAAGTGCCAAGACATCATCAAACACAGTGCAGCCATGACCACATCAAAACCACGTTCAGTATCCAGCTTCCACAGTATGTCAGAGAGCATGGACAAAATATAAGAACGACCTCCCAGAGAACACAACACAACACCACTGTTAACCACAGCCCCCAAACCATGCCACAACTGCTGTGACGAGCACAAAGCATGCTGTTACCAATGTGTGTGTGTGTGTGTGTGTGTGTGTGTGTGCAATCATCAAGGAGCAATCAGTGNGCTGTTACCAATGTGTGTGTGTGTGTGTGTGTGTGTGTGTGTGCAATCATCAAGGAGCAATCAGTGGTGTTTGTCTTTGTCTCCAATCATCCACAGAACCCCCACAGACACTGTCAATCACTGAGGTGAATGTGATCATGTTTGTAAGCTCTATGTGTTAGAGTGTGTGAGTGTGTGTGTGTGTGTGTGTGTGTGTGTGTGTGTGTGTGTGTGTTTGGATCCAATCATCAGGAGACCCCCCATGAGCACTGTCAATGAAGCATCTATTAGCACACACACACACAGAACACACAAAGTGATTCCCTACCACCACCACATATACACAGACACACAAGTACACACATGAACACATCTTCCTCTCTTAAAAGAGCATGAAAATGAAAGATAAAAGATAAAACTCTGCATTTTTATTATTATTGGTGGAAAATGTTGGACAACTATTTGGGATATTAACATACTAATCATCAGCTACATAAACTATATAATCAATAAATCAATATGACTGGTATGGATTTTTTTTTTTTTTTTTTTTTTTTTTGCCACATGAAACACAAAGGCATCATGGGATACAGTTGCAGTTTAAACCAATATTGGAAAAGGTGAAATAAGTGACCTAAAAGCAAGTCTGAGCAGCGTCCTGGTGGTGGATGTGTCGGGTTGAGGTTCTCCGCTATCCTGCACTGATCATTCAAAATTATATTTGTATTTAATGAAAATAATGTTTAAAAAAAANTCCGCTATCCTGCACTGATCATTCAAAATTATATTTGTATTTAATGAAAATAATGTTTAAAAAAAAAAAGCACTTTGTCAGCAAAATGTGTCAGAGTAGAAAAGGCAGCAGAGAGACCAAGGACAGAGCTGCAGCAGCATGTCCAAATGAGCTTTGATTTCTGTTTGACACCCGTAATTGGCTGTAAATTAGTATGTTTGATGACTATCCTGATTTCTGTTGGCTGTGTGTGTCTCACTATTTGTTGGTCACACAACTATACACACACACACAACTAAATGCACATATGCACAGAAGGACGTGTTCAGTTTTATATATTTTGCAGGTGTAACAAACATGAACACCTGAACAATTTGAAAAACTACCCACTATACAGCCATTTTCCCAAGAGGTAATGCTTCCTTCACTGTTTCAGATTCTGAATGTGACTAAAGGTGTTTTGTCCAAGATTTTCTTCATGAAGGCTTATTTCTGTTCATGTCAACAAGATGGCAACACGTACTTTTTTGCTCATTTTACTCATGTACAAACCCTCAATCAAATGATAAACATAAAGAGATAATTGGTGACAGACACAGACACTAATTGGTGAATGGGAAAACCAAGCAAAGGTCCTCAGAGTGTGTGGGTGTGTGTGTACATGCGCACAATATGTACATACAATGCCATGAAAATGTATTTACCCCTTTCTGATTTCTTTTGTCTTCAATAAATGAAATCATCATTTAAAAACAGTACTCTGCCTGTCTGTCTCTTATATTAAATTTTGTTTAAGGATTTGACACAATTAAGTGTGACAAATATATAAAAATAGAAGAAATCAGAAAGGGATCAACACTTTTTTATGGCACTGCACCTACTATGTTAGACTATATGCATGCCTGTTTTCTGTTTGCTTTTGTTTCATGCCTTTCTTTGCATGTTTATCTTTGTGCATATGAATGTGCTAGTTTTGTTTTCTGTATATTCATGTATGTGAGTATTTCTCTCTGAGAAGCTCAACAAATCTATGGACACACCCCCACCCCCACAAAAAAATAAAAAATAAAATAAATAAAAAAATTAAAAAAAATCCCCAGGCAGTATTACAAATGGCTGCTACATTTTAGTAATTGCTTCTTTATTGACAAATGGTTGTGAAGTGTTGTGAGGACATTACCTGTCAGCATTGCTTTTACTCCTTATTGAATTCTGTCCTTTTGTTGTTTCTGCCGCTCTGTGACTTGCAGAGGTAAGAGAAGCAGAGTTAATGCATCTTCAGACAGCAGCGTGTGTGTGCGTGTGAATGTGTGTTTGTTCTCTGTGCATATGTGTGTCTCAGAGCAATATCTGCAAGGAGTAATCATGTGGTTCAGGATTAAAAATGAAAATATAAAAATATTCACACTCAAAAAGTGATGGATTTCATTTGTCTGAAGCCTCAATGCCACAATCAAAAGGAATTTGTGGTATTTATTACAGGGAAGATGACATTTTTTTCTTAATGTAAGGTTCTTATTTCAGTCCACCAGGGGGAAAAGTTTGTACACTGCATGAACATTTCTAATAACGTTGTTAACATTTGGCACTTTCAGACAAAAATGTTTGGAACTAAATTAGGAACTACTTCCTGCACTAACAGAGTTTGGAACTATGTGTGGTTCTTTTTGCAAGATCTTACTCCAATTAACACCATGCTTCAGAGACTGTGAAAATGATGGAAATTACAGCAAATGACATCAACAGCCACAGCTGTCAGTTCCACTATATATATATATATATATATAACCCAGAGTATTATTCTCCTTCTGAAATGCAGCAAAGGTACTTTCAATATTTTTGCCATGCATTTCAAAGCGTGTTTATGTTGTTTGCACGTTGAGCTGCCATTCACCACTAACAGCTGTTTGTTTTCAATCTTGTATGTTTTGATGAAGGATTTCATGCCCAAATGTCTCCCTGTTTAAAGAGATTATCAGCTGCAGCATTTCTTCTTAGACTCTTTTTATACTAAACCCCCTGCTGAGGTGCCACTGAAATAATGTTCTTCACATATCTGAGAGGCTGCTGCAACATGTTCTCCCTCATCTCCACTATCAACATAATAATATATGCTCCTGGCCTGAGGGGAAAATAAAATAAAACGGAGAAAAGTTCATAATTCCACTGGGCCCTGAATACATTATTAAACTGTATATCATTACACACATCAACATTCATGTTGAAAATTTAGAATTACTGCAGACTTTAAATAAGTTGTGGATACTTATAACCAATATCAAATCATTTTAGTAATGAGACTGAATATATCAGCTTAGTAGGTTTTTAGACTCGGTATAATTAAATTCAACTCTAAATAATTCAATTTCCTCCTGCTCTTCATTGTTTACTAAGAGATGAGAGAACTGCTAATAATATGGCAGAGATTGAAATAATGAAGGAAAATACATTTTCTGACAACATAATCTGCTGTCAGTGTTGAAGAGAATGTTGAAATTTAGAAATAACTCATACAGTTGCATTGTGATGCTTGAGCTGAGATCACGTGTTTTGCTTTGGATAATTTGGTTTTGATGGAACACACCAAAAAAGGCTGACTAATTGAATCATTCGTGCACGTTCTGCACACGAGAGGAAATAATTAAGAAGAAGCAACTTCACTGAAAGATGATCAGTATGGTTTTATATGCTCACAATATGGAATTAAAGAGAAGGTTTTCTCATTACAACACTAATACTACTCACTGATTCACTGCAATGATCAGCCAGTCGGGGTTCTAAACTTCCTGTCACCAATTCCACATGCTGAATGCTGAATGAAGGGCAAACTCCCAACGAAGCTGAAAACTTAATAAAAACTCAGCCACACAGGCCCCTCCCACACCACCACCACCAAGTCCCTTCCAAAAGCTGCTTTTCCGTGCTGCATCATTTACCACTCAGGATCATTTGTTTCTCTAAGTGATACAGGAGCAGAAGCGCATCATATTCTTTCAACATAAAAGAACATAAAATTTTGGCTATATAACAGCAAGGTCCCACAAAGAAAAGCAGTAAATTAACTGACAGCTGCCAGAAGTTTGGACGTTGGAAAGTAGAAGTGAGGTCGTTGAAGTTTAGAATGACGTCCTGTCAAAGAGCAGAAGCAGCCCTGAGCTGGGACAACGCTGTCACACTGACTGATAGATTACATGTCAGCGTGTGGTTGCTCAGAAACATTGTGGCAGTCTGTGCTTTTAAATCTAAGTTCCTACATGCACAGGTTGAACATTAATCTGTGCTCAGATAAAGCTCAATTTAAGTGTGGCTTCAAAAAATCACAACAAAAATACATATTTAAGATCTTATTTTAAAACTGTTCAGTCCTACTTTTTTAAACAGGGTAATCATTTTATTAACCACCATTTGCACAAGATCAGGCCTTTTTGAAGCTCACTGGTACGAGTTTGTCCAATTCCAGCTATTATTCAGCTTGAGCTGACTAGAAACATGTCTGAAAGTTGACTGTGTGATCGACACGTTAATATCTGAAACTTCTATTAGGAGAAAACATGAGAATTTTCCGTAATGTCTGTTGCCGAGTCATTAAAGTGCAACTTAAACCCTCATTTGAGCTTGACCATGCCTCCTTCACATATTAAACCTTCAAACCCTGATAAAAAGGGGCTGAACCACTACAACCTATGAGGTTTGGGTGGAGGACTCCTGAAATAAGCCTGGTTTATTCTTAACATGGACATGACAGTGGGCGTGCAGAAAATGTGACATAATTACGGCCAAAGCAGCAGGCTGTAGAGGTTGATTTTGAGGGTCGTTTGTGTGGTTGTGCACCACCTTGATTTGTGAAACAATGCGGACGGTGTTTGTGTGGCGTAAATGCACCTTCATCAGTGATTGGTCAAGTGAAGAGGTGGGAGGTATGGAGGAAGGGGAAGTATATAGGAGAAAGGGGGGAGAGAGAGAGAAGGATAGAAAAACAAACATGGTGAACAACTTTTTCCTCTTGCATCAATTCATCCTCTTCTTTATTAAACAACAGCTCTCTCTTTTCACTGCCTCCATGTGTTCTTAAGGGTGACTGAACCAGAAACTGCTTCTATTTCTGCTGGGTTTGTTTCTGTGTTTGGGGGTTTAAAAAGCAGCTTTGTCCCACAGCGCCACCAAAAATCCCAGAGTTGAAGCACACAGTTTCATGAAAGCGCGAGAATCGTGAATGCCAGGACACACAGACGGTCCATTTAGGAGCCATGTGTTATTTTGGCCAGTGTCACAGTCTGTGGGAGTGGCCAACTCAACTCTGACCTTTCCTTTAACCTTTCCTAACTGGAAGGTCAGAAAATGATGAGCTTTTCTGGAATAGGGCCTTAAGGAGAACGTAAAACCTAAAATGGTCTGTTTTTCTGCAAAACATTAGAGTAGAAGTGGATCATTATGTTTTGTTTTTTTTTTTTTTTTTTTTTTTTTGCACAATGAAGTATTATAAGTTTGTGAAAAAAAAAACCCATAATGAAAAATGCAAACATTGAAAACTGTTTAATATGTCCCCTTTAAGAGTGAAATAAAGCTTAGAAAAGATGGGAGAGACTATGGTGGTGGATGTGATCTGTCTCTTGTGTTATTTATCACCAAGA
>VXCM01001430.1:2502-42502 GCA_014773175.1 Lucifuga dentata | reverse complement strand
CTAATATTCCATGATTCTCATGTAAAATATATTCTGGACTTGTAAATATTGTCAGTAACACGTGTACTCTCAGGCACTGCTTTCCCATAACAATTATCTATAAAAATGTTTCTTTAGTTATACATAATTGATCATAATTTGATGATTCATACATAAATCATCAAATAATAACACTTAAACAATGTACAGGTTATTGTATGTTGGAATCAACATCTCTGCCTTTTATCTCTTCCTCTTTTCCTCTTTTTTTTTCACAGGGTTCTTCCTTGTCTCTCTGTCACTGACACTAACCACACAGTCTCCCTCCATTTCATCCCTCCAATCATTCCAATATTCCTTCTTCTTTTTCTCTTATTGACAGCTGTCATGATGTAACTTCTCCATCAAATTCTACACCTTCTCTCCTCCTCTTCCTCCCCTCTCTCTCTACTTGACATTGGCAGTTGTTGACATTGGCAAGTATTGACATGTTAAAAATCATCTTTTCTATGACAACTGTGTTTATTTTGCTTTCCCAGGTTTTGATTATGATTGAATCCCAGAGTTCTGCTATATAGCGTGATGAATCACAAAAAGACAATATACTGTATATATTTTTTTCCTCGTCATTCTGTCCCTGCTGCTCCTCCCTGCAGGGTTTTCTGTCATTCTCTTAAATGTAGATTCTGTGTTAGAATGCACATATGTTGGTGTTATTTGGATACTAGTCATGCAATTTTACAAGGTTTGACATGAACACAGTAAGAACATATGTCCCTACACACCTACAACATTCAAAGTCATATTTTATGTCTGCATACATTCACATACAGTAACTCTGTATTTACATTTACTTTACTGTATTTACATTTACACTCAGTAACTCTGCTTCTAAGCATAATCTGTTCAGGTTTTATTCTTGTTAAACTATAAAAATCTACAATTAATATGCTTTGATTGAGTAATCCAGTTTATAAATAAACTGATTTTCCCTTTTTCTCAATGATTGCGCAATAGATCTTAGTGATCATGCATGTGAAACATCATTTTTAAAAGTTTGCATGCTACAGTAACTTGTTAAATTTTGGAGTGAATGGTGTATCTTAAACTACAATTCTTCATCATCATAGGTTTTCTAAAATCTGAGATAAAAATCAAAAATCAGATGATAGGCATGAATGTTGTATTTAAACTGTTTATTGTTACAGTTGTTAGACTACTGAATCAAAGTATTTTTGTTTACAATAATTATTTGAGGAATATCACTACAAAAGTAACAGCTTCTTCACATTTTCTTCCTATTTTTTTTTTGTCTTAATTTCTATTTTTATTTTTATGTATTTATTTATTTTTATCAGTGAGCTCTCCTCCAGTATGTTGAAGGAGGAAACACATAACTTTTGGGTGTGTGGGGAAACAAAATTTGGATTAAAAAAAAAAAAAGTTTAACTCAAGTTGTTATTCTTGAAAATAATCAAGGTATTTTTCATAGATGAACACCTGTAAAATCATAGGAGCCTTTTTTCTTTTTTAATTCACCTGCTGCATGCACTTGGCAAAGCCATTCAGATTAATGGAAACATGTATTTAGTAGTAATAGGTTTTGTAGATTACTTCAGCTTCCTAAATCCATGTTTTCTTCTTAAATTTTCTTTTATATGGCTTTAAGTGTTGAAAAATGTTTGAAGATAAACATTTTCTACACTGTTTCCATAACTGATTGAAAACACATCAGAACATTTTGTGACTAAATTACTCAAACCCCAAATTCCATTTTTATGTATGCAACTTTATATTGAATGGAAGTGTTCTTAATGAGTTGTTTGAAAACTTCTTGATTAGAATTTGGAATTAAGTTAATCAGTTTCACAAATGGTGAAAGAGTGGTGTTAGCTGAGTCATTAAGATTGAGTTTATTAAAAAAAAAAAAAAGCTTGGCCTGGGTTTCATCACATGCTATTCAGTTAATACAGATCTAAGGAATATAATACGCTTTCACAAAGGTACAATAATTTGCCATGGTGAATGTTATTCTTGAAAAAAAAAAAAAACACTCAAGTAATTTTGAGTGAAGCTGTTCTTGCTAATTATACGGAAGAAAAATAACTACACACAAGATAATAGTTTTATTTATTTATTTACTTATTTTTGTTTTGCAAATTATATCCACCATAATTATAAACATTAATTACTATCCACCATATGAAAAAAAAAAACAACTACGTGTTTTCAAAAACTCTTGAAAATAAGCACTATTGCGTACTAAATCATTTCCATATTTTGTCATAGATTTTTATATGCTGTCCACATTTAATTTAGGGGAAATGCTGTCTGCTTAAACACCTACATTTGTGTTTAATCGTGTAGTGTCACAAAGTCAGCTGGCACTCTGGCAGTATTCCTGTCATTACACAATGATCATAAAACCCGAAATGCAAGAAGGAAAAGGAGAAATAAGAAATCAGTAGAGGTTAAAATAAATTTTAAATAAGCAGAGTTTGAAGATGAAGTGGACAAAAGCAGCCAGTTATTATCTGTTACCATCCAAGACGAATGGATTTGTATTGCTCAATATCACATGCAGTGTCTCACAGGGCTTTAAAGCCCATAGGATAACGGTTCCTACCGAGGCCAAGCTGTCTAAGAAGACAAGGAAAACCCCCCCCGAAAAACATGAACCTGTAACAACGTTTAGGGAGATCTTTCATAACAATATACTGACCAAGTGGTTTTTCAAACATTTTGAACTGAGTTAAATAATAATAATTTAAAAAAAAACAAACAAAACATACCACCTACACCTACACCACCTCACCAACAAGCTGTGCACCAACTCTAAGATCAGTCACAGCAAAATCTCACACATGCATATGTTGCACTCAAGCTGAGTACAGCAGCTAATAGAAATGTTACTAACGTACATAAAATGGGAGTACATCATTTGCACACAGGAGGAGTTGTGCTATTTTGTAACAAAAAAATCAAATTCTTAATTAAAAGAGAGTAATACACTTTTTTAAAATTATATTTCTTAATGGAAATTATTTTTATGCAGAAATTTTCGGAGTCACCTGGCATACCGCTAGGGAGCATTTCAAGCTGTACCTGTGGTACATGCATACATTTACTGCAGTTTGAATATATACAACTCCAGGATTAAGATTTTAAGATAATTCACTGTCTGTTGTTTGGGGGACTCTCTCTCTCTCTCTCTCTCTCTCTCTCTCTGACAAAGGTTGCCAAGGCCATGAAATCAATTTATTCAGTAATATGATAATAAACCCAGGGGTTAAAACACATATTTTTCTTTGTGGTCAATCTGACTGTTCTGCTCTATGATCTATCTCAGCAAATGATCAGAACACACAAACACACACACACACAAACACACACACATCCTCATTGAGCACAGTAAACAGTGAAATCAATGTTCACAGCAGGATCTGAATGGACTGCACTATCCCAACTAAAACTATTATCCTCTAATGGAGAAAACCAATGTGGAAGGTCCTCGCACTGCCATAGCATGGCTCAGAATGTGGCATGAACACACACAGTGAATACTGACTGTCAGCATGCTAACTTCATTAGCAAAGTGACTCCATGCTGGTTATGGAAATAGAATTGACTCCATGATTGTAGGGGAGAACTAGCATGCTAGCATGGGTTATATAATAGAAGTCAAATGACATCTGTAAGTTTGAATTGAAATGTAGCATCCCTCGGTGTGTGTGTGTGTGCATGTGTGGGGGGTGGAGAAGTATGTTGTTATTCAGACATTAACATGAACACACCAGAATTTTATAATTGTAGACATCTCCTAGGGTCAGTAATGGAATTATAAAGTACACCACTCTTGCTATACAAGTCCTGAATTCATGGTCAATAGCCAAAAGTGAATAAAGTCAATTATGTTGCTTGACATCCTTTTTGGATAGTAAGTGTGAATGTATACATGTTGTTGTTGAATGTGTGTGTGTGTCCATAAATGCTAGTAAATGTGCTATGTATGTACTCTGGGAATACTTACTGGCACCACTGAATCTTATGATAACTGAAGCCAATTTCTTGCGCATTATGTATTTGACATATGACATGCTTCTTCCACATAAATGAGGATGGAAATGTCGGCTTGTATCATGCGTGGGTTGGAAACAGAAAACGTTGAAAGTAGTCTGTATAACAGGGGTTAAATTCATGGTGAATGTTTTTAACTTTGAATAGCTGTTTGAATTGAACAAGAAGAAAAATAGTGTACTTGAGAAAAGCACAGAGGGCCATGTTTATCATGCAATTTGAACTCACAGTCTCTGCAAAATTAACATGTGATTCAATTGATAGTTAATCACACAAGCAGCAAATTTAACCGCCTTCCACTCATGTTTGTGTGTGAATCAGAGCTTAAATGGCTCAAGTAAACGGTAAAATTTGTGCAACGTAGGGACCTCAACCAGTTAAATTAAATAAAGAAAAGTTAAATTTAGTAATGTTGAAATTAAATTATACATTAACGAAGCAACAGTTGGACACTGTCTTGGCTCATGTTTGGATATTCCTCTCTGACATCAGTCTTTCTTTGACCTGTAGATCAGTCTGACTAAAACTCTTCAAATCTTTAGATTCTTCTGGCTTTTGATTGAATGCAGATATTGTCTGGTATGTGTGTGTGTGTGAAGAGTGAGCTAAGCCAGGCTAGACAGATTTAGTTTTTTGTTATTTCAGTGTTCAGTGTGGTCTACAATCAGCATTAGCCCATTTTGAAGTTGAGTAATAAAGTCAAAGCAACAGTTGCTAATATAACGTCTTTTCTGTTTTCATTCGGGGATGCCACACTACTGCATGTGTCAAACTACCTCCACTGCAAAATCCATGCTGAGGATAATGACAACAAATATCACAGCCAGGACAACTGAATTTATGATTATACTTTCTCTCTTAAATAATTAGCAAGCAAGCCTGTTCTTTTAGATTTATATTTCACGTCAAGATGACACAGAGAATGGCAGTGACAAAAGCAGAAAATTAGATTTGGTGTCAGTGTCTTTGGTACGAGCAAAGTTCAACTTCTAGCCTTGTAAATGTACCTACAAATTAAATTCATTAAAAAATATATAACACATAGACTTTACTTTTTCAGTGTAATACACAACTTTTTCTTTGAGGCGGTGACATGTACAGTTATTTTCACCTTTCTCCTCCTCAGTTTGTCAACTTCACCCCTCCATAACACTGCAGCACAAGGTTTCATCCTTTTTGTTAACAGTTCAGACTTTATTTTAAATGAACTGTCTGCCGTACAATTAGCTGTACTCAGTCCATTCACTCCACCGGCAACTTTTCATTTGTGAATAAAATGGTCTTTAAAATAGTATAATCTCTTTTTAAAGGTTCCCATTACATGTAGAAGTTAGAATGAGGTGTTTTCTCCTCTCTATTTCCAAAAGCACTCCCACTAAATCTCAGTGATATGAATATATATTATAATTGTCAATTTCAAGAAATATTCCTGTGAAATTTTATTTGTAATGATACTCTAAAAGTGGCATAGGCAGTGCTTGAAGTGGACATAAAGAGGTGCCGGTACTCCCCTTATTTGTGTGCTGGTCACCATTGGCTGGTCAATGGTTCGGGTCGGGTTGGATCCAGGGAGGAGTGTCCCTGAAAATTTCCCTTATTTTCAAAGCTGAATGCTGACAGGTATGCACTGATTTCACAGTGATTTTTGTTTTATTTAATGTGTGGCCCTTTGACTGTGAGAATGAAATTTTATTGGCCCCTGTCTTCATCAAAGTTGTCTATCCTTGGTATATATATAAGTCGATTATATAATACCCAACACCCAACAAAAGGGTTTTTGTTGGGTTGGGGAGTAGGAGTGGGGGGAAAAAAGATCGATTTTTCGATTAATGATGATTCAAATTCAAACCATTCTGATATTGAATCAAGAAATAAGAAATGTATGTTTTAAATAGTCTAATTTTTAATTGAATAATAGCGTAAATTCCGTGTGACATAGCAGAACTACTCCCCGATGAAAAGCGTAGAAAACCAAGCTTGTATTAAAAATAACATGATGCCTATGACCCTGGCATCTTCTAGGTTTAGAGCAGATGTTTGGACTCATTTTGGCTTTCCAAACCAAAAGGACACAAACGAGCAAGACAAAAGGCCATTTGCAAAATATGTAACTCAGAAGTAAAATTTTGTGGCAACACAACAAACTTGAGGAACCACTTGATGAGGCATCACCCCACCGCTGTGAAGTCTGCACTGACATCTGAATGAAGACAGATGACGGTAGAAAATGCATCGACCGGCAAGCTGCCATCTGTCTCACCTCCAGCCAAAAAAATAACTGAGTCCTCTGCTATTTTTATATGTGAGGCTATGCACCCTTATAGCGTCGTGGACAAAGAGGATTTAGGAACATGCTTCAAATCCTGGAATCACAGTATGCTGTGCCCACACGACAACACATTAATGAGATGGCTACACAACCTTTATGTGGATGTCAAATAGAGCATCGAAGCCTCTACAGTCGCCCAAAGGTCAGAGGCCAGCCTGAATCTGTTTCCTTTAATACACTCATTAAGTTTTCAATGGAGATTTTGAAAAAATGTCTTTTTTTTTTTTTTTTTTTTATACAACAATGTAATTTAGAAGACAACCTTAACAAAATTTTCTAGAATTTAACCAAATTGAATTGAATCGATTGGAATCGGGGCTTTGGAAATCAATCTTGAATCAAATCGGGAGGTCAGAATCGATATCTAGCCCTATTGGGGAGAGACAGATCATAATTCCTTCCCTGACCTGGGCTAAAATTATGCCAGACCTTTCCTGGACCTCACGTCTCCCTCCCTCCCCTTCTTAAATCTGTGCTTTGGGAAAATGTTGCTGCAGTGTTAGAGCAGCATTGTCAATGGCTGGTGTCTCAATCCGCCTCCCCTGTTCAGGGAATGTTCCTTCATTTGACATAAATGTCCCACCCATTGTTTTTCGCTGGTCTCATCTGCCACCCCCACTAAATATTTTCTGCAGGTGTCGCTGCTCACCTCTGTCACTGATACTTTGTCTATCTACTCAATGAATTCTTTGGTTTAGTTTATTTATTTTATTTTATTTGACAGAGACTGACAGACAGGGTCAGTGCCAGCAAACAAAGTGACAGTGAAATGACAGCTTGATAGTCATGGAAGCTAACCTTAAGGGGGGTTTTAAGGGTAAAGTCAAATCTGTGCTATTTTTGAAATGCTGATTGTTCCAAACTCTTAAATTCTTAATTCTTAAATGTTTTTTTTTTTTAATTGCACATCTCATTTAATCAAGATGACATGAAGNAATTCTTAATTCTTAAATGTTTTTTTTTTTTAATTGCACATCTCATTTAATCAAGATGACATGAAGCATAGCACTGTCCAAAAAAGAGTGCAACTGAAACTGCACTTCTTTTTATCTAAAGAACTATGCCACAGACAGGTTGCCAGACAGAGAGCGGAGACCTGACAGTTGAGCGTGTTGTGAAGATGGTGTGGGAGGCAGTCTGTCTTCCCGTGCATCAACTCTAACCCCACGACTCCAGTACAAACCTTGTTCCTTCAACAGCCAGTGAAATCTGTTTATCTACCTCGAGGCATCCTCGCTTCTCAGTGGGCTTAGTAGCACACTCCAGATGTAATGGCTTCAAATTCAGCTCATGACCTTGCTTGTCATTTTCTCTCTCTCTCTCCTTTGCTGTCACTCTCCACTGCATCCTTTTATAGAAAAAAGGAAAAAAAAAAAAAAAAGGAAAAAGGAAATACCTATGTGATAGCCTAGGGTATGAGTCAGGAGGCAGCAAGATAAGGTGATGATGAGACAACAAGTGGCACCTGAAACCCATTAACTTCCTTCCACCTCTGTTCTCCAGTTTCAGTTGATGGTAGAATCTGGGGATGAAGGCTGAAGTATACTTGAAAAAAAAAAAAAAAAACCACTGGAGTATTTTTTATGCCACTTCACACCCATAGGGGACACAGAATGGTCATGAGTCAGCTGTTATTAGAGATGAAGGTGAAAGAGGCTGATAATCAATAAAGCTTTTTTTTTTTAAATGATAAAATAGTTTATTGACTAAAAGAGGCAAAGAAGACTGAGACAGAAATTGTACATTCATCCTCTAAATTCAGAGTAGGAAGGAAGATTACTTTATTCTACAAATCCAGAGTTGAGGCATGTTGCTCCAACACCAGATGACGTAGTGAACGAACCAAACAATTGTCAAGATGTAGAGCTTTACACCAAACAGGAGCTCTGGGCATCATCAAATGATTCTCCTTTTGTCACAAGAGTTTGCCAACAACCTACTAGCTATACATTTACAATACACACTGAAAGCCCGGTGCATGGGAGGTGGATGTGGTGTGTGTGTGTGTGTGTGTGTGTGTGTGTGTTGCAAGAGAGAAAGATGCAGTGCATATTGGATGAGGCTTGAGTAAGAGGCACTACGCCACTAAAATATGTGAGATTACATCAAAACTTGATATTTAAATACACTGACAGATCAACTGAGTGGGCTTCTAAAACAAAATCTACCACCAAAGTATAACTATGACATAAAAAGAAAATACTGTAGTAATGCCACGTTCAAGGTAAACACTAAAATATGCCGGTAACTGGCATTTATTGAATGAGGGAACATGAGTATGGGCACTATTTGTGCTTATTGATAAGTTGAACCTGGTGCTGTTTTATGAGTTATTCCCAAAAATGTTTTAATGGGACTTGGAAGTCACTAAGTTCACACATTTGACAATAGTTCTAAAATTTCAATTCAAATGTCCACACAGGTGGACTTTGCAGAGATGTACAACACCCCACACAAAAAAGGAACATTAATGATTTTCTGCAGTGCTTAGGAAAGCCATAGCTGGATTGCTGGAGGTTTGGTTTCAGTATACAGAAAATTATTAAATATGAAAAGATTCAAATGTATTTCATCAGGGAGCTTCCACCACTTAATTAGCTCGCTAGTCAGTTAATAATTTTCTGTTCCTGAAACAAATGTCCATTCTATTTCACAGTTGGTAATAATTAATTTTAACCACAACAAAGCTGGAACCCATACGCACTTTTGTTGAAACAGAAGATATAGGCCATTCTTCATCATCAAACAATAAGGCAATTTGTATATTTCACCTTTAGAATTCTTTAAAATTCTATTTCTTTTTTGGTTCCTTGTATATTTAAGTATGAATTGCCTCTAGAGAGAGAAAGACAGAAAAACACAAAGAGACATGTGATGGCAGGGGAAAAGGTAGGGACAGAATTCAAAGTGGACTCCAAAGAGAAAGAGACAAATAGATCAAAGCAAGAGCAGAGGAAGATGAATGGCACCTTTTAGGGCTCTCAGTTGTTTTTCTATTCTTTGACAAACAGTGATGAATGATGGATGAAATAAAAAGAGAGGCGAGTGAAGGGGAGAGACTATATGAGTGTCCCTGCAGGGACCAAATAAAGAAGTAATGCCTTTATTACACTCTAGCCTCCCACCAGTACTCTCTGCAGTGTGTTAGAGCATGTTTATATGTCTGTGTTTGTGGGTGTATGTCTGTGTGAGTGTGCACAAATTTATATTGCTGTTGTTGGGTGAAAATATTGTATCTCAGAATGTCAGCTTACATTTGAAGATATTAACCTGTTTTCAACTTGAAAACCATGTATTTTCCAGTTTATCTCATTGGTGTTGTGTGAAATTCTGTACCACTGTATGTCGATACATGTGTTTTTTGTATATTTACTGCAAAGTGCACATGTCCATTTAACTTCCATATCTGCTTTTACCTGTGTTTATGTTTGCATGTGTGTGTGTTTGTCCTCTCTCAATCTGTCCATGGGGCCTATTACTCCAGCAGGGTGTTAATTATTCTGCTAATGCTTAAATTGCAGCTCCCTTTGAAGATGCTCTCATCACCAAAATAACACTTTAATCAACGGTGTGTCCCCACTCAGTTACAACTCTCCTGATGGCTAATTAACAAAAATACGACATGAGACAGCAGGGATGTGTGTGTGTGTGTGTGTGTGTGTGTGTGTGAGTGTGTATGTGTACATGCCATACTGACAAAGTGTACTGGTACTACACACTGCAAACTTGACACCTGCAAACCAGAGACACGCATGTTTTTTATGTTCTCATTCTTTACACATTTGATCTTGATTTGGATCCAGTTAAACACTTATTTTACCCTTATTTCTAATATTTTTAACAACTTCATGAAGGACTAAAACCAATATACTAACTCAGTGGATGACACAAATGAAGCAAGTGGCACACAGTAAGAGACAGAATTAGATTTTGACAATTGGTTATGACTCACTTGCTTTAACTCTCCACGACTCCCTCTTCCTGCTGCTGAAAATTACTCATTCTTTACAGTACTGTGCTGTTTCAGTGATTGAGTGTTGCTCAGCATCATCAGCCAGCCACCCTTGAGCTCTTTCTATTGCAATTTCATTCAAACAAAGAGAGCAAAAATACCAAAAGCAAAAACTGAGACCTCAGTGGGGCCATGATTACTGATTGAGGCCATAAAGCTCTTGACTCATATTTCAGAGCGTTAAAATCTCTCATGCCAGACTAATCTTGTAAGAACAGGTTTATATTCTGCATAGCCATGTCAACAGTGCATGAAAATGGCAGAATCTTCTTTTTACTTTTCTATATTTTGTTAAGGAATAGAAGGAAAAATACAGGACCATTGCAGACAAAAGGTCATCTGTGAATCTAATTTAAATAGATATAGCAATACGAAAGGTCTTGTTTCTCAGGAATTAAAATGGGGTCACTTTTTATTTCCATAAGGAATTATAAGTGAGAGCATTAAAAGTGTGAGATACTTCACTTCAGAAGAAAGAAAGAAAGAAAGAAAGAAAGAAAGAAAGAAAGAAAGAAAGAAGGTGGTGCCACATATTTTACTGTTGGTTAAGTCAGTATTGTTAATGCTGAATGGTTGACGTTGATACCCAACATTAACACTGATGTTTTGGGTCACTATCAAGTCAAGTCAAATTTATTTGTATAGCCCAGTATCACATACAATGCCCACACATCGATGGTTCCCGACCCAGCCCAAGCTCTTTGAGGACAAGCAAAATTCCCAAAAGAACCTTAATATATAAGGAAAAAAGGACGAAAACTCAGGAACGATAATTCAAAGAGAGATTCTTTCTCCTGTAACAGCCAGGTGTGCAATAGAAACCACCAGTGTGGAAACAGGCAAATTTACAAAGACACAGAATACAATGAAACATTGTAGGATGATATTAACAGCAAATAACCAATGATCCAGTAAGAGGATCCAGAAAGACAGTCAACATGAAATCATCATCATGGTTCAGATTCAGATTCAGATTCAGATTTAGATTTATTTGTCATATGTATGTTAACACAGGGTCAACAGTACAATGAAATGTGTTTCACGAGAGAAACGGGTCAGCTCAGCAGTAAAAAGGAACAAAATAATAAGAGCACTTCTACAAAAGATAAAAAAAAAAAAAAATGCTTCGGCATGAATCACATGGCTATTTACCCACAAGAGAAAGAAAAATCCTGCACCAACTGCAAAATTGCGTGGTGCAATTTGCCTTCAGTGAAGAACTGCAGCTGTTATGTGAATGTGGAAGAGGCAGAGGACATGCTGAGATCAGAGCTCAAAATCACTATAATTACAGCTTTAGACGTGCATGCAGCTTGTACGGCTTTCATAAGTAATTTCAATTGCTTTTCATTAAAGTTGATGCTTCACTTTCCTGCTGTCTCAACCATACACAGGTTGTTTTTGGTGGGGAATATCAGCAATACATGTGCATCAGAGAAAATACACTGAAGTGGAAAGACAATGCCTGTTTGTGTGTATTTGTGGCACACAAGACAAAAAAAAAAAAAAAAAAAAAGAAGGTGACAGAAAGGTGTGTAAGACAGATCACTCACAGCATTTTATTAACAGTAGCTTATTTCTGGCAGTAGTGGACATGACATCAGGAACACCAAGCCATTTTCCACAGCTGGGCCAATGTTATGGGAAAAAAATAACAATAAAAAAATTAAACAGACAAATAAAAATTAAAAACCAAAAAATACTAAAGTTAGAGCTCTGATGACTGTAACTGCATGTAAGTTGCTCGTCCAATGCAGTGATGAGTTTGGTGGGGGGAGGGCTTTTTATTTTTTGCACACTTTTTTTTTTCCCATTTTTACACACTTTAAACACTTTAAATATATATATATATATATATATATGTACTGTATTTATTTATTTATTACTTATAACCAATGGCGGGCCGTGCATTTTACACCTAGGCCTTCAATGCGACTCTCCCGCAATTAAACCACCTTCTAATAACCTCAGCATGACACTAGGGCTATATGCTGCTGTTATTCGACGTAACCACCCCATATTCACAGTGACAGTAACCTTTACTGAGTGGAATAAAGTGATTTAACATGAGGATCAACATCCTGTTTCAGTTACAACACACTAACTGCAGAGACATGAATAGGATGTAGCATTATTAACGCATTATGACAGGATGCTGCATCATATATAAACATAGCATAGCCTAAATCAGTGTCATTACCAAAGAAATAAGAACAAACTCACAGCAACCATCATATTTACTCATACGACCAGCAAGTAAGCAAAAATGCTGTAAAACACAAATAACACAAGCTGTATCAACAGACTTCTCCACAGATTCCAGCCACATAAAAATCCATCAAACTTACCAAAGCTGTTCATCATCTGCAGACAAAGTCCATCCTCTTTTCTGTCTTTATAAAGAGTTTAACAACATGGTTGTACATTATCAGTGCATTTCAGTTCCAAAATGTGAAAAAAAGCGTCGTCAGTTAATTAATTTCTTCTCCTCCTTCAGGCACTGTGCATTTAAAAAACAAACAAACAATAGGACTAAGTAAAAATCGAAACAAAAAATCTAAAGCACTATATCTAAAAATCTAAATGTCAAGAAAGTTTAAATAAACATTAGATAATGCTACATTACGTGCTAGCTAGGTTTACTTGAGTTCGAGTTCGCTAACTGGCCCTCTTCTTCTCATGAATTTCTGGCAGGCTGTTTAGCTGTGTAGCGTAATGCTGTACCCCGATTACGTAGGCCAAGGCCAACTAGAAGGCCCTGACGTGTAAAAGAATACACCCAACATGGCAAACTCTAAATCTGATTGGTTAAAATATATGACAATCAACAACATCGTCCCATTTGCTTGAATAGCAGAGGGGATTCATTCAAGATTCTGAAGGCCTCAGGCTAGAGTTTTTTACCTGGAGACAGCACAGGTGGAAAATCTGATTGGATAAAAGCTCTAATTTATATGAGCTGCACTGGAAGCAGCGCAACTGAGGGAGAGAGTAGCGATGAAATGACGTTAATAACAAAACTGATGGGAATGAACTTTGTAAAATACAAATAGCATTAATAAAATATATATTAAATTATAAAAACATAATTTGATGACTCTGACAATCTCTAGGCCAGCAGAGAAGGCCTTGCTGGCNTTAAATTATAAAAACATAATTTGATGACTCTGACAATCTCTAGGCCAGCAGAGAAGGCCTTGCTGGCTCTGACTGCACACCACTGGTTATGATTACATAATGTGTAGTATATACTGTATCTTGAATTTCAAGTGTTAAATACTGTATCTGTGGTAACGTGGTAAACGTTACCACAGATATCCAGTAGGAGGCTTTCTCACCTGCACCTGACAGAATACTTCATTAAATTCCAATGTTCTAGGTTTTCACACCACAGGGAAGTGTTGTTTTTACTCAGTATCCCTTGTGAAGATGGCAGTTACAAGGAGATGCCTGGAAATAGGATTTCTAAAAATATACGCTGAACAAAAAGCTGTTCAAGTCAGCATACAGTATATTTATTTTTTCACTCACATAGAACATGGAAAGTTATACCATACAGTTACTAGATTATTTCTCCTACTTTTTCCCACCATTATTGAACTATGAACTGGGTTGCATAAATGTATCATGTATTGCTGCATTTGTATTGGCTAGTCTGAGTCAAAGCAAAGCTCTTAAAGTGTTTTGATTCAGTCCCTGATGCATCTGTCTTTGGTGTGGCCATTCAGGTTTAGAGTCAGCACCAGATATGGTTTAAAATGTCACTTTTAGGCTACTTTTTTTCAGCAACAGATATACTAGCTGCTTCATTTCTATGTGCATTGATGCCAGATCACAGGCTAAATGAATTATTATTTTTTTGTTTCATACTATTATTATATTCTATTATTCTGTCTTCAAAATCTAAAACTCATTAAGTAGCAAGTTTAAGACCTCGACTTTTTTGACAACATCACTGCAGCATTAATGTTTCCAGAAATGCTACTGTAATCACTACAACTTATGAGGGAGGATTTAATATCAAGTAATTACTGTCTATCTGTCTGCGGGGACACAAAGATGGCTTCATATTGGCACTCCAGCACTTCAGAGCCTGTTTACTGCTTGGATACGATAGGATGTAATAATTATACACGATTTGCCCAATGGAAAGGAAATGTCTAACCAAGCTGAATCAATGATAACAGATTATAAGCTACACTGTGAAAAATGAGAATTTAAAGTGAAACTGCATTGAAATGCACTGATCAGTCTCTGTTTTCTCATCATGGGGACGACTACTGAGCATTTTCATGAAGCATTCATCACATTCTGGAATAGTGTAACGATGTTACTTGGGCAATGAGATTACAAGTTTTAAAATATCCTTTGGGCAGAGTATAATCTGAAAGAAGTGGCTGTTTATTTATTCTGCTGCTTTTAGACTAAGGTAGCTAACATTTTAGCATGTTTGCAAAAAATAAGGTACCATTTTTCAATTTCAAGTTCCGGTCACCAGCCAGTTAATCTGTTTGCTGTCAGGCTCACCTTAACAGTTTGAAAAACTAATGCTGTAACGTGGATGTTATTCTGTGAGTTAGTTTTGGGGCCCTTCTTTGGATTTAAAAAAAACCAAAAACTAATGCCAATAACAATAGCAGGGCAGCTAACTACAGAATACATGTCTCTGGAACCCAACACTGCTTTTCTGTAATCTATAGCGAGCCATCCCAAGCTAGCTGCTACCTAGTCTTATTATCATGCTAGCATTTATTCTGGAGCATTTCTGGTATCTTTCCAGCTTTTCTCAGACTACTTTAAAGACCAAAATGCTTAAAAAAAATATTTCACATGATAGTCCAAACAATAAGGAAAGATGTTGTCCCAATGGACCATTTTCACAGCAATGAAAGCAGCAGCAGCAAGTAGTAGGCTGCCATGACAAGGATCACTCCACACTCCATGTAAGATGATTTTCTAATGTTTACTGTGCATTATTAGCAGCATCACTACATCAGCACTACTCTGATAAATTTAGGATGCATGTTAAAAAAAAAAAAAAAAAAAAAATCAATATGACAGCTTTCTGGTGTGAAGTCACCACATAGTCAAAATATGGGTAAAATTGGCACATAATAACAAATGAGTTTTTCCTCTCTAACTAATTAAATCAAACGCTTTTAATCATCATCAGTGAAAAGTGGACTTGTAGAGATTCAGCAAGACACCACAATGTTTCATTCTCTCTGACAAATTCACCACAGTAATGTCTGCAGGAGTAGTAGTACAATATCTGTTAATGTTTTATTAGAAGGAAAAAGGTAGCTGTTTATGTGTATCAGTCTCACGCTGCATTATGCATGATGCATATTTACTAAAGATACATGATATACATTAGATATTAAAGGTTTGTGTGTGTACTGGAAGAAATACACTGTAGCCTATTTAGACATTACAATGAGTTAAATGTGATTCGTAGAAAGAATGGCACTCTAAATGTAATTATGAATATGTTGTGTGTGTGCCTCAGATTTGTGTATTCAAGAGGCTTTGAGATTGGTTATTAGCATAATTTTGTGTGTATCTATATGTACAGCACTGGATGTGAACATAATTCTAATTCTCTACACAATTGGCAGTGACAGGCAGAGAAGCAATATTTCTGCTGAGAGAGAAGAAAGAACGAGATGTGGGATAGATACAAAAAGAGGAAAATACAGGAATATAAGCTGAAAGAACATTAACAGTGGCATTTTTTTGTTAGTTGAGGCTATTCATCTGACTGAAGCTAAATGTAATCAGTGCTTCCCCTCCCCTTTCCCTTGTCTCTTTTATCAGTGTTTTATGCAATTAATTCTACCGCAGGGTGAGCTTTCCAATGCTTTCATAATGCTTTCCAAAGCTCACCCTGCTTTCCAGTGCTTTCATAATGCTTTCCAAAGCTCACCCTGCTTTCCAATGCTTTCATAATGTGAGCGAACACCCAGGGAAATATCTCATGACCCTGAGAGAGACACACACACATACAGAAAGAGAGAGAGAGAGAGAGAGAGGGAGGGAACAATTAAACAAAATAGGAAAGGCATGAGAGAAAAAGTGAGATGAGGATAGACAGATGGAGTGAAGTGAGACGTATGAGAAGGAGACGAGACAGTGGAGAGGAGGACAAAAGACAAAATGAGGGAAAAGACAGATACAGAAAAAGAGAGATGGGAGGAGGAGGAGATGAACAAACAAGGAAGTGCTTCCAGGATATCTGATAAATGATTTTGCATTTCATCCATGAGTTACCGACTGTAGTATGCATTATGAACATGCAGCCTAGAGCAGTTGGAGCTTGCATGTGTGCTTATGTGTGCTTGTGTGTGTGTGTGTGTGTATAATCTCACATGTTGTGCCATATGCATTTTTGTACTTCTGCGCTAATGATCCTTCATTGACTACATACATTCATTACGTAACCTCTGGCCATAAAGAAGAAGTAAAACAAAATGCATTACATGTAATGTTTGTTTTTATTCATCTTTAAGGTAAATGCATTTGTTTTTAAGATAAATTTACATGTGTATTTACATATGTGTTTACTGCCTTTTGTGGCTTCAGCATACCCATTTTTAAAGCATTAAATGAGTATGACAATGACGTATGTAGCTCTGGTTATCCAGTTTAATGATTTGTAGATCTACAAAAGTAATTGTTGCCAATGTACTGTATATCAAGTAAACCCTTTAACTAAAAAAATGTGGTTTGATTTCATGCATTTTACATTAAGCATGAGATGAATAACAGTCACAATTTATCCAATCAGAGCATTAAGTTTCTGGCTTTTGTAGACACAGTTAGACATACTCTAGGTTGATAGACAGCAGGGGTCAGCAGAGCAAGTTGAGATATGTTGCCTCGGGAAAGATAAAGGGTTTACCTTTATCTTTCCCGAGTTGAACAACCTTTAATAAAGGTTGTTCAACCTATCAAAGATTATATATTTGTCTGCATTATTAGAAGTCATCCACTGACCCCCATCAGAGCGACATCAATTTTTGCATCCTCTTACAATGGCATAGAGATGAGTCCATCAGTTGACCTTACACTTTAACGAGAGAGGTCAAACACTGATTATCGTTGCCTCGGGCCTTAATGATGCAATCTGTCATCCAAATTAAAACACAAGATTGGACCCTGATATCACTCTCAAATTAATTGAATAAACTTTTAATACATGGTTGGCAAACTACATCATTATGTAGTTCAGATTTGAATCCGAAACTACATTCAAATAAATTAAGTATTAGGACCTTATGCTTATTGGTCCTGATTTCTCTACTATACCACAGTTGTCAGAGCAAAATTTCTCTTCAGTATTGCCAGTAATATGATGATGAGGCTGAGTAAAAAAAAACAAAAAAACAAAAACAAAAAACAAAAAAACATCTAAATTTGCTGGGTTTTTTTTTGTCAATTTCTTTTGTCAAGCCCAATAATTTGCTCAGTGACTTTGTTATGGCATCAGATGTAACTATGTATTAGATGAGTCTTTTCATCATAACTGCTGCTAGTTTATAACCCATATTTAAGTGACAGAATGAGTAGTCCTCATAAAACAACAAACGACTAGTTGCTGCTTGGGAAAACATCAGTAAAATTGCAGCCATTTAGTAAATCGTACAACAAGATCATTCCATTTTTTTTTTTTTTTTTTTTGTCTTTTAAATGTTAGATATTAGTGTGTGTAAATGTAAAATAAATATAAAAAATAACCATCTTCATATTATGAACGTAACTTTTCGTGTGCTAGAGCCTTCCTATGAATGTGCACTCGTGGCATCTGCATATGAATGTGTGGCCATGTTAGTGTGTGCATGTGATTGCGAGAAGGGTATGCTAACCTTTTTAGAGCTACATTGTCTCGGTGGGTTTTTAATTGTCCCTCGTCTTTATAAAGCACTTGACCTTCTCTGCTATGTCTTAATGATTTGCTGCTACTGCAATGGCTTGCTCATTTAGGAACATCAGCACAGAGGTCAAATGAGGAGAGGAGGGAGAAAGACAGAAAGAGTAAGACACAGATTTGCTGCTTCGCAAACAGGCAGTTAATTTAGTCCCAGAAATGTGAAGGAGACTTCAAGTCTTGAGCAAAAGCAACTATGCTGTACATCAGAAAAAATCTGACTATGTTTTATTATTTAGGGGCATTTCTAAGAAAGGATTCTCCACCCACTCTTTTTTTTATTTTTTTTATTTGACAGTGGCCATCAGAAAAAGACATAAAATAAGGAAAGGTGTTTACTATAGTAAGTTCTCTTTCAAAGTCAAGGATGGGCCAGAAGGTCGGTGGCTCAGATCGTTTCCTCTCTCAGCAAAATTATGAAGAGATTGTCTTAAGCCAGACAAGCAAGTTAGTCACAATTTTAACCCCAAATTAGCAGGTATCTGACTCTGAATTTCTAGCTTGATCAGATGTTTTGAGGAGGGCTACGACACCCAATTAATGGACCAACTGATCAGAGATTGAGTGAGCGATTAGATAGATTTCTGCTCATGCCAGAAGTTTTAGTCATCTCTCTTCCAGTTTCAGAAGTCTCACAAGCCAATTTCTTCAGGTCATGATCAGATTTCATGGGCTTCAGCTGTGTTTTCTCAACTATGCATGTCAAAATGACTCATCAAGAGATCCATCATAAGAGTAGTGAGCAAGGTTTGATGTTATACTAGCATTCAATATGTTGCATTCTTCATTATTGATGCAATTATTGAGATAACAATTTTCACTGCAAAACAGACAAACCATATTTTCATTGTCTTCTCAGCCATCTGCAGGTCCATATGCCTCTTTATTCTTTTTATTTTCCATGCAGACTACTCAAGCACAAAGCAATGCTGCCTTTTTCTTCTGCTGTTGCCAGCATTTTTTGGATGCAGCCATATTGTTTTAAATACCATGGAGCTTTATTTGGAAATCATGAAACAGGCCCGTCTGGAGGTTTCTTTCAGTGATAACACCCATGTTGCAGCATGTCATCAGGCTTAGGCTTCAGAATGAGTGATTCAAACATGCAGGTAAACAAGATTAGTTACATTGCACAGTGTCTGCCTGGCTTTAGATGTGTGACAGCAGTAAACATCTTTCTAGATCACGTGACTAGTTTTGTTTGTACATATCTGTACATTTTTTTCCCACTGTACATCAAAGTGACCAGACTGATGTATGCAGTGGCACAGAATTCTCCATGTTATTTGCAGCATTCTGGCTGTTCCTCATGATTTCATCAAGGTAACCTTAACAAAGAATCATATGTGGCAATGCTTTTTGGCACTTTTTAAGTAAGAGGCTTAAGGTGGAGCACACACATTGAGTCTGTCACTGCTGCCTTCAGAAATCTAAGGATTTAATCAGCTGAAGCCTGACACATACCGACATAAACAGAACATGCGGATGACAAGAATCTGATAAGAATCTCTTTAATTTTAGATTGTACAGATTATTTTACTGATATCCTCACTATAATCACATTAAACTTGTATTTTCAAATTGATTTAAATGTGTCTGTTGGACAGACTGACCAATTAAAACTGTTTCTTGTGTTATTGTGTAACTGCTGCACTTGTCCATCAACTATTTGTGCTTGGTGATGGAATTACCAAACCATTAGGTAAGCAAAAACAAGCAAAACAGACGTTCTGAGACATCTTTTCTCAGTGGCCCACATCAGAGGCCCAATTTTTGCTAAAATATCCCCAGCTTCCCTCTCGCTGCCTTATTTGGATGAAACTCTTATCTATTTCCACCCTCCCTTCTGCTTTGTACTGTGCTCTACAACAAATGTACCAAAGTGATACTGTATGCAAAGCACATTTTAAATTCTGTAAAATAACGGCATATTATGTTATACCTTAACTTTGATTGTTGCCTGAAATTATTTATATAAGATTTCCAATGGTGATAATACACCAAAAATCAAATACCATACAGTCATTGTGAAATGGAGTTATTGGATGCAATCTTCAATGAATTGACAATATGAGCAACAACTCCATAAGTGTAATTATACTGTATATACACTTTCCTGTTTTGAGCGACAATTTTGCAGACCAATGCAACTGTCCTGAATTATTCTTATTAACTCTTTTATCAACAGTAATCAAACATTGCTCCAGGCTTTCTCAGATAAGAAAGGAATAGGAGAATACAGAAATATAGCTAAGTCCAATTACTTGAAACATCTGTGATAAAAGGTGCCAAATTGATAACCCTGGCAACAGGTAATGCATGCGCTCTCAACCCTGCAACATTTAGATTAGGTGGCTTGTGAATCACACTGCCTGTCTCATGGTTCTTTAGATTTATGACAGCATAGCATATCTATTGTCGTCAGTCATGGGTTAGTCAGTCATTCTCCTGCCATCTGCCCTGAGTTTCTGTTGAAATGTTTGGTTGTAACATGAAGGATGACTATATCAAATACTGTGCATCTGTTGCTATTTGAAACACGTTATAACATGTGAAAGACACATATAGTGTCACAGCCCAAACTAGGTGGACATTGAGTATGTCTATATTGAGTATGTCAAATGTGTGTTGTTGTTGATTTGTCCATGTGTGTGTTGAAGCCTCCGTTTCTGCAGGGATACATTCAGACTGAATTCAATTTCATTGAATTCAGTTGGATTCAGTCAGATGGACGTGACAATGGTTACCTCTGACTGTGAAGGCAGTCAATGTGAATGTTGTTTAGTCTTTAAACACTAGTTAGAAATTGGGTATGACATCAAGTTTGGTAACAACAAATTAAATTAGCTTTACTGTGGAATTGTTACATTGTGACTTTTGTTTTAGACATCCATCTACGTAGCTACAGCAACTGTTTCAGCTGCATTTTTTATTTATTTATTTATTTTTGTTTTGCTATAATTCTGCCACATTTTGACTATATTTCAACCTGTGGCAGTTTCTAGAATCTCCTGGACAGAATTCTAATATAAAAGCAGTTTAAAGTGACTTTACACACACAACAATGGTTTTCCATGTGTTCATAAGTGAGGCATCACCACAGCTCATTTCCACCTACTTCCCAGGATTTATCTATATGCTTGCTGGCATGTCATGTAGTCATGGTGATAACATTTGACTCTGATATTGGCACAGTTCAAACCCTCACTAGAGACAGAAAGTAGAGAGGAAAACATTCATAATCCATATTCAGTGGCTGCACATGGATGATAATCCCATCCGCATGGTATACTTCCTCAGCCTCTTACATATTTAAACATATTTAAAAGATCAAGTAAAGCATCAAATGAATATAAATGATGGATGTTTTACTTTGATCCAAAGTACCTCATTGTACCTTGAGTGGGCAGGATTTTTGTGTCGGCCATTGAATGCATAACCCTTGCACTGTTAATCCATTCATTGATGGCTTCCATCCTTCATAAGCCATGAAATAACTATCCATTTCAGAAAAAATAAACATTTGAATATACAAATATGCAAACTGACTTTAACCTACCATTAGAAAGATTCAGATAATTACATGTAAAAATAATACAGTCAAAATTAAAATAGAGGTGTTTAAACTCAATTATGGAAATGAAAGAAGAGTAATACTCTGCATATTTAATCAAGGTTTACTGGTATTGGTATGGTTATTATAATTCAACCTTTGACACGTAAAACAAACATTTCTGACCTGATAAGAATCTGAAGCATTTGATGAATTTGAAATGAATATTTAATTTGTACAATTTGATGGCTGCTTTGATGAAATGCATCTTTAAAGGTAAGCGTGTAGGCTGAGCAGGTGATTATTGTGTTAATCCATATATTTTATGCCTGAGCATCGATTCTTTCTTTCTTTCTTTCTTTCTTTCTTTCATGTAACACTTTCAAGAGACTGGAGCATCAAACACAAACTGCCACCAACTCCTTACCCATGGTATTACATCAATAGTACTTTGTGTCAAGGAAAATGAGCAGCCTGGAATGTAATTTGAATGTAGATGATTATTATTGGTCTATTTCTGTGATTTTCATGCAAGAATAAAGGGATCAAACAGAATGTGGAAAGGTTTTAAAGAACATTTGGTTTGACAGGCTTTCCACAAAATCCTCATGAAGCTTAAGTGGAGGTTAGGGCATCCCCAAACACACATACTCTTGGCTTTTGTTAAGGACACTTAGGAATTGTTACTGCTGAATACTGATATGTGCACATCTGGCTGAGAATGTTAAATTGGGGTCCCTGGTTTATCAGAGGCTCACCACACCTGTCCAAAACGTTTCATTACATTACCCATCCCATCAGTCATCTGCATTAGTATAACACACCAGGCTGCAAATACTGATGGTACTTTCAATTTTTATTAGAACTTTAAATATATTAAAATTAAAAATGGTAGTTCTTTGCTTCTTGTAGTCCATTGTTGCAGTGAGTTTTCTGTGAACTTTAGGTCTAAATTATACACCTAATATACAAAATTCTGCTAGTTTCTGACTTATGTCAAAAAGAACAAACATTTTCAATGGACTGACCATTCAATTTAGGTTCATAATCACACTGTATGTCATTTAAAAAGTCTCAAAAAGTGTATTTAATGGGATGATACCAGTTAATGACTTTTAGTGCCCCAACTCAAAATTAAAGGTGTTTTCATGCCAGTTGTGTGTGTGTGTGTGTGTGTAGGATTAAATAATTTAATATAATTAATTAATAGGATTCTAATATATATGAGTGAATGAATGAATTGTTTGTATGTATGAATGTATTTGTATGTCTTACCTATATGGCCCACCCCACATGGGGTTACAAGACACAATCATATAAACTTAATATAACATTTCTGGTTCCATAAATAAACTTATTGCAAACAGTCTTCATTGGTACAGTGCATATTTTTTGAAATTCCATGCTTTGAATAGATATATATAAACATTTCAAATCAGTAAAATAATTTGATTTTGGCAGTCCCACCCAAACACCCCTCACATCAAGTGAAACTTCATCTCTCTAAAATACAATATTCTACTAGTTTAATTTTTTGCCCTGACATCCCTTACATTAAATTACAAAAAAACATCTACGTTTACCATTTGTATGTGTGTGCTAGAAGTGAAATAGAGCTACAAATTACTTTTTTTTTTTTTTTTTNTTTTTTTTTTTTTTTTTTTTAAGATATTAGTGAGGATACTCACACACAAGTCTACACAAATCAGAGGTACCACACAATTCTCTACAAGTCTAGTGAAACATCAGCTCTCACAATGCTTGGCAATCTGTTCAAAGTTGGCAGAAAGTCATGCAGTGTGAACAGATTGGCTCCTAACATTGCTTCATAAGTGTCACGGCCAACAAGTCAAGTAATTAACAGAGAGGATACTCTGTCCAAGAATATTTCTCTTCCAGCCTTTAGAAGCTGAGCTAATCCTAAATGCCTCTTTAACAACAATGAGGAATTGACTTTGGGTTAATCATTTTCAAGTTGTTATGCAAGTTGTCGCAGCCAAAGTATGCAGTCTGTTCACTTCTTGTCAGATTCCAAAGGCGTTGACTCCCACTGAGAGTGGAAACATTTCATATTTTTTAGCAACTTGTGCTCATTTCTTTCTTTTATTTATTTATTTTATTTATTTATTTATTTATTTATTTTTTTTGTTTGCTTTGTCCATTCAGTCAGTCTAATATCTGCAATGCTCTTTTGGCAAGCATGCCTATGCCATAACTTAATTTACATAATATCTCACTGAATAAAACGGAATTCTAGCGATGATGGATTGTGTGTGATGATGGATTCTGAAGAGCAAATTAAAAACTGCAATTTACCTATGCAGCGAATAAATTAGGACCAATTTAAGTGTATTTCTCTGTCACGACACAATAAGCTGATGTCCCGTCTAACCTGAAGACAACCACTCATCCACTCAACAATCTGTCAAGTAGTGATGAGACTGTATGTTCAGAAGTGGCCACTCAACAGCTTTTATGTTTTGTCAGAAATTAGAAATTCACACAATTCATGCTCAAATTTGCAAATGTAATTCTGATGTGGTTAAAAAACCTCTCAAAACCTCTTTTATAAGCGCTTGTGGCTAGGACAGTGGTGAGTGGACCGGTCGGCATCAACACCTGATTCAGGTTTATAGCAGAAAACTTTGCTTAGCAATTCAGAGTCACTCAAGGCTAAATGATTGATTTAACTGAATGATGAGCTGATGTTGCACTTTTTTGCTTCCCATTATATGTTCTCTATTTCACGTTCATTTTTGTCATTGTCCAAGTTGCAGCCATGTAGTTTTTCTGAGGATGATCCAGCACGCAGGTGCCTTGTTGCGGACGACCCCAGTGACTGGACCAGGCCAAGGGAACGCCCATGTAACACCTGGCTGCAACAAAGGGATGGGTACCTCCGCGAGATGGGGATGGAACTGCAGGTCTGCCAGGATGGCTGCCAACCGGGACCCGGGGTGTTTCTGTCGCATGGTGGATGCGGCAACAAGCAGCCCAGCGCATGTTCCTGACCTGACTGACCTAATATAAGGCTCTTTTCAGTATAGATTACTTAAATATAGATTTATTATTCTAAATACCCAAATACATCTTGATGTTGGTTTGTTACATAAACACATCTTTAAAATGATGCATTTTGTGTTTCAATTAAATGACTCACTGCATTTACATGCATGTTAAATCCTATTTCGATTAAGGCAATAAATCAATTTTTTTTTTTTTTCATATTTACAAAACAAAAACAAATCAGGGTTGCTATACTCCAAACAGCAAACATAGATTGTGTGATTGGAAGCTGATTTACTCAAGGTTGTAAAAGTGTCCACTGGCTTAAAATTAGTGTAAGTAATCTCCACATGCATGTTTAGCAAATGAGAGAATCCTAATGCATCCATGTATACAGCTTACTCTGCAGTTTTTGCATTTCTCGCAGTACAGACAACAATTGGATTATAGTTTTAAGACCCAGAAAATTCCTCCAATGTGTTGACCACTTGTAAAGGATTCTATGAATGCCCTTGTCACACACATGCACACAAATACTCACTGACTGTGTGCATGTTTTAATTTCTGATTATTGTTAATTTAAGCATCATTCATATTTTTCACAGTTTCCAAAGCACTGTTGCTGTTATGAATTACCTTAATTACCTTGACTACTGTGAGGTTTAGACCTCATGTCTGCAGCTGTAATTTACCTAATTGAAAGGAAGTAGCCTTACAGAAGTCAGCAGAACACAATCACAGCTGTCAAACTCTCAAAGCGGTATAGTGTGTGACTATAGCTGTGCTATAGTCGAGCTGTTTTTGCTGTAGCCGTTATCTTGATGCTAATGCTAAAATGTGGATGAAAGCTACGCTACTACAAATTCAGACTGAATAGTCAATTAATTATGTACAGTAATTGAGTGCTGTGACTAAGCAATGCTGGCATTTCTTAAATTCTCATCTGTGACAGAGATCTCTGGTACTCATTTTATAGCCCTTCATACCAACAGAAGTAAGCAAAAGTCAAAAATGAAAATGATCCTTTCATTTCTTTGTTGCATAGGCCTGATTATCTTGACACTTTGAAAAATAGTTTCATTTTTATTTACTTGCATCAAATTTCTATTTTTTTTCTTTTTTTTTTTTAAGTACAGGTGATGCACTAGCATGTTCATCGAACAAGGTCTTTATTTTCTGACCATTATGCAGTCATTTATATTTATCTTATGCTGTCAGTCATTTGGTAAGAAAGGGCAGAAATTTTTAAATGGCAGATATATTGTTTTGTAACGAAACAGTTTTTTTTGTTTGTTTGTTTGTTTTTTAAGATAGTCTACACCACTCACCTGCAGCAATAATCTGGAAAATTGAAGTCACCTTTTCTCTAACCAGATGATCTTTGCAGTAGCAACAGTCAGCTGCTGTCTTTGCCACAGGAAAAAAAAAAAAAAAAAANAAAAAAAAAAAAAAAAAGGCTGATATATTGGGACTCTCCATTGTACCCAGAGGGACCATTAGGAGCATATCAGCCTTACATAGTGCAGGATCACCAACTAATAGGCTGTTTTCTCACTCACATTATGGTATGTGTGTTAGTAGCAGGACATCAGCAGTATTTTTTTTCAGAAGTGGCTTGCAGCAAATATGCAGTGTCCACCAAAACTGGCAACTGGTCCTTAAGCAACTCTTCATTTCATAAATTACAGTCGACCATATAATTTCACTTCCCAGATGAAATGTCTGGTTTCGGGTCAGATGATGAAAAAGCTTTGTAGAAACTTTGTAGTCTTTAAATTGTAAAACAGAACACACTGATGATGAACTGAAATAAATGTCTTATTGCTTTCTGCATGCTTTATAAGTACTGTATAAAGTATAATTTTTGAATCCTGGATTTTTGTCATATATTCATATGCATTATTTGAGATGCAGATCTTTCTTCACCCAGTTTCACGAAGACTAAAACTTGTTCATCCCAAAAATCCAACTCGTAAACACAAACAGATCTATGGAGGCGACTGCAAGAGTGCTGGGTTGAGAAATTCATGGGGGGGAGACTGAACCATTGCTAGAAAAGTGCATGACCAGCATAAATGGACCAACTCCGCACAATACGACTCAATTTACACCTAAAAGATGAACATGATGACAACAACGTAGATATTTTGGACAGAGAAGACAGATGGTAAGTCAAACTATGTCAAACTGGAAAAACCATCCCTGAGAATAGGCACCAATTATCACCTACTTACAACGCCATCTTATCATCTCTATCCTTTCAATTGCAGAGCAGGTTGCACGTCTATTCATGTGAGTCTAATGACTCCAACAACTTTCAAATGACTAGCATGTGACTCTAACGACCCTCACATGACACCCGTGTTACCCAAGGAGTCATCTGACCCAAGGTGTGAACGACTCACAGAGGATAAATATTGGGTTACTACCCATTACTGACTTAGAACTGAAGAAGTTACTTGCATGAGTGAGAAACACTTTCAAGACTGAAGGTGGCTTGATCAGGTAAGTAATACTACCAGATATCCAATGACCCGAAGAACCGGCACAGTCACTTTCACTCCATTTTTTTACTAGTCTGAGGATCTATGCACCTGCAAAAATAGTGAAATATACACACTAAAACTTGGTACAACAATATCACACAAGACTAACATTGTAAAAAAAAAAAAGAAGCATATTCTGACTTCATTGATGCAAATGAAAGTGAAAATGNACTAACATTGTAAAAAAAAAAAAGAAGCATATTCTGACTTCATTGATGCAAATGAAAGTGAAAATGTCTCACTCTGCTTTGGCCTACTTTCTCTGCATAATTATTTATCTCATTAAATTACTCATTATCAGTTGTCCCGGCTTTACAATCTGCTTAGCAAATGTTGTTGAGAACTGACAGTGAATAAAAATTCAGACTACATTTCTGGAATGATTTAATAAAGGACTATACGAAGGTGAACAGCCATATTCTGTAACAGGAGTCTGCACAGAATATGAAGTCTGCATTACTGCAATGAAGCCTGCCAGTAACCTCATCATGGCATGAATCAATGTCGCTATCAGATTTGAGCTTCTTCATGACAGGGGTGAGCACGTTGAGTGCCATGATGGATGTCACATGCTTTGAGATGCATTGAGCAGACCATAACCTGATTATGGTACTGAGTAAGTGGGTGCTTTGCAGTAATAAGGTTATGATCCTGTATTTGTGTGTGTGTGGTTTTATCTGAGGTGTGTATGTTTGTGTCTGAGTTTGCACTCCTAAGAATAAATTTGTGTCACTGACTGCATATGCGATCTCTGTTAAGTGTGTCTGCATGCATGTGTGTGTGTTTTAAAATGCTGTCAGGATGTTGCTTGCTGATAACACGCTACATAAGCATGTTTGAGTGGGATAATCTGGTTGTTAAGGTTCTGTGAGGGCATGTTGGCTGCAGTGACAGACAGACGATGCTCACTGTACTGCTGCGGTTAAAGAGTTTATAGGATTGGGAAAGTGTGGAAACATCACTTTGCTAAGGTGCTGTGAATACAAGCTGGTTGTGGAGATATACTGACAGGAATTATGATAATGTTTTTAGTCTCTTCTTATCAGCTGTTTGTAAGTTGCTGCACTGTAAAACAAGAAAATTCAACTTAAAAAAAAACAACACAAGATTCCCTGCTGCCATAAAATTGTAAATTTGATCAGTCTGTTCATTTGTTGTTCTACTGTAAAACCCACTGAATTAATTTCACCAAAATTGAGAAAATAAGTTGGATAACCTGCAGAAATAAGGTTCAGTCAACAAATGTACAGTCACATGGACAAGTGACTAATTTGATTACTAATTACTAATTTGACTTCTAATTACATTCATTCTCTGAAGGGGTCTACCTAAAAGGGTTTTAAGTTCATTTCCTCATATACCAAATAATCACTGCAGCTTTTGCTGTTTCAGTGTGAATAATGATACTGACATGACTCATTTTGTAAGAGTATGGTGGTAGAAATTGATGTGGGTACTAATGTTCATCTTGATTAGCATTGTATTCCTTTACATCAGAGTCATCTCAACATGTAAAACTAGAAGGGTACTCAGCAGTGTGCATACCTCCACCAAGGCTGAAATTTAAAACGGAATGACTTCTCTGGGCCATGTCCCACTTTTACACCTGGTTTAGTCAAAATTGGTTCAGGATTTTTTGAGTAATCCTACTAACCAACAAACCAACCAAATACTGGCAAAAAATATCATAATATGCAAACCAAGTTTCCAACATGTAAGTATATCCTTACTAAAGTTTTTTTTGTGTGAACTGGAGATACAGCAGCTCAGTCACATCAAGCAGAGACAAAGATCACACTAAATTGGTACGCATGATGATCTTTATAATTATACTTGTTATAGCCTAGTAATTTTTTTACTTATGTGAACATAGCTGAAAATGACTTACACAATATTCTGTCCACTCACCATTTCAAGTCCCAGAACAAGAATAAGGAAACAAAGAATAATCTTTATTACATCTTGAAATGGGCCTTAAAATCCGTCTATTCACATCAAATCAATGATAACACATTGGTGACTTCACTAAATTCCATGATTTTCATTTTCCGAGGTCGACTATTTGTTTTACTCCACCGATACACAACAGTCAACAAGCTTGCTACCCAGGGGAAAGTTGGCAGCAACCACTGAGATACAGTTACCAGTATAGTTCAATGATTTATTGATCACTAACAGTATCAAAAAGTATGGATGACAAGTTGATTGGTGTTTTCTGTTTCTTTCTTGATTAATCATACCCAGTTAGCAGTTGTTAGCTAAATTAACCAATCCAAATTACGCATCATTATGGAAAGCTCTGCCAAGACATCAAAAATACAAATCACACAACAGATTTAGCAGATGCATGGGAAGTGTCTGCTGCTGCCCACAATCTGTCAAAAAAGGTGGGAAGCGTTAATCAGGTGGCTTGTCATGCATCTCAGCAGCTAGAACTTTAAAAGTGTTATTACAGATGTGTGCTGGCCACCTCCCTTTCCCATGGTGGCTCTCTAATCTTTCCTATATACTGGCTCTGACTCTCCCTCCCAGTGGGACTCCCACATGCTGAGGTGGTCCGCTGTGTAATCCCCTATTTTTCTTTGAAGTCTGCCCAGCTTTCTCTTCTGTACTCTGCCTTACTTTTCTCATATGTTCTCCTCTTCAATCCTCTCCTCTTCTCATCACCCGTCTTCTCTGCCTTTTCCCCCATCCTCCCTCTCCTCTCTTTTTACCTTTCTTCTGCTCTCATCACCTCACATGCTGCCCACCCCAGCCTCCTTCTCCTCGTCTCCTTTTCCTCATCTCTTCTCCCCGTACAGCCATCCAACGTGCTGCTCTGCTGTGTACCTATGCATCATCGTGACCACCCTGCCTGCACCCGCTGTTAAACTATTCCTGAGAGAGCTCACCTGGACATGTAGTGCTTTGGTAAGATGAAAGTAGAAGAGGACAGAAAGAATGACAGAAGGAGTTTCATTCTCCTGACCAGCTGGCAATGACAATGTGTAAGATGTTTTGAGAGAATGTTATGTGTGTATATTGCATCAAATGCACTGTGGTTGGATTTATATTGTTTGTGAGCATGTCATACCAATTGTTAGAAACTAAGTTTACTATATATATATATATATATATATATACACACACACACACACACACACATATATATATATTTGTATTGCATCACTAAGGAGTGGAGGGTAGGAATGTGATGGGTCCTGCAATTTAGGGCAGCAACTATGTAGTGTTGCCAAGCACAGATTCAACATTTTTAGGTAATTTAAGTGATAAGCTAAACACAATAATATCCATCAGGTTTGGATATTTTTAAACTAATTCCTATAAATTTTCTTGATCAGCTTTTAAAGAATGAGTTAGATGTATGTTAAGCAAAGAAAGATTTTCCTCATCTGGTAAAAAAACAGACATTTTCTACCATCTATCAAATGAAGAGCTGCATCCACAGGGAGAGAAGTGTAGGGACGTGTATGCTTCCATGCTGTTCCACATACAGCTTGTGGCACATACCAGCTGAAGTGCAAGCATGTGCTTTAACAAGCACCCTACTGGTGCATCGTATGCTGAGGCAGCTTCTATATGTGTTATTCTCAGCTTCTCTAACACGTGCTGCTGTCTGACTAATGCTGAAGTTTGCTGCAAGCCAAACAAGCTGAGTCTAATGAATTAAAATTAGAACTCTAGGCTCACAGCAACATGATATATCACACCTAATGCACATTTACCGTTTCAAATAAAAACGTGTGTTAAAAGTAGTCACCCAGCAGTTTTGGAACCACTCATTTAACTCACCTAGTTGACAAAGGCTATCTGGTCCCCAGATACCCACCGCTGCTTTGCTGCCTTGTTTTTTTTTTTTTTTTTTTNTTTTTTTTTTTTTTTTTTTCTGCTGAGATCTCCTCCTGTTTTTAGAACTAAACTTCATGTACTCTAACTTTTCCTGCCAGTATATTTTCAGCTGCACATACATAATCGACGTGGTACCACAAAATGTGTCCAATGTTGTCGAGCAAAGAATCTTTCCTATTTAACAGAGAATTTCTAAGAACCTAGAGGATCAAAGGGGAACAGGACACAGACAGGAGATGAAAAAAGTGGAAGGAGAAGAGACAGAGAAGAAAAGCTGTAGAACATTAGGAGCCAAAGTCACATGTGAAAAGAATTACAATGGAGAGTGATGAGAGACAAGGGCACAAGACAAAAGGAGAGAGGAGACAAGACGAGAGAAATGGAGATAAAGTAGGTGAGCACATGAGAGGAAGGCTTGAGTGCATATGAGAGATGAAAAGATGGCTGAACTTCAAAGAAGCAGTCAACTCAAAAGTGGACCATCTTTTCATGGAATCCACCCACTGTGAGAAGGATAGGAAGAGACAGCAAGAAATAGAGAACTGAGAAAGAGAGGTAGGCAGGTAGAGAGAAACGAGTGGGTGTGGACTCTGAAGCTGTTGGTGGGATGTGTTTCCTTAACAAGTCTGACAACTCTGAGACAGTTTAGTTCTGGCATGACAACCCTGCAGTGTTATGTAGCTGGATATTATTTTCCATGATTCCCTTGATGTGGCAGTCACATGACTAAGGAACTTTTTTCCTCATTCCACTTATTATATCATGGGCAAACTATATTCAAATGTCAACAGGATTAAAACCATTAATTTATGACTAAAAATGAGCTAAGACAATTGAACCTCAGAAATGTTAATTTTTCACACATTTAAAATGGTATCGTGGGTCCCTGTAATGCTAATGAAAAAGCTCAGTTGGTAATCATAATTTAATATGAACTGTGTATTAGTGAAGAAACATCAAATTTCTCCTTTAAAGATCATAAAATGGATTTTTTTAAAGAAATTACCAGCAGTTGACAGAGATTAATAGAAAAAAAGAGGGAAAAATGCAAATGAGCTGCTAATTATGTGTCAATTAAAAAGTTGAATTACTGCATGTTTGTCCTGCAAATCTGATTTCCACCTGGATTTTTCTATTATCATTTCTCTCTCAGATGTCCACTAATGTTTGATATTCAACATGAAAAAAAAAGATCATATTTTTTAAAATAAAATAAAAAAGTTAATAATTAGCTCTAGTCCTACTTTTTGTTCCCAAAAGAGAGGCAAATAAGAAATACTGAGTTCCTAATTTAATGACTTTTTTTGATTTTTAAATTTTTTTTGTTTTGCCCCTGAAGGAGTTTAGCAGCTTAGTGTTCAGTGGCTTCATATCCAAAAAGAAAGAAAACATACAGTACAAAATATTAGGTATAATGTAGGAACAATTCAATACTATAAATGATAAAAGGAAGTGGCATTGGTGTGACGGGTTGTTTGGAGGTTCTACACACGTTGACATGGCTGCATTGTAGCATCTGATGGGGAATTTCATTAGAGCCTGTTAACCACCTCCACTCTCCAGCACGGCACATAAACAAGCCCCTGCTGCATCACTAACATCAGGTTTAAGGTGTTTGTGTGCATGTCTGAGTGTGTGTATGTGTATGTGCACATCTGAGTGTATGTGTATGTGTGCGTGTGTGTGTGCACATCTGAGTGTGTGTACGTGCGCCCTTGTGGGGAATTTGAATCTCCCTTACCTGCTTAANTGTGTGCACATCTGAGTGTGTGTACGTGCGCCCTTGTGGGGAATTTGAATCTCCCTTACCTGCTTAACTGTCCTCTACCCATAGTTTCTGTGGTGTGTGTGTATAATTTACAGCTCTTCTTTTTCAGCTGTAACTGTTCACTGTGTATGTGTGTGTGTGTGTGTGTGTGTGTGTGTNTTCAGCTGTAACTGTTCACTGTGTATGTGTGTGTGTGTGTGTGTGTGTGTGTGTAAGTATAGGACTGCAGGTAGATGTATACTGTATGTGCCACAAGTCATGCTTCACCCAAGGAAAGGATGAAGCTGCCTGTTTCTGTCTCTCTCTCTCTCTCTCTCTCTCTCTCTCTCTCTCTCTCTGTGTGTGTGTGTGTGTGTGTGNCTCTCTCTCTCTCTCTCTCTCTCTCTCTCTCTGTGTGTGTGTGTGTGTGTGTGTGTGTGTGTGTGCTCATGGTTGTCTAATTGCACAGTTACCAGGGTACTTGTAATACAGCCACAGTTCATTTACTGTCTCTATCTGTCCTATTAGGGGAGAGTAGGAAGGGATTTAGTCACCACCCCATGTGATAACCACAATAAAAGCTGCCTGCAAACCAAACGAAATAGGCTTAATTATCTCTCTTCCTCTGTTGCTCTGTTTCTTTATATCCACCTAGGAAATGAAATGAAAAGTCAAAGCCAGGTGCATATTAACTACACTTAAAATGACTGGACAGCGGCCTACATGTGTTCACAGATAAAAGAACATAACAGAGAAGTGTAATGAAGGTAGGATACAATAAAGACTTGCTGTTCTGCTGCTTACACATGAGCTACAGTAAGATTAGGATGTGGTAAACAAATTGCACGTTACTCACCTCACTGCTTACACACCTGACACTGACGCAAACCAAGACCAACACGTCATCAAGAAACACCATTAGCTTTGCATGTAGCTAATGTAACATTTCAATTACAAGCATGGATGATATACGAATTTTACAAGCCTTGTAAGCCCTGTCTGACTGCTGAGGTTTCACCTTGCATTTATCTTTGTCCGACATCATGTTATGATTTTTCATTTGTGTTGTTGCTGGTCTAAACTCTTATAAGCTTCTCCACCATTATTTTGTTGCTTCTACGTATGTCACATACAACTATTTAAGGTCACTGGCAGACAAGTCAAAGTTGAATCTGGTTGAACTTTGAGCAAAGTGGAGAATCCCAGCAGGCTGAGAGGCACTGCTTAACTTCAGAGAAAAGAACGGCTTTCCCAGCACAGTGCCACTTTGCAGTGTAAATTCAGTCTTTATCATTGGATGCGTGCAAAAAAAAAAAAAAAATCATCTTATTTTCTCATTATCGCGCTCTCTTCACCTGTTTCTCACATCTGTCCCTTTACTCCTTACGTGACCCTGAAACATTTGCCTAATGAGCTCCATCAGAGTGTGTATGTGTGCATTTGAGATTGTCTGCTTTATTGTGTGTTGTAAATTGGAAGCTAATGATCGGGTAATTAGCGATGATGCCTTTGTTACTATAACAGGCAGTCTTTTAGATGACACAGTCAGCATCTTTTTCACTTCAGTGACACACGATTTATTAGGGCTCAAGGGTAATCTGACAGAATGATATCAATTTACCTCTTCCCTAAATGCACACACACATCACACATTACTAAACAGTGAGCTAAACACTCTCCCAATAAAGTCAAGGTATAACATACATTTAAGAAAACTTTAAAGGAATATGTCAAGCTTTGGAAAATGAAAGCCTGATATATGGTGTGTCAACATATTCAAGTAAAGTAAGTAAGGAAGGAAAAATTATTTATAGAGCACCTTTCACAGACAAAGTCACAAAGTGCTTCACACAAAAAGTACTAAATAAAAGCAAAAAACAATGCAAACGGGTAGATATGGTGAGAAACAACACAAGTTCTGACACATAATTAGACAAACAAAACAAATAAGGTTTTACCTAAATGCCCGTCTGAATAGGAATGTCTTAAGCTGTTTTTTAACAGCCTTCTCTGAATCAATAAAATGAAGGGATGATGACAGCTCATTCCAGAGTTTTGGTGCTACTATCCCAAAGGCCTGATCTCCAAGTGTTTTAAAACGTGGATGAGGCGCTACCAACAATCTCTGTTCTGACGATCTGAGAGACTGACTGGAAGAGCAGGTTTGTAAAAGCTCTGAGATATACTGGGGTGTCTTACCATCCAAAGCCTTAAAAGTTAAAACAAGAGTTTTAAAGCTGACTCTAAAACTGACAGGGAGCCAATGAAGAGATTTTAAAACTGGAGTGATATGAGATCTTTTCCTAGAATTCATTAAAAGACATGCAGCAGCATTTAGGACAGATTCCAAACGATTTAAGGATGATTTGTTAAGACAGTTAAAAAGGGGAATGCAATAATCCAATCAAGACGAGATAAAAGCATGAATAATTAGTTCAATTTCTAACTTAGTGATGCTCCTTAGATGAAAGAAAGAAGAGAGAGTCAGCTGCCTGACATAACAATCTAAAGAAAAAAAGAATTGTCCAGATTGACACCAAGGTTTTGCAAGCTAGATTTAAGAGCCTAAAGACCCAAAACACTGTTTGATCTGTGGGATGGAGCTATCAGGAACAATGATAAGAATCTCTTTTTGTTCGTATTTAACTGTAGACATGGCATGTAATGTGGCAAATGACTTCCAATGCATAATGCAACAATTATGACTATTTCAGTCTTCATAACATGTATCTGCCTCGAAATACATAATCTTTCTTATGAAGCACTTTAGCAGATATAATAAGGTCAGCAGTACGATTCAGGTAACAAAAAGTTAATAGTGTGCCTGAATATGATAAATGGTCCATGCTACACACTGTGCTGTACCGAGAGCTCAGTATAATGATCACGTGCCATTGTATAATTTATCTGCTGAGTATACAAAATCATTAAATTCATGCTGAAGAAAAGTAATACATTTATTTTACATTACACTAATATAACTTTGGAAACACACAGATGCTTTCACTATGGTTAACTTTGTAATAAATAGGGTTTAAGTTCAAATAATTTGATCTTTAAGCGCACCAGCATCAAGTTTGCCATCAATCTCCATAGTCATAAATTTTCTTGGTTGGTAGGTAAACAAATCTATAGCCGGTTAGAGAGCTCTGAATGCACTCTTAAATCTGGGCTTTTGTGCAAAAAGTGTTAAAATGTTATGCTGTCTCACAATGGCTTTGCTTTCTGTTATAGAATGAAAGATTTAAGATTTGGTTACAAAAAAAAAAAAAAAAAAAATCATAATGATGATGCAGTCACATTTGATAAATATCAAACGTGACTTAAGTGAGAACATTTTCATCCTATTTTGACTTTCCAAAAAAATAAATAAAAACAATACCATATAATAACTTATTGGATAAAACAAATTAACTAACAAATAGGCTGTTTGAAACTATTTCATAGTTTTTGAGGATGTTAAATATTACATAAATCCTAATACTTCTTGAGTTGTTGAATTTTCAGAGATTTGGTGGTAGAACTTTATGTGGAACTGACACTGATGCGCCGCACTTCTCTAGAAATCCAGCAGAGGGCAGTCACAGCTCTCCAGCCACTTCCAAACACCACAATATTCAGCACATAAGTAATGTGACATTACTGATCGCAGTTAACTATTCAAATGAACAAAAACTTCTTAGCCATCAGTGAAACAGCTGGGAAATGTCTTTATTCAGATTGTCCTTTTCAAAACAAATCGGCAAGAACTTTTGCACAAAAAGGAAAAAGTACTGACTCAACGTTCTTGGATTTGATAAGTACCCTTTACATTACCCTCTGTACTGGCAGCTTGCAACACACACACACACACACACACACACACGCACACACACACACACACACACACATGTAGCCTCATACTTATTCACAGAGAGCAAAATGAAGAGGTCAGAAGCAATGTTCTCTTCCTTCCTCTTGTCTTCTACCTTACCCGTCTGATGGGAGATGAGAGTGACTCTCAATTTACAACTCCAAAAAGAAAAAGAAGGGAAGGTGGTGATAGGAACAAAGAGATAAGAAGTTTGTGGTGGTGATATCATTTCAGAAAGGGGAAACTCTACAATCTCTGCCGGTTGGTAAATGACAGAGAATGAGAGCTGTGGTGTGTGGATGGGTAAATGTGCAAAGAGAGATCCTAACTACTGTATCTCTGCCCTGCTGTGGCCTTCCCTGTCTGAGAAATGAAAGAAATGTTTGCAAAAAAAAAAAAAAAAANAAAAAAAAAAAAAAAAAGAAAAGAAAAGCAAAAGGTCGCTAATTTAAATACAGTATTCTGGGACCTAAAGGCCAGAACCAGTTTGTATTTTGACTGACAGACAGAATTTAAAAGTTTTCCATGTTTGAAATGCTCATATTCCACTGTAACTTGTAGCTTGGAGCAATTTTAACAATAAGAGGATGATTTTTTTTCTCACAAATTAAATGCATTTACTTTGCCAAGCTTAGATACAGGATGAACTTCTGCAGGTTTGAAGACTTGGTCAGGAATTTAAAAGTTCAGAAAAAAGAGAGCAGTTGAAAATCCTACTTCTAATTTTGTGACTGAACACTGGTTTAGCCAAAGCAATAACGTGGGCAAAATTAAAAAAAAAAAAAAAAAAAAATTCAGGCTAATGCACAATCTGTGATCCAAATATTAAGAATCTCCCCATTGCCACCAAGTTTGGAATGTTCTGTCACTGCCATAATGATTATAAGTTGCTATTATGTAAGCAGATTGACACAAGACAACTGCATTAACAGACCTGTCCACCAGGGGACAGACATGGCTCTTCATTTCTGTTAAGACCAACCTAATTATAAGTTTTTGGTTTACACATAAATTGACATGGAGGCTCTAAACACTTGCATGTAACATATTTTGTTGTGACAAAAAATTTCCCTTGTAGAACTTATAATACAAAATGCAATAGCTTTTGATACTTTTATTTACTTATTTATTTTTGCAGTTTTGTGCTACTCATAAAAACAACTGCACAGTTGTGACTTTGATTGGACAAGAGTGAAGCCCCATTTTCCTAAAAAAAAAGAAAAAAGAAGAAAAGGTGCATCGTTTTTGATTCTGACTGGCAGAATGAGCTCAGGATAACAACATTTACCCAACTTGTGTCCTGATGCAAAAATAAATAAATAAATAAATAAAAATAAATAAATAAATAAATAAATAAAATAAANTTTTTTTTTTTTTTTTTTTTTTTTTTTTTTTTTTTTTTTTTTTTTTTTTTTTACTGAACAATAACTGATGGGGAAAGACAAAGTGATTAATGCAAATTTACTTGTAATTTACTTGGTCAAAAATGACTGATTAGGCCTTTAAATCTTTCTCTGCATCTTTTTTTTTAAAAATCAGTTCATATTGTGTAAGATTGGAGTTCTGGAAAGTTCAAACTTTGATCAGTTAGCAGCAGACATATGGCAGATGAGCATCAGGTAAATGGATCTATTTGTCTCTACAGCATCTCTGTCTCCTTTACTCGTGTCCTGTTTCTTTGTCTTTCCTAAAGCCTGATATCCTTCTTTCTTTGTTTCTGCAGAAAAGGCCAAAATGGCAGAAAAGTAACACAGAGTTCAGCAGTTTTATTTGGAGGGCATATCCAATCACACAATCCACACACACACACACACACACACACACACACACACACACACACACACACACACGTGGTGCCGCTATAGCCCAAGTTAACTTCATTACACAAGACTGAATCAGAAACACATGACAAATGGGTATTAGCTCTGTGTGTGTGTGTGCGTGAGGTTGCAGCATTTGTAGGCCCAGGGTTAAGAAAGTTCACTGGGAAATCTAAACCGTTTAAAAACATTACAGCCATATTATGTCTGGCTACTCTCTGCCTGCGAATCCCTCGTTCTCAATTACAGGTCAAGACCCTGAATGCGTCACCATCGTTTCTGCTGCGTCTCAACGTAGAATGAATAGACCACTAAAAAATATATTGCTGTATTACATCTATTAATGCCATAGTCACGGTGTAGGAGTTTTAAAAAGGTGTGAAACAAACCTGGTTTACATCATCATTACATGCAGGCTATAAAATAGAGGCCAATAGCTAGGTTTGTTTTATTTTTTTATTTTTTTTTTTATTTTTTATTTTTTTATTTTTTTGTTTGTTTCTTTCTGCCTTTACTTTTCAGTGGAACATTATTAAATTGAAGAGACTTTCTCTGGAGAGAAGAGAATGCCATGTCTGCCGGCTGGGTATCTTCACAAAAGCCTTGAAATGCAGCATAAATGTAACCATCATCGATTTTTACTTCTTTTTTAAACAAATAGTCATATTTATGCAGTCAGCAAACAGCTGGGTTTGAAGACTGCAGGAAAAGCTACGGAATTCTGTAATTATTAATTATTAATAATTCTGTAATTATTCTAAAGCATAATTACACAAGGCTAAAAATGTTTCATTGCATTTTCTTCAGCTTTTTCTAAAAAAATAACAAAAAATAAACATTTAACTTAACCTTGTAGAAAAGAACAGTCATATATGCCTTTTAATAGTCTGTTCTCTCTGTATATTTTACTGTATTATTAAAAGGAAAATTATAGGTGAAAAAAATTTTAAAATGTATGTTTTTACTTTAATATATTTTGTCTACAGAAAGTGTGTGCATTCATTTTATGTGTTTTTTTTTTTTGATTTGTAGTATTGTTTAAATGTCAGACTGATTGAAAAATTACAAGTCTTTAGTATTTAAAAATTTCAATATCCAGAGTGTTGTGTTTGTGTGTGAGCATGCATGCAGATGAGTGTGAGAGTGAGAAATCACTGAGCTGTGAGATGTTAAGCCTGAGCTGACAGGGGCTGAAAATGTCAGAAAGACTCCAGATGCTACATAGAAACGCACATACACACACACACACACACACACACACACACACACACACACACACACACACACACACACACACACACA